>OY804581.1:118742387-119342387 GCA_963680875.1 Bathymodiolus brooksi
GTGTTAGGGGTATATATCATGTGTGTTAGGGGTATATATCATGTGTGTTAGGGGTATATATCATGTGTGTTAGGGGTATATATCATGTGTGTTAGGGGTATATATCATGTGTGTTAGGGGTATATATCATGTGTGTTAGGGGTATATATCATGTGTGTTAGGGGTATATATCATGTGTGTTAGGGGTATATATCATGTGTGTTAGGGGTATATATCATGTGTGTTAGGGGTATATATCATGTGTGTTAGGGGTATATATCATGTGTGTTAGGGGTATATATCATGTGTGTTAGGGGTATATATCATGTGTGTTAGGGTATATATCATGTGTGTTAGGGGTATATATCATGTGTGTTAGGGGTATATATCATGTGTGTTAGGGGTATATATCATGTGTGTTAGGGGTATATATCATGTGTGTTAGGGGTATATATCATGTGTGTTAGGGGTATATATCATGTGTGTTAGGGGTATATATCATGTGTGTTAGGGGTATATATCATGTGTGTTAGGGGTATATATCATGTGTGTTAGGGGTATATATCATGTGTGTTAGGGGTATATATCATGTGTGTTAGGGGTATATATCATGTGTGTTAGGGTATATATCATTGTGTGTTAGGGGTATATATCATGTGTGTTAGGGGTATATATCATGTGTGTTAGGGGTATATATCATGTGTGTTAGGGGTATATATCATGTGTGTTAGGGGTATATATCATGTGTGTTAGGGGTATATATCATGTGTGTTAGGGGTATATATCATGTGTGTTAGGGGTATATATCATGTGTGTTAGGGGTATATATCATGTGTGTTAGGGGTATATATCATGTGTGTTAGGGGTATATCATGTGTTAGGGTATATATCATGTGTGTTAGGGGTATATATCATGTGTGTTAGGGGTATATATCATGTGTGTTAGGGGTATATATCATGTGTGTTAGGGGTATATATCATGTGTGTTAGGGGTATATATCATGTGTGTTAGGGGTATATATCATGTGTGTTAGGGGTATATATCATGTGTGTTAGGGGTATATATCATGTGTGTTAGGGGTATATATCATGTGTGTTAGGGGTATATATCATGTGTGTTAGGGGTATATATCATGTGTGTTAGGGGTATATATCATGTGTGTTAGGGGTATATATCATGTGTGTTAGGGGTATATATCATGTGTGTTAGGGGTATATATCATGTGTGTTAGGGGTATATATCATGTGTGTTAGGGGTATATATCATGTGTGTTAGGGGTATATATCATGTGTGTTAGGGGTATATATCATGTGTGTTAGGGGTATATATCATGTGTGTTAGGGGTATATATCATGTGTGTTAGGGTATATATCATGTGTGTTAGGGGTATATATCATGTGTGTTAGGGGTATATATCATGTGTGTTAGGGGTATATATCATGTGTGTTAGGGGTATATATCATGTGTGTTAGGGGTATATATCATGTGTGTTAGGGGTATATATCATGTGTGTTAGGGTATATATCATGTGTGTTAGGGGTATATATCATGTGTGTTAGGGGTATATATCATGTGTGTTAGGGGTATATATCATGTGTGTTAGGGGTATATATCATGTGTGTTAGGGTATATATCATGTGTGTTAGGGTATATATCATGTGTGTTAGGGGTATATATCATGTGTGTTAGGGGTATATATCATGTGTGTTAGGGGTATATATCATGTGTGTTAGGGGTATATATCATGTGTGTTAGGGGTATATATCATGTGTGTTAGGGGTATATATCATGTGTGTTAGGGGTATATATCATGTGTGTTAGGGGTATATATCATGTGTGTTAGGGGTATATATCATGTGTGTTAGGGGTATATATCATGTGTGTTAGGGGTATATATCATGTGTGTTAGGGGTATATATCATGTGTGTTAGGGGTATATATCATGTGTGTTAGGGGTATATATCATGTGTGTTAGGGGTATATATCATGTGTGTTAGGGGTATATATCATGTGTGTTAGGGGTATATATCATGTGTGTTAGGGGTATATATCATGTGTGTTAGGGGTATATATCATGTGTGTTAGGGGTATATATCATGTGTGTTAGGGGTATATATCATGTGTGTTAGGGGTATATATCATGTGTGTTAGGGGTATATATCATGTGTGTTAGGGGTATATATCATGTGTGTTAGGGGTATATATCATGTGTGTTAGGGGTATATATCATGTGTGTTAGGGGTATATATCATGTGTGTTAGGGGTATATATCATGTGTGTTAGGGGTATATATCATGTGTGTTAGGGGTATATATCATTGTGTGTTAGGGGTATATATCATGTGTGTTAGGGGTATATATCATGTGTGTTAGGGGTATATATCATGTGTGTTAGGGGTATCGATTTTGCCTCTTTTTATGATTTATATTCCATTGGTGAATTGCTCTGACAGTGTGGCAGTGTTTGGTTTTTCATTTTTATTATATTACAAACTGGATAAATAAATCAACAAAGAGAAATGATATTAAGAGAAAAAACAATCGACCCGCTTACCGTTTTCAAATTCAGGTGTGAAGAATATTATGACAGCTTAATATTTGGAAACTGATTATTTTCATGTTAATTTCAATTTTCAAATATGTCAGTTTTTTTACCATTTTGTGATAAACCTATTTAAGATTTTAACGCTTTCGATATAAGAGCATGCTGTCCAAACCAATCTAATGGAAATTAGATTGATTGATTGATTGATTTTTGGTGTTTAACGCCACTTTCAGCAGGGAAATTAGATCTTTCGTTGCCCCTCCCCCTATTTTTATATGTCGCGCATAAAGTGCAGCATATCAGAAAAAGAGGAGCAATTAAAGATCTAATTTCAAGTAGATTGTGTCGAGACTTCCTCCCAATATATGCGAGCATCGTCCAAACTTATTACTAATATATTTATCCTCTTCGATGGTGTAATGGTTAGCGTGCTTAACTTGAGTAGAATCGAACCTCAATCATCTCAGACAAAAGACGTAAAAAGATATTTAACTTAAGTAAAATCGAGCCTCTGTCATGTCAAGCAAATTTATTTTTGTCGGAATTTTGCTACCAATATTAGCGAGTATTGTCCAATCTTTCTCCAATAAGGAAAACCATGAAGAAAGACAGAGAAGATTTGATATGGTACTATTTGATTATCATTTGCTAGACAGTGACAGTGGTCTTTCTGATCGCATTCGTTCTACTCCCTATGGGGTCATTGTTAGTATGTCGACTCTACATGTTGTAGTGGTTGGACGACATAGCTAGAGTGATATAGTCATGTGAAACATCTCAGAGAACCCAATGACAATTCCACAAACGAGCTGTTTATTATCTATTATATATCTACGTTTTTTATACCATCACTGGGTCGATACTGCTGCTGGTGGACTATTTGTCCCAAATGGGATCATTCGGCCAGTAGTCAGTGTGTCGGCACTGGGATAATTTATTATATATATATCTCTTACTGAAATTTACAGTTCTCAAATATTGTAAAATATGATTAAAAATTAAAGTCCCCCCCCTCAGACATAGATTACCTAAGCGTATTTTGGATATCCTATTTCCTGCAACCCTAGCTTTTTATTTCAATTGGATTTCTTATCATTTGACTTTGAGCGTACCTGGTGAAGTTATTTCAGAAACACAAACGCGTGGCATGCACTAAATTCGATATCTACGCTTTTATTACCGTTTTTAATCTTTACGTTTTGAATCATTTATAGACAGTAGCTATATTTCCTTTTGACTCATTTAATTCAAAAATCGTGTATCATATATTTTATCTATGATATGTTATTTCCTTCTTTTTTTCTTATATTTCAAATGGTCTCTGTTGATGGCTACTAATGTATTTTTGTTTCAAGGACCTTTGTTGCATTGATTTTGTGACAATTAGGTTTAAAAACTCAGAAATAGGTCCGGTTCCACAAACATGTCCGATTCCACAAACATGCCCGATTATATTATGACGTCAAATTTCAACTTGAGAATCCAAAAACAAGCCTTATTCCATTGTGATGTCAAACTCTCCCAAACATGTCCGATTCGGTCCCACAAACATGCCCGATTTTACAAAGAAACAACATTATCCTTCCATCTTATGCATGTTTACAATTCTGTCCTTTTTTCAGTGTTATTACTATACTATAAAACCATAGATATAAGTGAGTGAAAAGTATAATACTTAGAGAAAACCAAATCGTGTACGGTTAGGGTTATGGTTATGGTTATGGTTATTGGTTAGGGTTATGGTTATTGGTTATTGGTTAGGGTTAGGGTTATGGTTATTGGTTATGGTTATTGGTTATGGTTATGGTTATGGTTATGGTTATTGGTTATGGTTATGGTTATTGGTTATGGTTATTGGTTATGGTTATTGGTTATGGTTATTGGTTATGGTTATGGTTATGGTTATGGTTATTGGTTATGGTTATGGTTATTGGTTATGGTTATTGGTTATGGTTATTGGTTATTGGTTATGGTTATGGTTATGGTTATGGTTATGGTTATTGGTTATGGTTATTGGTTATGGTTATGGTTATTGGTTATTGGTTATGGTTATGGTTATGGTTATTGGTTATGGTTATGGTTATTGGTTATTGGTTATGGTTATGGTTATGGTTATGGTTATTGGTTATTGGTTATGGTTATGGTTATGGTTATGGTTATGGTTATTGGTTATGGTTATGGTTATTGGTTATGGTTATGGTTATTGGTTATGGTTATGGTTATTGGTTATGGTTATGGTTATGGTTATGGTTATGGTTAGGGTTAGGGTTAGGGTTAGGGTTATGGTTATTGGTTATGGTTATGGTTATGGTTATGGTTATTGGTTATGGTTATGGTTATGGTTATGGTTATTGGTTATGGTTATGGTTATGGTTATGGTTATGGTTATGGTTATTGGTTATGGTTATGGTTATGGTTATTGGTTATGGTTATGGTTATGGTTATGGTTATTGGTTATGGTTATTGGTTATGGTTATGGTTATGGTTATTGGTTATGGTTATGGTTATTGGTTATGGTTATGGTTATTGGTTATGGTTATGGTTATGGTTATGGTTATTGGTTATGGTTATGGTTATGGTTATGGTTATTGGTTATGGTTATGGTTATGGTTATGGTTATGGTTATGGTTATTGGTTATGGTTATGGTTATGGTTATTGGTTATGGTTATGGTTATGGTTATTGGTTATGGTTATGGTTATTGGTTATGGTTATGGTTATTGGTTATGGTTATGGTTATGGTTATGGTTATTGGTTATGGTTATGGTTATGGTTATGGTTATGGTTATGGTTATTGGTTATGGTTATGGTTATTGGTTATGGTTATGGTTATGGTTATTGGTTATGGTTATGGTTATTGGTTATGGTTATGGTTATTGGTTATGGTTATGGTTATTGGTTATGGTTATGGTTATGGTTATGGTTATTGGTTATGGTTATGGTTATGGTTATGGTTATTGGTTATGGTTATGGTTATGGTTATTGGTTATGGTTATGGTTATGGTTATGGTTATGGTTATGGTTATGGTTATTGGTTATTGGTTATGGTTATGGTTATGGTTATTGGTTATGGTTATGGTTATGGTTATGGTTATTGGTTATGGTTATTGGTTATGGTTATGGTTATTGGTTATGGTTATGGTTATTGGTTATGGTTATTGGTTATGGTTATGGTTATGGTTATTGGTTATGGTTATTGGTTATGGTTATGGTTATTGGTTATGGTTATGGTTATGGTTATGGTTATGGTTATGGTTATTGGTTATGGTTATGGTTATGGTTATGGTTATGGTTATTGGTTATGGTTATTGGTTATGGTTATGGTTATTGGTTATTGGTTATGGTTATGGTTATGGTTATTGGTTATGGTTATGGTTATGGTTATGGTTATTGGTTATGGTTATGGTTATGGTTATTGGTTATGGTTATGGTTATTGGTTATGGTTATGGTTATTGGTTATTGGTTATGGTTATGGTTATGGTTATTGGTTATGGTTATGGTTATTGGTTATGGTTATTGGTTATGGTTATGGTTATTGGTTATGGTTATGGTTATGGTTATGGTTATGGTTATTGGTTATGGTTATGGTTATTGGTTATGGTTATGGTTATGGTTATGGTTATTGGTTATTGGTTATGGTTATTGGTTATGGTTATTGGTTATGGTTATTGGTTATGGTTATGGTTATTGGTTATGGTTATTGGTTATGGTTATGGTTATGGTTATGGTTATTGGTTATGGTTATGGTTATTGGTTATGGTTATTGGTTATGGTTATGGTTATTGGTTATGATTATGGTTATGGTTATGGTTATTGGTTATGGTTATTGGTTATGGTTATTGGTTATGGTTATGGTTATGGTTATTGGTTATGGTTATTGGTTATGGTTATGGTTATGGTTATTGGTTATGGTTATTGGTTATGGTTATGGTTATTGGTTATGATTATGGTTATGGTTATGGTTATTGGTTATGGTTATGGTTATGGTTATTGGTTATGGTTATGGTTATGGTTATGGTTATGGTTATTGGTTATGGTTATTGGTTATGGTTATTGGTTATGGTTATGGTTATGGTTATTGGTTATGGTTATTGGTTATGGTTATGGTTATTGGTTATGGTTAGGGTTATTGGTTATGGTTATGGTTATTGGTTATGGTTATTGGTTATGGTTATGGTTATTGGTTATGATTATGGTTATGGTTATGGTTATTGGTTATGGTTATGGGTATGGTTATGGTTATTGGTTATGGTTATGGTTATGGTTATGGTTATTGGTTATGGTTATTGGTTATGGTTATTGGTTATGGTTATGGTTATGGTTATTGGTTATGGTTATTGGTTATGGTTATGGTTATGGTTATGGTTATTGGTTATGGTTATGGTTATTGGTTATGGTTATGGTTATGGTTATGGTTATGGTTATTGGTTATGGTTATGGTTATGGTTATGGTTATTGGTTATGGTTATGGTTATGGTTATGGTTATTGGTTATGGTTATTGGTTATGGTTATGGTTATTGGTTATGGTTATGGTTATTGGTTATGGTTATGGTTATGTTATGGTTATGGTTATTGGTTATGGTTATGGTTATGATTATGGTTATTGGTTATGGTTATTGGTTATGGTTATTGGTTATGGTTATGGTTATTGGTTATGGTTATGGTTATGGTTATGGTTATTGGTTATGGTTATGGTTATGGTTATGGTTATTGGTTATTGGTTATGGTTATTGGTTATGGTTATGGTTATTGGTTATGGTTATGGTTATTGGTTATGGTTATGGTTATTGGTTATGGTTATGGTTATGGTTATGGTTATTGGTTATGGTTATGGTTATTGGTTATGGTTATGGTTATTGGTTATGGTTATGGTTATGGTTATTGGTTATGGTTATTGGTTATGGTTATGGTTATTGGTTATGGTTATGGTTATGGTTATTGGTTATGGTTATGGTTATTGGTTATGGTTATGGTTATGGTTATGGTTATGGTTATTGGTTATGGTTATGGTTATGGTTATTGGTTAGGGTTATGGTTATTGGTTATGGTTATGGTTATGGTTATTGGTTATGGTTATGGCTATGGTTAGGGTTATTGGTTATGGTTATGGCTATGGTTATTGGTTATGGTTATTGGTTATGGTTATTGGTTATGGTTATGGTTATTGGTTATGGTTATGGTTATGGTTATTGGTTATTGGTTATGGTTATTGGTTATGGTTATTGGTTATGGTTATGGTTATTGGTTATGGTTATGGTTATTGGTTATGGTTATGGTTATGGTTATTGGTTATGGTTATGGTTATTGGTTATGGTTATGGTTATTGGTTATGGTTATGGTTATGGTTATGGTTATGGTTAGGGTTATTGGTTATGGTTATTGGTTATGGTTATGGTTATTGGTTATGGTTATGGTTATGGTTATTGGTTATGGTTATGGTTATGGTTATTGGTTATGGTTATGGTTATTGGTTATGGTTATGGTTATTGGTTATGGTTATTGGTTATGGTTAGGGTTATGGTTAGGGTTATGGTTATTGGTTATGGTTATGGTTATTGGTTATGGTTAGGGTTATTGGTTATGGTTATGGTTATTGGTTATGGTTATTGGTTATGGTTATGGTTATGGTTAGGGTTATTGGTTATGGTTATGGTTATTGGTTATGGTTATGGTTATGGTTATGGTTATGGTTATTGGTTATTGGTTATGGTTATGGTTATTGGTTATGGTTAGGGTTATGGTTATGGTTATGGTTATTGGTTAGGGTTATTGGTTATTGGTTATGGTTATGGTTATGGTTATTGGTTATGGTTATGGTTATTGGTTATGGTTATTGGTTATGGTTATTGGTTATGGTTATGGTTATGGTTATGGTTATGGGTTATGGTTATTGGTTAGGGTTATGGTTATTGGTTATGGTTATTGGTTATGGTTATGGGTTATGGTTATTGGTTAGGGTTAGGGTTATGGTTAGGGTTATGGTTATTGGTTATGGTTATGGTTATTGGTTATGGTTATGGTTATTGGTTAGGGTTATGGTTATTGGTTATGGTTATGGTTATTGGTTATGGTTATTGGTTAGGGTTATGGTTATTGGTTATGGTTATTGGTTATGGTTATTGGTTATGGTTATTGGTTATGGTTATGGTTAGTGTTATGGTTATTGGTTATGGTTATTGGTTAGGGTTATTGGTTATTGGTTATGGTTATTGGTTATGGTTATTGGTTATGGTTATGGTTATTGGTTAGGGTTATGGTTATTGGTTATGGTTATTGGTTATGGTTATGGTTATTGGTTATGGTTATTGGTTATGGTTATTGGTTATGGTTATGGTTATTGGTTAGGGGTATGGTTATGGTTATGGTTATTGGTTAGGGGTATGGTTATGGTTATTGGTTATGGTTATTGGTTATTGGTTATGGTTATTGGTTATGGTTATTGGTTAGGGGTATGGTTATGGTTATGGTTATTGGTTATGGGTTAGGGTTAGGGCTATGGTTAATGTTAGGGTTATTGGTTAGGGTTACAGTCGGAAAGCAAACTCATTAATGGCGTCGCTGGTAAAACCACGGGTCACGTGATTCTCATTTGAAAACGTTGACATGTTCGTCGGTCATGAAAATTGTAGAACAAAGACCTCGTTTATTTATACCGTAGAAAATATCGAAACGTCTTATATTGTTTTCTTTTCAGCAATAATTACTTCCACGATTTGTTTATTAGATTTGAGTTAAAACGGGAGATTACTATTAAAATTTTGATGATTTAGAGGGTGACCCCCTCGATGGAATGTCGCCATCGCATTGGAATAAAATGCAAATATATTAAGTTTGCAGTAGAATGACATTCCCAAACTTCACACTGCGCTAGGTTATATATTTATTTAACGAAATGTTTCTCTGGTACACGTTTTTATTCATTAATAAGAGTTTCTGTCAGCTTTTAGTGCCGAAAATTATTCCGATTCAGAAAAATTGTCAGTCAAGAAAGATAACTCCGTATGAATTTCCCTATTTCTAAAAATACATTTACTATTTAGAACTAACCTAATGACTTAAAAGCACGCTGTGCACAAATGTTAATGCTGATGCAGGCTGCTATTTTAATAGCATATGCATATAATTAACTACAAATTTAGGAAAATACAAACATTTATATATGGTCTCCTTTCCCCAAAAGAAAGGATAGGCGACTAAAATTTACACGTCCACCGGTTTTATTCTAGCAATTCAAGAAAAAACATTTCTATATCCTTTTGATGAATCATGAACAGAACTGGTGTATTTTTTTTCTAGGCATGTAAATAAAATTCAATATAAAGATAAAAAAAATGTATTAATATTTAAAGAAAATGTATACAGTCATCTGTCAAAAGTATTGGGAAATGTAAAATAAATCCCTATATAATCAACCAAAACCATATTTTTTTTAAAAAAATATTGTGAAGTAATTTCTAGATAGATTTTAACAAATTTTACACCAAAACATTCAGAATTGTCAATATTTGATTGTTTATTTACTCATTAGTTATTTTTATTTGTACATAATTTAAACACAACAAATAAAAATTGATTTTAATTTTCCTATATATTTCAACTAAAAATAAATCCTAAAAATTAACAATCATGGAAAAATTATGTACAAATAAAAACCACTCGTATAAAGATTTGAGCAAATAAACAAACAAAATATAGACAATTCCGAATGTTTTGGTGTAAAATTTGTTACAATCTATCCAGAAATGATTTCACAATAATTTTTTGAAAAAGATATGGTTTTGGTTGATTATATAGGGATATTTTTTACATTTCCCAATACTTTTGACAGATGACTGTACATATTAGTTTTCAAGTGTATTTCTTTTCCATAAACTATTAACAGTAAAAAGTCCATAAATTTTTATGAAAGTTGAACAAATCCTAAGTACAATAAATTATTAATTTAATAGAAAATGAGATTAAAAAAAAGTATGTGCCAGTCTCCAGGATATGGCAAAGCCCAGCTTAATGAACCTCCATATTCTGATTTTAATTTTATTAAATGGTCATAAGATTTCCTGTCCCAACAACAACTTGATACTGAAGCTTTATCCCAATCTGAAACTTTTTGTGAAGAATATTCAAAGTTTTCAAAACTGTGGCTTTTGAATCTGCTGTCTCATCTAAAACTTCAATTGAACAAAACTCGGATTTTTCAGTGTCAGTTTCAGAAAATGAAAGAAAAGTCTTAAGACCTGGGAGATCTACATGTATATCATTTTCCTGTACCAAATATTTCAGAAAACTGTAAGCTGACAATTTCTTCTCAAAACTTTCCCATGCAAAGGTTTCATCACCCGTTTCCTTGAAATCTTCCAAACTTAAATGGGAGAATTTATTGCCTCTAATGGGAGAGGGTTCACCAATTTTGTCTTCTGGTTCTTTCAGTGATTTAATTAAAGCTGTTTTGTCAACTAAATCTTTAATTTTTTTGTACAAATCTGGCAACAATAAAGCTTTGTTGGATAAAAAGTCACTGACTACAAATTCTAAAACAGGATAAAACAGTACATAACGGTCAATATTGTCAGAGTCTACATTGCAATATTCCACCTGATCAAACTGTGAAAACATTTAGTTAACTGGTAGTCTTCAGTTTTTGAAAGTTCATTTAGAGAATCATCAGACCTCACAAATTTGTTAAAATTTTTATAACATGTAAGGCATAAAATGGCTTTGCCTGCAGACAATGAACACAGGGCCCAGGGTCCCTGCCACTGTGGGCTTCAGAACAGTTAAGTTTTTTGGAGGCATTACAACTACTAGTCAACTATGGTAAAATCACAGTCTTGCAAATTACAGTTGTTTAATCAATTAAATATCATATATGCAGTTACATACAGATAACAAATTTAGCCTAATTTCTATTTATAACACACACACTGGCTGGTTTTTGTTTTTAGAGTCACATTCATTCAATCATTGTATACCTGTTACACATAAATTCATAATTCATTTGCAGAAGAAAATCAGGTAAAACTTAAGTCAGCATTCCTAAATATATTTGATAAACCAATTGCCTTTGAAATAATCGCCACATTAGATATGTACAGCAAACGGGAAAGGAGTCTAAACAAAGTGCATTGACGAGACGGGAGAAAAGGGGGGGGGGGCGTAATCTGATGTAAACAATGCAGTTTTCTTGTAAACTTTCGGTTAAAATATAAAGATATTAATAAATCTAATAAAAGGCAGACATATACACACTACATGGGTGTTTTGGGGGAGAAATGTTCACCAAAATGGGCAAATTTTACTCTAAAACAAGGCGAAAATTAAAAAAAACATGCCTCGTCGAATTTTCTTTCAGTAATGATTTCCATTCAGGGTGACGGAATTTCCAGTTGAGAGAGCATTTACTATTGGTTGATGATGCTATATCACTCCTGTATCATCAATTTCATGTCCTAATATAGAATTGTGTCAGCTTTTTCATTGGCCGAAAAATGTAAACAAACCGAACCTCGTGTTTTTACACATTTTAGAATGCACGATTCGAAACACGTTTTTGACTGATATAAACCTCGGTCGCTTGTCTGATATAGCCAGTCATTGCAAAAAATATATATATATTTTATAGAAATCACGTTTCTATCACAATTTTGTCTATTTAATACTTTATTTCAGGTTTATCCTACAACGGCGCGAATGAAAAATTTTGCGGGACTTGTAAAGCACCACCTAGCGGGAATTTTTTGCGGTTATCGCCCCCTGACTGCGTGGTTTTAGAATCACTAGCTATAACGGTCAAATCATGGGTTTGCTTTCTGACTGTTAGGGTTAGGGCTATGGTTAATGTTAGGGTTAGGGTTATTGGTTAGGGTTAGGGTTAATGTTAGGGTTAGGGTTAGGGTTAGGGTGAGAGTTAGGGGTTAGAGTTGTGGTTAGGGTTAGGGTTACAGGTTTTTCTGTATGTACGTGTCGTCAATGTGTTCCATTTTGGTTGCTAATAAACATAAAAAAGACGAAACTTTTAAAATTGTAAGAACATTACGGGGAAACATTATTTATGATCATTTGTTGTAATGCAGATGTGAATATTTCCGATAATGGAAAAGCCAACGTCCGGAATAGTCTCATCCATATTTTGAACCGCTGTATATTTTGTTGTTATATTATGACGTCAATGTGGTGGACGCTTTCCCTCCAATCAAATCAGACGCGTTTGTGGTGAAAATCGGACGCCTTTGTGGGAAGATGACGTAATCGGACATGTTTGGGGAATCGGACACGTTTGTGGAACCGGACACGTTTGTGAGTCCTACATATATACATGTGAAATCAATGTCCATAGCTCATAAAGTTATAATGTCAGTCGCCGTCTAAGACGATGTGTTATGTGATATAGTTTTTAAGACTTGTGTCTTGTCTGCCACGTTCTGCTGGTATATCAGGGTTCTGTAGTGCCATGATATTTACAAATTAAAAATATGGAACCATATAATCCGAGGTACCATAGGATCGGAATATGTTGCGATTACTCCACAATATAACTGACTAATATTTGTTAAAAGTGTCGTTAAATATGGATAACATTAGTCTTTTTTTTTTATTTGTTTTAGATTATCTGTTCTGTGCTGAAAATATATCAATGAATATCACACATTTTGCCAGACTCATTGGGTTAATAAATTGAAATTGTTGAACTTTTGAGTGATAAGAAATGCCTCTGCCAACCACAGCTGTTGAACAAACCTATGTTTCAATGTCATCATATTATAACTGAATTATCTCTCTTTGATTGGTATAACAATGTTCTTCTAAACAACAGATCTTTCATTTCATATGTGAGTGTTTCTATTCCTTCTTCTTCCAAGTACTGACCGACATCAACAAGTTGAAGATTATTTCAGAGGTTAGACATGAAAAAGGTTAAACTATTCACAGATATTTCATGGCGAGAACAAGTTAATTTTCACTAAAATAATGATGAGGTCCGCTTTGTACTAGACTAACATGCTTAGCTGGATTTTCATAGTGTTAGCCTATGGAATCAACAATTCACCGGTAGACATGTCGCCCCACTCAGACACAATATCCTCATTCCGAGTCAACCAGTATTTCCTCCTTCTCCTTAATGCTGCATGCTTAGCGGAGAAGCAACAAATGCCAATTGTATAGTCTTTGGTTTGACCCAATCGGGGTTCGAACGCACAATCTACCACACCCGAGGCGAGCACGATAACCATTACACCACCGATGCAGTTTGAAAGGTATGTAACAAAGGTATATGTGTAAAATTTTTTATATACAAAATAAATAAAGTCAATAATGACAAAAAATATCAAAATAATTGCATGATAATTAAATGATGTGGTGACGTCTGGTCCATTTTGATTTGCAGGATATAATACAATATTACATAATGAACAGCGTGTGGATTTGTGTATCAACGTGTGCCCACTATGATTCTTTCACAAGGCAGTAAGTAATTTCTTATTTCTTTTGATGTAATTCTTGAATAGAACTTCTAAACTTTACAATAAGATAAATCATTATTCCGGTTTATTCTCTGTCTGTCCGTGTATTGTCACTTTCATTTCGTACTTATCTATGATGGATTTTATTCTCTGCCTAGTCAGGCGTCGGGGTATTGTCACTCCTCTCATTTGACTAAACAACCTCTGCTATACTCCCGATTCTACCTTATTTTGATTTTCCTTTGCCTTGTTTTGTGATAAGAGGTAGTCTATGTTATCATAAGCACCCTCATCCATCGTTGTAGTGTCAGATATATTTTTCCATAGAGCCTCTACTTCCTCCATTTCTTTTTGATTTGGATATTGATAAGGAGGAGGTTCAACATCTTCTTCCGTCGGAGGTAAAATTACAACTTTACGAAATTTACTCATGTCCGGAGACGCTGTTTTTGTATGTAAATTTTGATAACTGTCAATTATATTTGCAATATTTTTCTCACCATTTGAACCAATCGATTCATCAGATCCATATGGAAATGGAGTAACCATAGCAACAGGAGAAAATGTGACAGTTTTCTCTTTATTTTTCGTTTTCTTTCCTCTGTGTGGTAATGATGATGTCACTCTTATTTCAGCCACTTCTGTTTGAGGTTTCTGAGGATTCATTGTAAAATACCTGTCGTCACCCATGCTTTGGTATGATTCCGGAGGGTCAATAATGTATGGTAACTCTGGACTTTCAGATCGATTGGGGTTACCATTCGGAAGCTTTTCCTCGGACTGTGCCCCTTCTAGGAATGCTTCCATCACTTTCTTGTCCTTTTCAGCCTCTAGATCGGTATATTTTGTCATTTTGATCGGATTTCGTTTTATTGAGCAATAACGATCTTCATCATATTGAAATCTTTCAGTTTCCTTTTCGCCATCATACTTTTTAGCAGCCAGCATTGGAGAAGAAATCTCTGAACCGGCAGCTTTAGGTCTCCTTCGTTCTCTTATTCTAAATCAAATGTATAAAATAGATATATTAGTATAAAGACATATACATATACAGGGAAAGGTGTTTAAACCGAATCCTGCATACACCTGAATCTTGCATAAACGAACGCTTGTAAATGTAAAAAATCTTCGTTAATTCAACCTGTATAAACCCAACACCGGTCTATTCCAAATATAAAAGTTGGTCTCACTGAGGTTCGATTTATTCAGGTTTCACTGTATCTCGTTGTGTAGAAGTCGAAGGAATTGGTGATATTGGTTCAAAATATCCGGGTGTTGATTTATCCGTCATACATTTAGCTGAAAGATAACAGATTTTGGGTATCTTGTTTATGCCTTTTGGTTTTCTGTCTCCAATAGAGTTTCAAATAATTAGGCTTTCCAATCTTTCGATTTTGAGAGTATATGATGCAGGTTATTCTAGAGATTTTGAGAGTATATGATGCAGGTTATTCTAGAAGCGCGTTGTGCACAATAAATTAAAAATATACGTTTTATTCCTGTCACCGAGTAGATACTTCTGTTGGTAGTCCTCGCTTCGGCACTGACGTGGCCAATCTTTCCGACTTTGAGCGTATCTGATGAAGGTTATTCTGGAAACTCGTCGTGTGCACTAAGCTTGATGTTTATGTTATTATTGATATACTTTTTATATACAGTCAAACCTGGGTTGAACTGAACCCCGAATAAAACAGAATCCTCTATAACCTTAGCTATAAAATAAAATTATAATATAGGAAAGTTTTGTTAATTCAACCAGAATAAAGAGAACACCTGTCTATTCAGAACAGAGAAGTTAGCCTCAAGGAAGTTTCGGTTTAGATAGGCTTCACTGTATTACTGTCACTTGTATATTTAATTGTCACATGTATTGTTAACTCTTCCTGTCTCAATGTTACTTATAGTCTTATTGGTATTTGTAGGATTTAATATTATTCGTCTGTATAGTGAAACTTACCTAAATCGAACCTTCTTGGGACCAAATTTTCTGTCCGGAATAAACAGGTGTTCGGTTTATACAGGTTCCATCAACAAATATATCCTCCTTTGGGTCAAACCTGTCTAAATCGACCCCTTAAAATTTTGTGTTCTGAATAGACAGGTGTTGGGTTTATACATGTTCAATTAACAAATATCTCCTCCATTGGTACTTTACTTAAAGTCTGGTTAATACAGTATTCTAGTTTATTCAGGAATCGTTTTAGACATGTTTCATTGTATTATTGTCACGTGTCTTACTTTCCCTTGTATGTTTCCGTTGTTTGATTATCTTAATTGTTATTTAAAGGTGTGAACTTTTCAGTAGTATAAAGTGCGTGAAGATATCAAAGGGGTAATCAGAATCCGTAAATCTAAGAAGTAAAGACAACACAATGGCCAAAAGAAAAAGAACAAAAGGACAAACAATGATCTACAAAACATACACATAACACGAACCACACTAAAAACAGGAGTTGAACTCATGTGCTCCGGAAGGGTAAGCAGTTTCTGCTCCACTAGTGGCACCCGTCGTGTTAATCTGGTTACAACCCCGTTTTATGCATAGTTTTTAGTGGGGTTCATGTTGCTCGATCTTCAGTTTTCTGTGTAGCGTCTTGTAGATCATTGTTTGTCCTTTTTTTGCCTTATGTATTTTGGCAATTGTATTGTCTATCCTTCTTCGACATACCATACTGATTACCCCTTTGGTATCTTCAAACTGTTCTTAGAAATAACCGTCTACATGGGAATTTTCGATTGAGTTGAAATGTTGGTTTGAGGAAATATGAATGTAATGTTTTCATAACTCCTGTGATGTTATAATTTACTTACTGTGTGCAATGAACTGCTATAGCTACTATACAAATTACAATGATAACAGCAGATGCGCCACAAATAGCTGCGATAATTGCTACTGAAAAAAAATAATTATGTAAAACAATTGGTAATGGTAATTAAAGCAAGAAACTATTATACAGAAACACGTTGCTTAACTTTGTATCATCAATGGTTGGTTGGTTGATTGATTGATCGATTGGTGTTTAATGTGAATTCTTGAATTCTAGGCTACATGTAGATGAATAAAAGTTAGAGAATGTCAATAGGCAGTATAGAATGGACAATCCAGAGACACAGGCAACATTAGTAACAAGACATAGAACGAATACAAACAAAACAAAAACCACAACTCAGAAAAGGATGAGCAACACGGACCTCAGGTGAACCCATATACTCGCGAATGGTATGCAATTCCTGTTTCTTATAAGACACCCGTCGTGTTACTCTTAGTCAAGTCCCGTAAAAGTCTTGTAGTGAAAACAAATGTAGGTAAAAGGGAAAAAGAAATGGATATTTCGTAACCACGTTTAAATTTACATGCAAGATGGGATCAAGATTAACTGCATCATCTACTCTATGATTGAAATAGTATCCGATCTGATACACACAAAACGTAAATCTCCTTTGCGTTTGTAGGACGAAGCTTAAGATGGCAGCGATAAGGATTATACAAGATAATAAAATTAAATCCAATTTGATGAAGTAAGTTTATTTTTTCAGAGCGGGGTTGTTTTTACGAATGTATTCTAGATTTACTTACACATTGATAATATGATTGCTATTATAGATGTTATGAAAGATTGTACAACTAAAATAATCAATGAAACAGATTTTATCACTGATTACGTCGCCGGAATATGAAATTAACAATGTGTGTTTATCAATTTCCGGTCAACATTGTCATAGGTCACACTCCAACACTAGATAAGCTAATCAGGGTGTGGCATAGTCATATATCTACCTACTTCCGGTTGTATTTTCACTTTGCATTAAACTTTTATTATTGAATGAATTTCATTGCAAATACGTTGGTTTGAGAACCTAAGTGTTGACACTCAATGAAAATAATAGCTGCAATGACAGAGGAAATAAATTTAGTGGCAGTTTTCTCCGTGTACTTCGGTTTCCTCCACCAATAAAACTGACCGCCACAATATAACTAAAATATTGCTGAAAGTGGCGTTAAACACCATAACCCTAACCCATCTTTAATTGTGTATTAATTTATTCAGTATTTATGCTGAAACCTAATGCATCTTCGCCGTTCACCTCAATGAAACTAGCAGCAGTATATCTTTAGTTCAGTATTTGAATTCAACCCTAATCGAAACCTATCATTTACCTTAATGACACCATCAGTCACATCTCTTTAATTTAAAAGTTTACTCAATATAATATTTAAATGGAGCCCTTATGGAACTTCATAATTCACCTTAATCCTATTTCTGATTTTTTTTAAATGTATATAAGATCAGCATGTTAAGACATTCTGTTCGACGCGTTGCCATCTTGTCTGTATCAGGATTAGTGTACATTAATAACCAAAATAGTTCAAACAAAATAGCACTTTTCAGCCATGATAGTTGTCTATAGTTACTGAAAGCTATAATATACGAAACACGAAATACTTTATTAAAGAAAGCTCAATCATTGAACATTAAGGTTGACAAAGATTATGAGATAGTACATGAAAGATATATTATAGTTTGCGTTATAGTTTGCATTGGGAGGCAATGAAAGAGAGATAACTGTATTTGGAAAAGATAAAATATATGAGTGCGTGTATGCGTGGATGAGTGAGTGAGTGAGTGAGTGTTTAATGTCAAATGAACAATTATTCAGAACAAGCTACAATCAATGAGATGAAAATGATGTCCGTTTTGTAGTAGATGAACATCTTAGTTATATTGTGCATAGTGCTAGAGTCAAACCTGTCTTATGTGACCTTTCAAGGGAACAGTGATATCTGATCACATAACACAGGTGGTCGCTTAATACATGTTTAATCGATATGAAATGCACAGTAAAAGGAAATAAAAAATACGGTCACATAATACAAAATATTGTTTAATAGAGGTGGTCGCTAAAGCACATTTGACTGTAGTTCAGTGAAACAACAGTCCATGTGTCGACATGTCGCTACACTCGGACATATCATCCTGATTCTTAGCCAACCAGTCTTTGTTCTTACTCCTTACTTAATGATGCGTGTTAAGCGGAGAAGTAGCAAAAAACAATTTCATAGTCTTTGGTTTGACCCGACCGAATTATGATATCATACACCAAAATTATCATGTATGACATATAATATATATGATCGGTAGATTCATAGTAAAGGTTTTAGATACATCATTAAATAGTTCTATTTTTGAAGGCAAACCTCATTAGAAATCACACTATCAGAACCGAAAGTAATTACATTGCACATAACATTCCAATCAACTTTCTTACTTTACGAAGATATATGTTTACAAAATAAATGTCTTTTTCAAGACTTCTCAATATTAAATATAGCATTTTGACAGATTTGTAATAACTATAAAAAAAAATACCGAAATATCTGAATGAGAAACGAAATCATCATTTATACAGAGATGTCAAGTTCATGCAGCTGATACTTGTTGGTTAAGTGTTCTTCGAATTTATCTATAGATATATACTTTTGCAGACATATACATTTACTGTGACGTGACGTGAAATATTACAAAACCGTCGCGCAAATGTGATTGGCAGTGTAATTATTTCCAGTATCACAAATATTCATTGTCAAATATAGAAAACGTTAAAACTTGATTATCTTATACTATACGCTATGTGTAGCTTGAAATATATATATATACATTGATTAAGATGAAAAATACAAAATGCCCCACCGTCAGAAAAGTTTAATCGGAAAATCATAGAAACATGGATAAAATCGATACCCCGAACACACATGTATACCATGACTGTTGACATAAATGGTTTGATACAGGCATTTCAATTTAATAAAGTGGCGTGGTTGCTCTGTCCTTGTTTAATCACTATCGTTGAAATTGTATTATATGATACATACCCATATCAGAAATAAGATTTGGTGGCTCATCTTGTCCTTGGTTAACGACTACATGTGACGTGTCGTTGTTGTGCTCTCTGTTGTTTTGGTTGTTAGTTTCATCAATGATTGTAGGATCGTCTTTACATGACACCACTAGATAGTCTTCTGGTTTTTGAACTTAAACATATATTACAATTTAATTGCATAAGTAGACCATGGAGTCTTTCAATAAAATACCGTATCTAGGTCCAGCTTTATCACCAGTAATAATATGATTGGATGTAATTCCAATTTTTACCACCGGTAACAAAATGCTTTACCATCACGATACTTAGTGTTCATTGAAACAGTTAACATTCCGTTTAACTTTATAATAAAACAACTACAGTCTTACCGACCAAATCCAACATTCAGTTCTCCTTAGCGAACAACCACAATATAATGTATTTGCTTTCCATTGGGGGAAATGTCAGTCACACAACTACATACTTTGTGAGTAAGTAAGCTTAGTAAATAAACGTTAAAGAATACAGAAGGGGCAATCAAAAATAGAAAACTTTATTTGAAGTCCGCATAATTTTTTCTATTGTAATTTTCTAGTTGTCATTTTGACATCTGTCCCGAAATGGGAGCAGAACCATAACTGTTACAACCACCTTCAAATATTATCAACATCGATGACCAATATTTACAAACATCTATGATACCACCATCACCAAAACACTACTATTGACGGTTGGTTTTTGTTGTTTAACGCCACTTTCAACAATATTCCAGTTACGTATATCGTGGCGGTCAGTTTTATTGGTGGAGGAAACCGGAGGACCCGGAAAAACCACCGACCTGTCGCAAATCACGGACAAACTTTATCACATGTATACTGTTGTATCCAGTGACTATTGTTGAATGGCATGTTATGAGTAACAGCTTAATATATCAATTTACCTGTTATTTGTGTCCAAACAAAACATCTCCCTTTAGAACCAGTCTGTAACGTCATTGTAACGTTGGATACCATTCTTTCATATACTGAACGATACCCATATAGACCCTCCTGTCCACATGTGATTTGGCGATAAATTCCGTAAGTATCTTGAATCCGAAACTGATGGTAGCATCGTTTTTCCTCGTCTATCAACATTATATCGACGGCATAAATACTGATGCCTTCCGAAAGACCAGATCTAATGGTACATTGACATGATCTGTTGTCGGTGGACGTCTCAGAATAAGGATATTTCTCATTTGACAGATAAACTGATTTAGCTGTAACCTCTCCTGCTGTACAAAATTTAACAATGTCGTTGTCTAAAAATAGACACATCAAATGTAAAACGTTTACGAAGCCAAAAATATCAGGCAAATAGAAAACTTATATAACTGTCTTCAGAATAAAATTACAAAAAACTAATTTATGTTCAAACTCGTTCATTCCAAAAGAAACATTCCATCGTCATATGTCGTTAGAGGTGATTTTTCGCATTGTTGTTACTGCTGGGATTGTTGACCATCACTTTTTAATCTTTCTTTTCATATTGCAGAAAATATTTAGTTTTGAATCTAATATATATTACCAAATATGATGAACACAAGTGAATAAGGAAATACTGAGACTAATCTTCGAATCATATGTTATAGGTGACCTTAGCCGATGTTGGCCCTTTTGTTTTATTGTTCCCAAAACTTTAAATTATTTGGCTTTGCAATCTTTTGATTTTGAGAGTACCGGATAAAGGTTATTCCAGAAAAGCGTTCTGCGCACTTAATTTGATATCTACGTTTTCATTTATATTACTTTCCCTAAAAAACAGAAATTCGGACGAAGCAATAATGTATCCTCTGTTTCGGACAGTGAACTGAGACACGGAAAATCGAAAAAAAAATTGACAACTCGACAAAAAAGAAAACATTAACATATCACACGAACCAATACATCGAACAACAACAACAACAATAATAAATTATCTTAATAATATATCACCACGTGTTATCTTGACATAAGACATCAAGGTATAAACAGGTGGGATACAGGTGTGTGTGTGTGTGTATAACAATTATTAAGGAAGATATTTGTTGTTTTCTTGAAAGTAATTAACCAAATCGTAAACAAGCTTAATTAACTCTTACCCCTATCCTTTATTTATTAGGTTTTTAATATTGAAAATCTTTCTAAAATAAAAATAATAAAATAACCGAGAGCGTTCAAGACTGTTACCAATGGGAGCACTTGACGTACGTGATTTTACTATGAAGTAGCATAAATTCAACGTGTCTGCCTATTAATTGCAAATCAAAATTGCTTTCATTCCAGCTTTGTTTGCCATTTTCATATTTAATTGCAAAGCCAACGAGAGATATTAATTTGGTTTGTGACGATATAAGATGAAATAATAACGTCAGCAACATATTCATTTAATATATTGCTTAAAGACTGATTACATAGGAATTGTATAATGTAAATTCTATGCCAAGACTATCATTTAAGCCAGAGAATGTTATACTTTGCCGTGAAGATACCTTTAAGAAGGGCAAGTAAATCAAAACAAATGTTACATAATAATTAGGCAATATAAATTGTTTCATCTTTTTAGTAGCACATTCCACTTCTGTGATCTAATTTCTTGCTCCATTAACGAACGCGTACGCTACATTAGAGGAAAGAATGTATGTGATTCTCTACATCACTAACCTATACCCAGGCCATATGAGAAGGGGTTCAGTCTATGTTAGCTAGACATTCTGCTGCACAGGAAATAAAGCATTTATGAAAGTTTACCAGTGGTTTTATTAGACTTTATATCCTCAATGTTGATAGAAGTCTCAGACTGTCCCCGGGGCCCCAAAGCAGTCTTGTTTCGCATTGCCTATGCCCTGTGTTGTGTTCGATTCTAATGAGGACAAGGACGGATTTGGATGTAGTGGGACCCCTGGACCAATAGGCTTTGGGGACCCCCGTGATTTTGCGTATGTAATTTTAAACTGTTTAGATGCTTAAAGTCAATCATATCATTGTGGATGTCAAAACTTAAAAGAAACTGTTGTGCCGCAGCCAAACCAACAAAGATTGTATCACACCATTAAATTGCAAAATGGCATATATTGGGCCATGACCCATACTTAAATATTGCTACTGATGAATGAGAAGTTGACTATTGGAAAGCTGGAGTCATCACGGTTGTCTTAATTTTGTTTTTTAACATTCGAATATTTGTATTACGGTAATAGTCAAACTTTATTATTGAACACCTAGATAACACGAAGTGCACGAAAAAGGCTGGAAGTGAAATCAAGTGTTCCAAAAAGGCTAAGAAAACTTTGAAGATACCAACAGGGGTGTCAACATCTGACCCCATGTGTGCACCCGTCGTTAAATCCTTATTTCCAATTAAAAAAATAGGTTGGGGGAAAACAATATTTACGACTTTAAACTAATAACAATTTTGCATACTAATTACATTAGTGTTTAAACTTACCTGGAACACAATCGTATATAATAGTCATGTAATCTGTATAGCTGTGAGACATATTTTGACAAACATCTTCAGCAGTTAATGTGCTAACCTTATAGCTGCAGTGGTCGAATCCTGAACAGTGAAAATTTAATTTCCCATAATCCTTCTCATTCATAACTATACAATCGCCATGCGTACGCCGACAACAATCATCCAAATACTTCCGGCCTTTTTTACCACATTTCCGGTCTTCTTTGACACCGTAAAACAATCGTTTAATTGCTATTTTGTGGTCGCTAGGACATTTCAAGCTTATTTCCTCACCAGAGCAGCCACTTACAAATATATTTTCGATCGTCTTTCCATATGAAGCTGAAAAAACATGAAATGATAAATTTCTATTTAACATACCCTGATATTAAGAAGCACCCAATATTGAAAGTATTCAAAACAGGCTTCAGAAAATTGTTGTTAGATTAGGTGCACTATTATTTAAAATTGAGTGAGTGAGTGAGTGAGTGTTGTTTAGCAGCAACTCAGCGATTCTTCGGCTGTGCCATGGTTAGAACAAGTTATTTTTCAATGAAATGATGATGAGGTCCGCTTCGTAATAGACCAACATGCTTAGTTGGATTTTTATAGTCCTAGCTCACTGAAACAATGAGGTGCCTCAATGCGTTAGGTAGTTGGATTACCTAACAACTCATACAAGCCTATCACCAATACGGCGTGGGTTCGCGCCCGGCTTGTAAATTACAAAAAAGAGTGCACTCGACTCGCAGCCGCAAGTGATAAAGTTTACCAGTTGCTTGCTCATGGTCGGTTGTTTTCTCCGGGTACTCCGGCTTCTTCTACCTTTAAAACTGGTCACCATGATATAGCTGAAATATTGCTGAAAGTGGCGTTAAACACCAACATTCAAATCCAAATTCAAATTCACTGAAACAACAGTCCGCGGATAGACATGTTACCCCACTCGGACACATTATCCTGATTCCGAGCCAACCAGTCTTTGCTCTTTCTCCTTAATGCTGCTTGCTTAGCGGAGAAACAACAAATACCAATTTTATAGTTTTTGGTTTGACCCGGTGGAGACTCGAACCCACGATCTACCGCACTCGAGACGAGCACGCTAACCATTACACTACCGATGCGGTTAAGAACTGAGGAAAGGAGACATATAATCATATAGATTGTATATATAATTATACAATACACTTCTTTTATTGTCTTTTTGTTTGTTTGTAATTTGTATTGCTTCAGTCCAATTGGATTTGTGTTTAGCAAAATAATGTAAAGTTATACGTTATTTATATTAAATCGACAAAAAAAGAAAAACAAAAAATACCACATCGTCAAAACAGTTCCAAGAAAATCGTAAAAACAGAGTAAACAATCGATACTCCTTACATAGATATACACGAACACTCACTTTCCTGGTTTGGTACATGTATTTCAATAAAAAGTGGCGGGGTTAAGCTAGTTTTATGGGGCCAAACCCCTCTCCTCTATATTAATATGTAAGCAAAGATTGAATTGAAGTAACAAGCAATATTTACATTTTAAAGCATATACGTACTTTGTATCCAGTTTATAGAGTAGTAAGTCAATGCTATATATATATATTAGAGCAGAAATTGTTATGCCTGAATATCAATTATTCTAAAATAATCTCAGAATCTGTTTTTGTAATAATACGCCACTTATAATGCATATGCAGATTACATGCATGAGTTAAAGTGAATCAATTGTAAACGTTCTGTCTCACAGATTCAAAATAGTATCTACTTCATCTGATTAGGCAGAGTGAGTGAGTGAGTGAGTGAGTGAGAGAGTGAGTGATTGTTGTTTAACGCCAACTCAGCAATTTTCAGCTATATCATGGCGAGAACAAGTACATTTTGAATGAGATGATGATTAGGCCCACTTTATATTAGACCAACATGATTTTACACGGATAGACATGTTGCACTCTCGGACACATTATGCTGATTCCGATCCAACCAGTCCTTGCTCTTTCTCCGTAATGCTGCGTACTTACGGGAAAGCAACAAATACCAATTTTTAGTCTTTGGCTTGACCCGATCGGGACTCGAACCCACGAACTACCACACTCCAAACGAGCACGCTAACAATTACACCACCGATGCGGTCCATTTTGAAAGACGAAAAGATAGTCATTAAGCACAAAATCAAGCGATGTAAAAGTGTCATAGTTCAATCAGTAATACGACCATTAATGTTGTTAGTTCCGATTTACTTTATCCATATTATGGCTAAAGGTCTAAACCAAACAATTGTCGGGCATAATGATTACGGTATTTGTAAGATTACTTCGCCTGTATCTAATATTGATTCAGAAACCCCTTCATCTGTGAGATAAGAAGCATTTGTGCATTTGATTTGTGTAGTGTTTATCTGTTAAAAATTAAGAGTTATATATATATACACTTATAAACATTGTACCTGAAGATCTGCAACAGCAGTGTAAACGTTAGTACAAGAATGTTGTGAAAAATCCGTTTTGTTCTTTTTTTAATAATTTCTTTTATATATATATATATACAACGTCTGAAAAACCAGTCAACGATCAATCTTACGGGGTGTTGGATCGTTACGGTATAACGATACTATACAAGTAAAACAATTATAAACGTCTAAAATGGTTTGTAAAACAACACCAAGTACACAAAACAAAGTGATAAAGAATTAAACACTTCGTAGAATGACAAATTTTCGTCCCACCGAGGGACTTTATCAATGTCTAATTAAATAAAATCTCGAAACAATATAGCGACTTTTCAAATTTCAAAAAAAAGTTTTTGACGGTCCATGTACGGCACAAAAGAACCAGAAGATGCACATATGAAACTACATGCATAAAAGAATGGAAATCCTACATATAAATTAATAAAAGTACAATAACAATAATATAAATATACAATAGGGCTACACATTTAAATAAATGTTAAATTAGAAATAAAAATAAATATAAAAATGAGACATTATTGGTAAATGTATCAAATAGCACTGTCAAAATATTGTTGAAAACGGTATGATACCCAAACTCATTAAAAAAAAAACGGCCCGCCACAGTGTGGAATATATACTGTGGGCCAATAGAGCAAACTGTATGTCCTAATACGACTGGAGGAGATCGACACGAATAGGAGTCAAGAGAGGATATTACTTTTTCTCATTGATTCCATTCGGTGATAAGGTCTTAAGTTTTCTAATCCAGAAGCTTTCCCTTTCCCATCCCACTTGGGGTTATGGTCAATTATGGTGAACTTATCTACATGCCAGGGGGCCGTTAAATAAAAAACCATGAAAACATAGCTGTTTGGTTCTTTCAAGATTGTCGGATGGCTTTCTGTCTATCAACTGACATCCACATCATATCGTGCTAAAAGTATTGGATGGCACACAACGTGTCTTGAAAAAGATAATTGGATCAATCATGTCCAATAACAGTGGATTTACCCGAGGTCTGTTCGAACGAGGTTACGCCTAATTAAAGTTCTAATCGACCCTGCTGTAGTTTATGGAAGGATGTCCTTCATGCAGAGCATTTCAAAGCTTGATAAATTATACTTATTAATAATTTTCTCTTCAATTTAAAGATTGCAGAACACCACAAGATGAAGTTAATATATTACATAAAGTAACGCTAAATACTTCATATTTAATTTTGATATGGGTAATTTAATGTTATAAATTGTCTGCTTCTCATTTAATGTTCCTGTAATGATACACATGTTATATTAATGCTTGTAAAATATTTAAGAAGATATGAAATACTTCAAAATTAAAATTCAGTACTTAACTGCAAGCTGCGGTACGAATTCAAACTCTTACATAGGGTTATCTATCCTTCCATTTCCTGTTAGGGATTAGGATCGACAACTCTCTGCAAGAAATTGGTACGAATTGTAAGATCCAATTGTCTGATTTCAAACTTCTGGGCAAACTTTTCATTTTCATTCAATTCTGAGAAAATGGGCAAAATATACTATATGTATATGGTAAATATACAATACTTGTGCACTGTCGAAGCATATAGGTAATATGTGTATGAGGCTTAGAAACGAAGCGAAGCGTCGCCTTTTCCCGCGTTTCGCGCCGAATACACATATTTACCTATAAGCTTGGACAGTGCACATGTATTGTATTTATCCTGCAATTTTAAATCGTAAATAAACGTTTACTGGACGATGATAAAAGTATTTGAAATAATTTTGTGCATGTATTTGAAAACAATATCCCCCGATGTGGGCGGAGCTTACATTTGTATGTTCTATTTATAACTGACCAATATAAATAAAAAATATGTCTTAACGTCTGTCCGAGAGTGGGCATTGCTATACTGTAGTACAAAGGATGTGGTGTCATAAAATGCCAGCATAATGCCGTAGTACAGAGAATGTGATGCCGCAAGTAATTGATGTAATGAATTGAAATGATGAAAAATTTACTCGGGAAATACCAGTACAGAAAATGGGCCGTCGTGGTCGTGAACGTATGGTAGTTGGATTTACGCCTACCTATGCAATCAGTGTCTATCACCACTGACGTTGTGAGTTCAAATTCCGTTCATGGCGAGGTGTACTCGATACAACAATATGTGACAAAGTTTGTCAGTGACTTGTGACAGGTCGGTGATTTTCTCTGGTTACTCCAGTTTTTTCTACCAATAAAACTGACCGCCATGATATAACTGAAATATTGTTGAAAATGACGTTAAGCACCTTAACCATAACCCTATAGTACAGAAAAAGTGATGTCATAAAGAGCCTACACAATGACGTAATAAAGAGAATGTGTTGCCGTATATAGCGTAGATAATACCGTAGTACAGCAATGGAGAGCCTAGATAATACCGTAGTACAGCAACGGAGAGCCTAGATAATACCGTAGTACAGCAACGGAGAGCCTAGATAATGCCGTAGTACAGCAACGGAGGGCCTAGATAATGCTGTAGTACAGCAACGGAGAGCCTAGATAATGCCGTAGTACAGCAACGGAGAGCCTAGATAATACCGTAGTACAGCAACGGAGAGCCTAGATAATGCCGTAGTACAGCAACGGAGAGCCTAGATAAAGCCGTAGTACAGCAACGGAGAGCCTGGATAATACCGTAGTACAGCAACGGAGAGCTTAGATAATGCCGTAGTACAGCAACGGAGAGCCTAGATAATACCGTAGTACAGCAACGGAGAGCCTAGATAATACCGTAGTACAGCAACGGAGAGCCTAGATAATACCGTATTACAGAAAATGTGATACCATGATGAGCACAGATAATGTCATACTACAAGAACAGGTGATGTAAAGAGAGCAGATAATGTCGTTATACTAAATATGCGAAAACGGATGTGAAGTCTGTAAATAGTATTAACACTTTTCAATGGTCATGTGCAACCTCTGACATAATCTTCTACTTGTTGAAGGCGGTCAGTATTTGGGAGAAAAGAAAGTAGAAGATAATGCTGTATTATTCGAGTTTGTCGTAAATGTTTAATATGTCTTTTGAACAGAAGGATCAAATTATCTAATGAATCAAATACACGTTATTCCCTTTCGAAGATGCGTGTATCATACCACTCGAGTCATACCCATTAAAAAAATTATAGTAACGAAAATTAATTATATGATTTCTCTATGTGCATTTTGCACGCTTTAATATTGGTATGATATACCCATTATAATCTGATATGGTATTTTTGTAGGTTGGGAGGTTTATATTTTAAACAACTGCCTTACCAAGCCAGGAAAGTACACGGTCATAATGTGCTAAGGGTATCCATTTTGTCTCTGTCTATGATTTTCTATTAGATTTTGGAGTTGTTCTGACATTGCAGTATTTTTTGTTTTGTCTTTCATTGTTTTGCCTTTGTCTACGATTTCTTATTAGATTTTAGAACTGTCCTGACAGTGTGGTATTTTAGAACTGTTCTGACAGTGTGGTATTTTAGAACTGTTCTGACAGTGTGGTATTTTAGAACTGTTCTGACAGTGTGGTATTTTAGAATTGTTCTGACAGTGTGGTATTTTAGAACTGTTCTGACAGTGTGGTATTTTAGAATTGTTCTGACAGTGTGGTATTTTAGAACTGTTCTGACAGTGTGGTATTTTAGAACTGTTCTGACAGTGTGGTATTTTAGAACTGTTCTGACAGTGTAGCATTTTAGAACTGTTCTGACAGTGTGGTATTTTAGAACTGTTCTGACAGTGTGGTATTTTAGAACTGTTCTGACGGTGTGGTATATTAGAACTGTTCTGACAGTGTGGTATTTTAGAACTGATCTGACAGTGTGGTATTTTAGAACTGTTCTGACAGTGTAGTATTTTAGAACTGTTCTGACAGTGTGGTATTTTAGAACTGATCTGACAGTGTGGTATTTTAGAACTGTTCTGACAGTGTAGTATTTTAGAATTGTTCTGACAGTGTGGTATTTTTAGAACTGTTCTGACAGTGTGGTATTTTTAGAACTGTTCTGACAGTGTGGTATTTTTAGAACTGTTCTGACAGTGTGGTATTTTAGAACTGTTCTGACAGTGTGGTATTTTAGAACTATTCTGACAGTGTGGTATTTTTAGAACTGTTCTGACAGTGTGGTATTTTAGAACTGTTCTTGACAGTGTAGTATTTTAGAACTGTTCTGACAGTGTGGTATTTTAGAACTGTTCTGACGGTGTGGTATATTAGAACTGTTCTGACAGTGTGGTATTTTAGAACTGATCTGACAGTGTGGTATTTTAGAACTGTTCTGACAGTGTAGTATTTTAGAATTGTTCTGACAGTGTGGTATTTTTAGAACTGTTCTGACAGTGTGGTATTTTTAGAACTGTTCTGACAGTGTGGTATTTTTAGAACTGTTCTGACAGTGTGGTATTTTAGAACTGTTCTGACAGTGTGGTATTTTAGAACTGTTCTGACAGTGTGGTATTTTTAGAACTGTTCTGACAGTGTGGTATTTTAGAACTGTTCTGACAGTGTGGTATTTTAGAACTGTTCTGACAGTGTGGTATTTTAGAACTGATCCGACAGTGTGGTATTTTAGAACTGTTCTGACAGTGTGGTATTTTAGAACTGTTCTGACAGTGTGGTATTTTAGAACTGTTCTGACAGTGTGGTATTTTAGAATTGTTCCGACAGTGTGGTATTTTAGAACTGTTCTGACAGTGTGGTATTTTTGAACTGATCCGACAGTGTGGTATTTTAGAACTGTTCTGACAGTGTGGTATTTTAGAACTGTTCTGACAGTGTGGTATTTTAGAACTGTTCTGACAGTGTGGTATTTTAGAACTGTTCTGACAGTGTAGTATTTTAGAACTGTTCTGACAGTGTGGTATTTTAGAACTGTTCTGACAGTGTGGTATTTTAGAACTGTTCTGACAGTGTGGTATTTTAGAACTGTTCTGACAGTGTGGTATTTTAGAATTGTTCCGACAGTGTGGTATTTTAGAACTGTTCTGACAGTGTGGTATTTTAGAACTGATCCGACAGTGTGGTATTTTAGAACTGTTCTGACAGTGTGGTATTTTAGAACTGTTCTGACAGTGTGGTATTTTAGAATTGTTCCGACGGTGTGGTATTTTAGAACTGTTCTGACAGTGTGCTATTTTAGAACTGATCCGACAGTGTGGTATTTTAGAACTGTTCTGACAGTGTGGTATTTTAGAACTGTTCTGACAGTGTGGTATTTTAGAACTGTTCAGACAGTGTGGTATTTTAGAACTGTTCTGACAGTGTGGTATTTTTAGAACTGTTCTGACAGTGTGGTATTTTTAGAACTGTTCTGACAGTGTGGTATTTTTAGAACTGTTCTGACAGTGTGGTATTTTTAGAACTGTTCTGACAGTGTGGTATTTTAGAACTGATCTGACAGTGTGGTATTTTAGAACTGTTCTGACAGTGTGGTATATTTTAGAACTATTCTGACAGTGTGGTACTTTTAAAACTGTTCTGACAGTGTGGTATTTTTAGAACTGTTCTGACAGTGTGGTATTTTTAGAACTGTTCTGACAGTGTGGTATTTTAGAACTGTTCTGACAGTGTAGTATTTTAGAACTGTTCTGACAGTGTGGTATTTTTAGAACTGTTCTGACAGTGTGGTATTTTAGAACTGTTCTGACAGTGTAGTATTTTAGAACTGTTCTGACAGTGTGGTATTTTTAGAACTGTTCTGACAGTGTGATATTTTTAGAACTGTTCTGACAGTGTAGTATTTTTAGAACTGTTCTGACAGTGTGGTATTTTAGAACTGATCTGACAGTGTGGTATTTTTAGAACTGTTCTGACAGTGTGGTATTTTAGAACTGATCTGACAGTGTGGTATTTTAGAACTGTTCTGACAGTGTGGTATATTTTAGAACTATTCTGACAGTGTGGTACTTTTAAAACTGTTCTGACAGTGTGGTATTTTTAGAACTGTTCTGACAGTGTGGTATTTTTAGAACTGTTCTGACAGTGTGGTATTTTAGAACTGTTCAGACAGTGTGGTATTTTAGAACTGTTCTGACAGTGTAGTAATTTAGAACTGTTCTGACAGTGTGGTATTTTTAGAACTGTTCTGACAGTGTGGTATTTTTAGAACTGTTCAGACAGTGTGGTATTTTAGAACTGTTCTGACAGTGTAGTATTTTAGAACTGTTCTGACAGTGTGGTATTTTTAGAACTGTTCTGACAGTGTAGTATTTTAGAACTGTTCTGACAGTGTAGTATTTTAGAACTGTTCTGACAGTGTGGTATTTTAGAACTGTTCTGACAGTGTGGTATTTTAGAACTGTTCTGACAGTGTGGTATTTTAGAACTATTCTGACAGTGTGGTACTTTTAGAACTGTTCTGACAGTGTGGTATTTTTAGAACTGTTCTGACAGTGTGGTATTTTTAGAACTGTTCTGACAGTGTGGTATTTTTAGAACTGTTCTGACAGTGTGGTATTTTAGAACTGTTCTGACAGTGTGGTATTTTTAGAACTGTTCTGACAGTGTAGTATTTTAGAACTGTTCTGACAGTGTAGTATTTTAGAACTGTTCTGACAGTGTGGTATTTTAGAACTGTTCTGACGGTGTGGTATTTTTAGAACTGTTCTGACAGTGGTATTTTTAGAACTGTTCTGACAGTGTAGTATTTTAGAACTGTTCTGACAGTGTGGTATTTTTAGAACTGTTCTGACAGTGGTATTTTTAGAACTGTTCTGACAGTGTAGTATTTTAGAACTGTTCTGACAGTGTGGTATTTTAGAACTGTTCTGACAGTGTGGTATTTTAGAACTGTTCTGACAGTGTGGTATTTTAGAACTGTTCTGACAGTGTGGTATTTTAGAACTGTTCTGACAGTGTGGTATTTTAGAACTGTTCCGACAGTGTGGTATTTTAGAACTGTTCTGACAGTGTGGTATTTTAGAACTGTTCTGACAGTGTGGTATTTTAGAACTGTTCTGACAGTGTGGTATTTTAGAACTGTTCCGACAGTGTGGTATTTTAGAACTGTTCTGACAGTGTGGTATTTTTAGAACTGTTCTGACAGTGTGGTATTTTTAGAACTGTTCAGACAGTGTGGTATTTTAGAACTGTTCTGACAGTGTAGTATTTTAGAACTGTTCTGACAGTGTGGTATTTTTAGAACTGTTCTGACAGTGTAGTATTTTAGAACTGTTCTGACAGTGTAGTATTTTAGAACTGTTCTGACAGTGTGGTATTTTAGAACTGTTCTGACAGTGTGGTATTTTAGAACTGTTCTGACAGTGTGGTATTTTAGAACTATTCTGACAGTGTGGTACTTTTAGAACTGTTCTGACAGTGTGGTATTTTTAGAACTGTTCTGACAGTGTGGTATTTTTAGAACTGTTCTGACAGTGTGGTATTTTTAGAACTGTTCTGACAGTGTGGTATTTTAGAACTGTTCTGACAGTGTGGTATTTTTAGAACTGTTCTGACAGTGTAGTATTTTAGAACTGTTCTGACAGTGTAGTATTTTAGAACTGTTCTGACAGTGTGGTATTTTAGAACTGTTCTGACAGTGTGGTATTTTAGAACTGTTCTGACAGTGTGGTATTTTAGAACTGTTCTGACAGTGTGGTATTTTTAGAACTGTTCTGACAGTGGTATTTTTAGAACTGTTCTGACAGTGTAGTATTTTAGAACTGTTCTGACAGTGTGGTATTTTAGAACTGTTCTGACAGTGTGGTATTTTAGAACTGTTCTGACAGTGTGGTATTTTAGAACTGTTCTGACAGTGTGGTATTTTAGAACTGTTCCGACAGTGTGGTATTTTAGAACTGTTCTGACAGTGTGGTATTTTAGAACTGTTCTGACAGTGTGGTATTTTTAGAACTGATCTGACAGTGTAGTACTTTTTGCTTTTCATTCTATTATCACATCTTATAACACATGTAATAATAAATACAACCTGTTAATCTATATGTTATATGACAGAACATATAAACATTCTTGGGAAAGTCATTATCTTATATCATCGTTACTTTATTTGGTGTCAGTTGTTGCTTTTCAATTAGACACAATCAGGACTGCGCAAAAGTACGTAACGCGTATTACATATACACTTCCGTGATCGCTTCTACAGATAAATAGAACAATAAACGTTTGGTGTATATTGTATACAGTACCCTGTTAGAATCAAGGAACCAATTTACCTTTGAACAAGCCATACAAAGAACTGCAAGTTATTTTAGCAATAGGGTGAAATGCGTTTACCCCAATTTATGATAAGAAAGTTTGAACAAGTGGTCAACAATTCCACAAATATCAACAAAATGAACAATCACCTCTCACTGAAAACAAAAAGGGGGACAATGACAAACGTTGGAAATCTAGGCCTTGGCTTGGGACAGGCACACAAATATGGCGGTGTTAAACCGGTTAATGTGATCCCTATCCTCTCCTCTCCGATTTTTGATTTATTTGATATCAATAGACCTACTGATATTTTTATCAGATCACTGTTGGATTTTGACATGTATATAAATAAAACACAGGTTTCTTATCTATTAAATGAGTAGGTTTCTTAAATTTGTACATACATGTACTTGTATTTTCAATGGGTTCCTGTGTGGACGATCGATGGAACTATATGAGTAAAATAAATTAACTGACTTATGAATACATGTTTCTAATATTACTACATAATAACAGCTGTTTGTATGAATGAAGAAACAAAACAAACAAACTTATTTTTGATAAATACTGGGAAAGTAATTATCTGATACCGTTGTCAATTTTCTTTGATGCAACATGTAGATTTCAAAAGAGGTGCAACATATTTCAAGGGCAAGAGATGATAAGCTTATCGTGAGAATCAAACTGGATTTTAAAGTACATTCGTCGCTACACATCCGCAATTCTTAAATTCCTGCTACTAAAATATTTCGGCACTGACATGGTTATTAGTTATATTTATTATTGAAATTTACAGTTTCTAAGTAATGCAATTATTATTATTATACTTTACTATAGAAACCAAGCAAGAAATAATTAAGATATTTTAAAGTTTTATTCCATGGAACAAGAAATAACTCATTATTCCCGCGGTAAACTGCACGTAGGTCAAATAACTGTGAGGGAATCTGCCCGTAGCACAAAATAACTGTTTGAAATTGGCGCGCTTTTGCACGTCAAACCAATAACTAGTTATTTCCCTCATATTAGTTCAGTATAATAATACAGTTATGTCCTTCATGAGAAGTTAATATCCATAATTATTAAATCTCGAAAGGGTTATTTTCCCTCGGTCCTTCGGACCTCGCGAAAATAACCCTTTCTCAATTTAATAATTACAGATTAATACATGGGCATTTCAATATCCATATTGGCCTGGTTATCATCCCGAGACCCCCATATTGGCCCGAGACGCGGTCGAGGCCCATATTGGCCCGGGCCAATATGGGCCTCGATATGGAAATGATCTTGCAGTAATCCAATAACGGTTATTTTCCCGGGGTGTGAAAATATGGACAGTTTACTTCCGGTCATATTGGTCATACAAAAATGCCTTTATTTGAACTAAGTATGTAATAATTATGGATATTAACTTCTCATGAAGGCCATAATTGTATAAAGCTAACTAGATTCTTCCTCGGCCATATATGACCTTGACATATTTTGGCTATCATGTGTAGGCCTTTTGGTTTTATTGCTCCCAAAGACTTTTAAGCCATTTGGCCTTCCAATCCTTCCTTATATGAATGTTATTCCAACGTCCTGCTCACTAAATTAGATATCTACGTTTTTATTAAAAACAAACATTTATGAAAGAAAAAAGCTTGCCATGCATTAAAATAAACGTTTGTACCTATATAATACTGTAATAGTCCTATTATAATGGGAAATGTGTCTCGCCCGTACAACAATTTGAAATATTTTATATCTACACCGAACATTTAAAGAAGTGGATTCTACGTTTTGCAGAAATGTACATTTTACACTAAATAGTCTTATGTAAACCAATAGCATCTGTATTTTATTTATTTGGTAAACAAAACTGTGTTATGAATAATTTCTTTAATAAATAACCACTTTTAACACTAAATACGTTGATTAAAGTTTTTGGTCGAATTCCAAACAGACATATGCTAAACGATGTTCGCTAAAAGTATTACACAATTCATTATCAGAGAAAACATGACAAAGAACTTCTCTAGCAGATTTCTGTTTTTATCAGACAAAAAAAAACATTCTACAATTTCAACAAGTCATGCATCTGTTTCTGAAGATACTAATGTATTTGACTCATTCTGTTTGATTGAACACCTATCACCAATCACTTATATCATTTGTTTAAACCGGAATACTGCTTTTCCTGGTAATTAAAACCCCTCTAGATATTTAACTTGGTCGTGTGTATTCAACCCTCACGTATCCCAAGTCAGCTGTCACTGGGCAGATTATAAAAATATAATCAATTTTAATATTCAATCATAATTGATGCGAGTGCCTTGGTGTAACGAACTGAGTCATCCATTTCAGGTTTATGGTTCATATTTCTAACACTTGTAAACCTCCTGTTTCTTTTTGTTCTCATTCATCACATTTTGTAAATGACATTTCATATTATTTCTTTCACAACAAAATCTATTTGATATCAAATTGCATTTCCGTTATTATAATAGAAAATCAATAGAAGTGTTTTCGATACAATCTTACGTGATAATGTTTGTTAGTGACAATGAAACATTTCAGTTACAGCGATTCCTTTCTTTCAAGAACCATGTAACTCGTACTATTGTAAATGTCGGCCTACCATTTTGTTGTTCATACAAAAGTCTTGAACAGTTCAATGATTTGTCATAAGTACGAACAATTTTGGTGAATCTCGGCTTAGTCTGTTTTTCGGATAACATCTATATATAGGTGCTAGATACTGTCCTACGATAGAACTGAATCCGTCTTGAATCTAACCTTATGACATGCACAAATTAACTTACATATTCGTACAAGATACCGCAGTTATTGGCTAGTTTATTCACAAAATTGCATAAATACATCGCATAGTAGTACAAATAACCGGTTTAACACCGCCACATTTGTGTGTCTGTTCCACTCAAAAACATCTATTTAAATTATGCGCTGTTATTTGCTTTAAGTTGAGAGATTATACTTGAGCTGTAGATGACTGATGTCATATTTGTCTTTATTACACGTTTCCATTTTTCTAGAAGGTTCTGGTGTTTAACGCCATTATAAACAATATTTCACTTATGTCGTGGCGGTCAGTTTTATTGATGGAGGAAACCGGAGTAGCAGGAGAAAACTATCGACCTGTCGCCAGTCACTGGTAAACTTGACCACATAATGTTGTATCGAGTACACCTCACCTAGGCACTGATTACACGTGTAGTTGTAAATTCAACTACCTTACGATCACGAGCACGACGGTCCCAATAATTGTAATTTACACTTCCTAATCAATGTAACTATTAACAAAGCTACGGTGCATGTCCCTCAGACCGTTATCATAGTCGATTTTGGCCATCATGTTTAGGCCTTTGGTTTTCATGGTCCCAAGACTTAAATTATTAGGCATTCCAATATTATGTCTTTGAGCGTACCTGATGTAGGTTATTCTAGAAATCGAATCGCGTGCACTATATAGGATATCTGAATTTTATTTGAACAATCTACAAACAATGTGGAGCTAATAATGAGTTATATAAACTAATACAAATGATAAGGGAAAAAACAAGTTCAGTCATTAACAAATGCTTTGTAAAACATTGTCATCTAGTCATTTGAAAAAAGGTTTTCTCTCATTTTTGTACATTTCATCATAACACTCGACCTGTCGATAAACAACGTCCGGTGAGAGTAAGTCACGTTGCATTTCCCACCATATTTTGTGAAATATATTTCTCGATGTCTTACATTGAAATCGGTAGTGAAATCAAATCTCAAAACTATCTGTTGTAAAAAGCAATATTTGTCAACTTTACATTCCGCTCGCTAAGGCTCGTAGTTACAATGGGGGAAAACTCTCATGAGAAATAGTGTTATGCACTTGAAGACAGTTCAAGGTTCTATACATGCAACCGCATCGGTGGTGTAATGGTTAGCGTGCTCGTCTCGAGTGTGGTAGATCGTGGGTTCGAGCCCCGATGGGGTCAAACCAAAAACTAAAAATTGGTATGTGTTGCTTCTGTTAAGCACGCAGCATTAAGGAGAAAGAGCAAAGACTGGTTGGCTCAGAATCAGGATAATGTGTCCGAGTGGGGGCATGTCTATCCGTGTTGTTTTAGTGAGCTAGCACTATAACAAAAATCCAACTAAGAGTTTTGGTCTAGTACAAAGTGGATATCATCATCATCATCTCATTGAAAATTAACTTGTTCTCGCCATGATATAGCTGAAAAATTGCTGAATAAACAACAATCCCTCACTCACTCACTCTATATATGCAGATCGTATAAAGTGAATAGTGGTACACTTCCTTCCGAGGTAATTCTATTTGCAGGTATCCATTGCCTATCTCATAATTGTGTCATAATTGACAACATGCATATATACTTGCAGTGTATACTTGTAGCAAAAGGGATACGGATTAATATAAGTTTAACCACTTCTTTCCGAATCCTATTGATTAATTTAAATGTATATATAATTTATATGTGTATTATCATAATGTGTAATATTGAATTAATTAATAAAATATGTTTATACTAAAAGCTTAAATAAAAATATGATAATTTTACGTTTCAGCTAGTTTTTTTAAATATAATATAACGTTTCTGATTTTGGCAATTTTTTCCCTCCGATTTGAAAAATAAAATTTAATGTAATATAATGTAAATTTTGCTTACCTGTTATAAAATGTAAAACTGTAAATAATTTGAAGAAGTTTAGATCCATTGTCTTTGTCTTACACTAAGGTCCTGAGGAATAAATAGAAAAACATTTATAATACACCCAAATTCATAACATAATAAAATATGAAGTACATTATACAAATATGTTTATAAATAAATCTACTAGCTCCACCCACAGCTGTCACCGAGATATCACTTATCGATTTTTAAGGACATTTTATGTCGTTTTTATCTTAAAAACCTAATCTGGGCGGATAATAACCAATTAAAAATATTCAAAGCGTATTCTGAAAATAGCTTTTATCGATGAAATCTGTTTATTTAACTTTTCTTTATATAATTAGATCGTCTGCGCATTAATTGCGCGTTATAACGTTTTATTTTTTTATTTACATTTTAATATAAATTTTATCTGGTTTGTTTATTCGACAGCTTCACCTTTAGGTGTTGAATATTTAATTAAGCATTTCAGACAAAGAATTTTTGAAAAAAAGAGATTTTTTTTTTTTGCGTTGAACACTTGTTAAACTAGACTATATACAGTTCAACACAATGCACCACAAATTACAAAAAATGTATACCTAAATTTTCAAGTGTCACATATTTTTTGTCTCAATTTTTAGAGATTTAATATTTGCTCAGTCTCTCATTGAAGGTTTACAAAAAAATATATGTTAACTATACCTTTATTTTGTTTTGTTCTATCCCCCACATTTCTAACTCGAGGCCATGTGTTACATTGACAACTTATTTCCTCAAAAACACATTAATTTTTTTTATGATTAATCTTTTAATTTTTCTTATGAAATATTTCTTTAATCCTTCCCATCTCACTAACATGCGTGAAATTCTTCCCGGGGACTAAATTGTGTTGTGAACTGTTACAAGTTTTTGGGGCTGGGAGGGGCTCTTTCAAACTCATTCAAAGTGGGTGATATTAAGAGTGTGGTTTCGGTATTTTGATCATACTAATTTAAATGTGATAAAATTAAGAATGTAATCCCTATCAATGTTTAAAAGACAATTTAATAACGATTAAATATCTCTTAAAGAGAAAGAACCACTATTTAAATATTACGTAATAGATAAAATAACGACAGGTCCCTAACACAATATCAGAATGAGGCTTTTCTTTTTATTTTAAAGCAATGAAGAATTATAATCGACGTTTAATTATATGTTACTTCTTCGGGAAGAAAACTATTTGATTCATTGAAATGGGTCTATATCCTTTTCAAATAACAAAATGATTCAAAAACATTCAAAACAATTAATATTTAATTGTTTTTAGGGCTAAACATCATGATATATATACTCCCATTTGTTCCGTTAATAGATCCACGAAGTTGCAATTCTTTTTAATTTCTGTGTCATCAGATTATTTTACAAAGAAAAATATATATTATGTCGTGTTTATTATATGAAAAATAACAAAGATGCAAAATCGGGGTTCGGGAAAAAATTGAATGAAAAGCAACCACAACTGCCATTCCGAACCTCAACGCCCCCTCTAACACCTAACGTATATTTCGATAGCTCGTTCAAATTCCTTTTGTTTTAAATAAGACAATGAGTCAACATATTTTCCTTTAATCAATACTATGAGACATCAAGGCTAAAATGATTACTTGTGGTCAGGATTAAACTTGATAAATATAATGTACTTTGTCAATTAAATCAGAAAATAGATGGGGGCCATGGAGACAACTTTTTATAGCATAAGATAATTCAATGTGATTAAGCCTTTCAAGAATTCATAAAAAAAATTAATTCCATTAAAAAGGAATAAGTCGACAGAACAAAGCAAAGAACGGGGGAAAAAAGATGACAATTATATTGTTTGAAGGTCAATGCAAACGTCCGAGTAATGCCGAAACTTCACTTTGTCCAAAACGTCTTATATTTAACAATACTATAGGCATTAAATTGCAGAACACTTCCTTTATAGGTATGACGTCAATCACATAAACACACCACAGGCACTTGTGGCATGGAATGACCCCCTCCCCCTTTAGTTACACCACAGGTACTTGTGGCATGGAATGACCCCCTCCCCCTTTAGTTACACCACAGGCACTTGTGGCATGGAATGACCCCCTCCCCCTTTTGTTACACCACAGGCACTTGTGGCATGGAATGACCCCCTCCCCCTTTAGTTACACCACAGGCACTTGTGGCATGGAATGACCCCCTCCCCCTTTTGTTACACCACAGGCACTTGTGGCATGGAATGACCCCCTCCCCCTTTTGTTACACCACAGGCACTTGTGGCATGGAATGACCCCCTCCCCCTTTTGTTACACCACAGGTACTTGTGGCATGGAATGACCCCCTCCCCCTTTTGTTACACCACAGGCACTTGTGGCATGGAATGACCCCCTCCCCCTTTTGCTAATTTCATATTTACATATTTATTATCAATGACAATTTCTTTCTTAATAAGATTGTTATATAAAGGAAAAATAGATGAAATAATAAAGAACCTTTATTGAAAATATATTATATGTAAACAAAAAATCAAAATGGTGGGAAACCACATCGGTGGCGTAATGGTCAGCGTGCTCGCCTCGAGTGCGGTAGATCGTGGGCTTGAGTCCCGGTCGGGTCAAACCAAAAACTATAAAATTGGAATCTGTTGCTTCTCCGATAAGCACGCAGCATTAAGGAGAAAGAGCAAAGACTGGTTGGTTCGGAATCCGAAAAATGTGTCCGAGTGGAGAGACATGTCTACCCGCGGACTGTTGTTTCAGTGAGCTAGCACTATACAAATATAACTCAGCGTGTTGGTCTAGTACAATGCGGACCTCATCATCATCTCATTGAAAATTAACTTGTTCTCGCCATGATATAGCTGAAAAATTGCTGAATTGGCATTAAAAACAACCACTCACTCATTCACTCCAAAAGGTGGGGTGATTCAATGCAACACGCGCCTAGACAAAGTTATTGTTTTGTGTTAAATAATTTCAGCAGGTGCCAGATTTACCACAAATCATTAAATCTTATATGATAGACAACATCAATTGAAATCACAATTGGCTTCATGAATCAACTTTATTGTTGAAGGGTCGGTAATATTGTCTACAGTCTACAGCGCCCTTTCAAAATTTCAGTGCTATTTTGACATTTTACATAAACATGTACCTACTGCTTGTTCCGTAGTCTTACGTAGGCTGCGTAATAATTTGAATATATGAACATTTCTATTTGTGGCATTTCATATCGTCATTTGTTTATACCACGATTAAATGAATCGCTGTTATATATACAACATATTCACATTTTTCTCCATATTTTACTTCAGTGTCGACATCATGAAATTATATTATTTATATTCGAAATTTATGGCTCTTTATTAATGTAATTATACAGTAAAACATATCTTAACGGAACCCTAAATAAAAAAGGAATCCATTGTAAACAGAACACCTGTCTATTCATAACAGACAAGTCGGTCCCGATGAGATTCGGTTTAGACAGATTACATGGTAATAATTATATAAGCTAATGTCTCCCTCTGTCACAGGTAATCTTAGCTGAGTTGGCTATACACTGCAAGTATATATGCGGTCGTCACGGATCGTGTGGTAGTTTCAACTACCTGTGCAATCAGTGCCTTTCACCACTAACGTTGTGAATTCGAACCCCGTTGATGGCGAGGTGTACTCGATACAACATCATATGATAAAGTTTCTCAGTGACTTGCGACAAGTATGTGGTTTTCTCCGTGTAGTCCGGTTTCCTCCATCAATAGGATATAACAGAAATATTGTTGAAAGTTGTGTTACCATAAACCCCCACCTCTCCTTAACACTTTTAAATTATTTGGTTTTCCAATCTTTTGATCTTGAGCCGATGAAGGTTATTCCAGAAACGAGTCGTGTGCACTAAATTAGATATCTACGTTTTTATTGCTGCAATTATTACATCTATTCTCAGTTTATTACGTATATGCGATTTTATAATGATCCCACGTGGATGCATCATAGATGTACCTGTCGTGTCATTTACTTAAACTGAGAATAGATGTAATAATTGCAGCAATAAAAACGTAGATATTCTCAGCTTCAGTAAATGACACAACAGGTACATCTATGATGCATCCACGTGGGATCATTATAAAATCGCATATACGTAATAAACTGAGAATAGATGTAATAATTTAGTGCACACGACTGAAAAACAAACATACCATATAACCAGAACAGTTCTATCGACGAAACAGATGCAAAGTGTAACGTTTCACTATTTTCACCCAACATTATTGTGAACTCCCCATCCCTCAATAATAAAATATGATATTTTTTGTATTTCTATCAAATGCATTTAAACCTGTCGTAAAATTACGCATAGACATTAAATTACCCCCTCCCCCCTTGAATTTCGAATATCAACATTCACCTTCATATTTCTAGAAAGATAAACAGCAAAATTTCCGCATTTGAAAACATTTAACAAAATGGTGATGGTGAAAAACACACGTTCTTGTCATGGACAATTGAGTTGATAAAAGGTTTACTAGAAACATTGATTTCTGTGTGTTTGGTTTATAATTATAAATTTCAAGTAGTAACTAAATGTACCCGAGAGTACATTATTGAATTCAAAATTATCTTCATTTGAGTCTGTTTCGTCAATATTTGACAATCAGCAAACATATTTCATAAGTTCGTTAAGTAGCTTTAATATTTCATAATATTATACTTCACTGCATTGAATTGTAAGTATTGATATTATAAACCAACAATCTAAAACATTCATACAAGAAAAATTGGGTTCATGCAAAAAAAAAAGAAAAAAAAGAAACGTTTTGAAACTAGAAATCAACATGGAGAGAACTGTGTTCTTTATTTTATGGATTCCAATTTATTTTTAAGCAAAGCTTAGAAAAAAAGATAAATCTTGGATTTGTTTTATTTTTCTTGCTATGTGACAAGTCTATAAAAGAAAACCAACCTGATTTGAAATTGGAACAGGGGACAAAAAGTGAAGAAATGCAACAAAATTCCAAATATAACCCAGCCAAACGCACATTAAAACGGCATACATTTCTTAAACTTGAAAAATATAACATTATGTAAAAAAAGAGTTCAAAGATGCCAAAGAGGTAATCAGAAGCTGTACATGTGAATGGACAGACATACAATGACCACAAGAAAAAGGACAAAAGGACACAGAACTTTCCAAAAACATAACACAAAATATTACGTCACTAGTGGCACACATCATGTTGATAAAGCTCAAGATCTGGTGAAAAAGAAAGGGGAACGAGACTGTGACTACGACAAAGGGAATATATCCGTAGTTATCTGGGATACAGGAATATATCCGTAGTTATCTGGGATACAGGAACATATCCGTAGTTATCTGGGATACAGGAACATATCCGTAGTTATCTGGGATACAGGAATATATCCGTAGTTATCTGGGATACAGGAACATATCCGTAGTTATCTGGGATACAGGAACATATCCGTAGTTATCTGGGATACAGGAACATATCCGTAGTTATCTGGGATACAGGAACATATCCGTAGTTATCTGGGATACAGGAACATATCCGTAGTTATCTGGTATACAGGAACATATCCGTAGTTATCTGGGATACAGGAACATATCCGTAGTTATCTGGGATACAGGAACATATCCGTAGTTATCTGGGATACAGGAACATATCCGTAGTTATCTGGGATACAGGAACATATCCGTAGTTATCTGGGATACAGGAACATATCCGTAGTTATCTGGGATACAGGAACATATCCGTAGTTATCTGGGATACAGGAACATATCCGTAGTTATCTGGGATACAGGAACATATCCGTAGTTATCTGGGATACAGGAACATATCCGTAGTTATCTGGGATACAGGAACATATCCGTAGTTATCTGGGATACAGGAACATATCCGTAGTTATCTGGGATACAGGAACATATCCGTAGTTATCTGGGATACAGGAACATATCCGTAGTTATCTGGGATACAGGAACATATCCGTAGTTATCTGGGATACAGGAACATATCCGTAGTTATCTGGGATACAGGAACATATCCGTAGTTATCTGGGATACAGGAACATATCCGTAGTTATCTGGGATACAGGAACATATCCGTAGTTATCTGGGATACAGGAACATATCCGTAGTTATCTGGGATACAGGAACATATCCGTAGTTATCTGGGATACAGGAACATATCCGTAGTTATCTGGGATACAGGAACATATCCGTAGTTATCTGGGATACAGGAACATATCCGTAGTTATCTGGGATACAGGAATTTCGTAATAGTAAGGCAAGTTATGATGGCGACCTTAAAGCCTTCAACTTCGCCAATAAGAATTCTCAATTGATGAGTTTCCTTATTAGCAGCAACCCTCTATGGAGGATATCCTGATAGGAAACACAGGCTCTGGAATATCGTATCAACTGAGAGATATATTCACCATATGCAGGTGCTGCTGAAATGATGTTACATAGAACTGGACCGTTCACAATGTGAAAATTTAAATCATCTCTATTGTCGAACAGTCTCGCTGTCTTTTTATTGAGAAGTTCCTGCGTGAAGTATGCGTCATACGAATAAAGGAAAAAGTCCCAAAATACCCATAGGAATACTGATTGTATGTAGAAAAGTACGTCCACCAAACAAAACAGATATGTTGTCCACTAACAATTCAAACAATTTGATAATGTATGTTTCAGAGATTTTGTTGTTAGAATCTGTGGTTGTTTGTTCTTGTAAAAATAAGACTAGTTCTTTACCGTAACAAGATATGTGTACCTACGTTGGCCATTCTTCTTCATGAAACAAAGTTGACCTATAATTCTTTAAAACATGATAATGAATAGTAATGCTCTAACTCTATATTAAAAACAATTTGCAAAAAGCAGTTCAGTTTAACAGCTTCTTTTTTTTTCATGTGTATTACCGGAGTTTGCTCCTGGCCCCATTGGTGTTGCGAGTGTTATAATTGCTTAGTACTTACTGTCCTACATAGTAATATGTTCGACCTTGTAAAGAACAGACCAAATGAATAAAAAGAACAACACAGCTAAGAATTACATTACTAATAAGTTTTTGTCTACAGATGTCAATAGAGCAATCAACAGGAGTATGCATAAAGGTTAAGCACTCGTAAGACTTGGATCAGATTCTAGATCAAAAATATGTTTTGTATCCGGTACCTAAAGTACGTTTTATCTTGTCATAACAAAATTTATATGATTTTGTAATCGTACCCATCTTTAATCAGCTAAATCAGCTTGCCCGTCTATGTCAAAACAGACGAGATGGTTTCCCGGATTAATAGGGTTGGTTTTGTATTACATTTAAAGAGTTGCACAAGAATTACCGATTCCAACAGTCTTATTTTGCTTAATATATTTAAAACAGTTCGTAAATGAACAACAACACATAATTGTGTCCTTGAAGAACAAAGAAAAAATGCTTAGCGATTTTTGGGTCATTAGTTCATTATTCTAAGAATATTTATTATAATTTGTAATTACATCTTGTATTTGATTTTTTTTCATCTTTAGAGTTCTTGTATACGTTAAATTTCTTCTGTATGAAATAACAAATTTCAAAAAGTACCTGTCATGTCCACGATACCATTGGTTTCTATATTTTCTTTCATATTGGGAAATGTAACATTTAGATAACAGGCGTCTCATGTTTCTCCATGAAACATAACATAAATTTAAATAACACAAAGGAATCGATGCACTAGAACGAGTGCATATCTCGATTGAAAAGACAAACAAAAAGAAAAAAAGGAATTGTACTAAGTCCCTACATTTTAAAGAAACAATCAAAATTTCCATTCTCAATCACCTATAAGCCCAACGTGTTCAGTTTGATTTTTGTAGTGCTAGCTCACTGCCTTAACAGTTCACAAGTAGAAATGTCGCTCCACTAATACCCTCTGACCTCGAGCCAACAATATACAATTTATGTAAATATTGACGATATTGCAAACGTGCGTTTTATGATTTTACGTTATTAATATTTATACATTTTGGAAAGTTGGTTACATATTATATGAAAAGGAATCTGAATTATTCCATAGTAAGAACAAAGAGATGGGAATCGAAAATTTCGTTTGATTTGATGGACAATTAACTCTGATTAATATTACATTTGTTTACAACATTATTTGTGAGTGTATTTATGCATTGCAAGTATAGATATAACTCGGTCATATAGTTACTGATAACATAGAGCTCTATACAAACTATAGTTTCGAGTCCAATTCGGTTTGTTTGATGGTGTTTAACGCCACTTTCAACAATATTTCAATTATATCGTGGCGGTCAGTTTTTCTGGTGGAGGAAACCGGAGGACCCGGAGAAAACCACCGACCTGTCACAAGTCACTGACAAAAAGTTGTACACCTCGCCCTGATCGAGATTCGAACTCACAACATGTTGATAGGAACTGATTGCATAGGTAGTTGTAAATCCAACTACCATCACGAACCCTTTATGCTTTGTAAGCAGATATAACTCGGTCATCTTATTACTGATCTGATAATATAGGGTATCTATACAAACCATAGTTTCGTGTCCAATTCGGAACGGGATGCAGTCGACTTTATCTAAGTGAGAAATTATCATCGATCAGTTTTTTCATCTTGAGTATTTCGGCTTCTCTTCATTACGCCTGGTCCCCGCGATGTATGATTGATTGATTGATTGGTATTTAACGCCAACCTTAGCAGTATTTCAGCTATATCTTGGCGTGAACAAATGTTATATTAACTTAAGACACCTACATGACCCTTAGAAATAAAACGTACTTCTCTATACAACAAACGGGTTATATGTACAAATAAAAGATCTCCGCGATATAGCTACAACAATTAATTTCATTGTGTTGTTAATTATTAAGGTTAATTATTTAAATGTTCTACGAATGTAGATCTTTCGTATCATATCATAAGTACTTGAATATATATATGGAAAATGGAACGATTGCTTCTATCATAACTGATAATTTCATTTTCGTAAGTGATTAGTAAAACCTGGTTACGTGCCGATGTACTGCAAAAATATACAGATAACCAATGTGTTTGTCAAAACAAATAATTAGTGTTTATTGGCAAGCAATTTACATTCAAGGTGAACTCGATTGATTCACTTCAAGGCATTGAAATTGAAATTCATGGTTGACCGACCGTAACAATGTAATCATGTAATCAAACGGGACGGTTAACAGTAAACCCGAATTGTTTTCAAATAGAATATACAAATCGTCCTATTATACAATATGTTTGTGTGTGTATGTGTATTTGTATGAATCTATACGTATATGTATAATGTATGGATATTATTTTTGCATATATATATTATTTTTTTCTTTGGCATGTATATATATATTTATATATAATATGTAATTCTCTTCTTTTAAATGACGGTGATCTAGTGAATTTAGATCAAACAATATTAATAATTTTAATTACTTAGCAATTTCCCTATTTTTGCTTACTTAAAATTCCATCCATACAAGATCGATGGAAAAAGTTTCCGTTGCATCTTGTATATACATGTATTTTCTTTCCCTTATGTTTTTCACTCGATACCTACAGTGCGACCATTTGAAGTTTATTTTCATGTTTTTCCTGTATTATGACTGTTGTCTACATGTACTAACAAAGCAACCCAATTGTTCTTATGTAATGTTGTTTATTTTTGATAATGGGTAATGATATTGTAGCACATAGAATTGTAATTGGGTTGTTTTATCATAAAATAGGTATGGCTTGTTGTAGAAAAGTTAAACTGATTGTATCTTTCAATTTATATGACATTTTACATTGGTTAATATTATATGTACATGCCTTATGTAGGACTGCGTTGACCAGGTTCAGATCTACATACTCTGTTATCTCATTTAACTTGCTTCTCATCAGCTTATTGTTATTATCTGGCGATGTTGAAATAAACCCTGGCCCAGGAGGCACATCCAATATTGCGAATGAAAATATATTGTCCATCTTCCATTGCAACATTAGAAGTCTCAGAAATAAACTTAATTATATAGCTGATATTATCGAAGAGTTCGATATTGTATTTTTTACTGAGACCCATCTAGATAATCAAGTATTAGACAGCGATATTATTATCGAGGGTTTTGAAACACCAAGTAGGAAAAATAGGGATTCAAGAGGAGGTGGAATTATTACGTATCATAAAAGTTGTGTAAACTTGACTAGGAGGTTGGATTTAGAACATGAACATGTTGAAAGTATGTGGTACGAGCTTAAGACAAAATTACATAATATTTTAATAAATATAAATTACAGATCTGAGAGACAATCTCATATTTATTACTGGCAATATTTTGAGCATATGCTTAAGCAGGCTCATGATGAGAATAATAATATTATCTGTTTGGGAGATATGAACAAAAATTTTCTTGGTAATCTTCCTCATAACGTTAATGACATTCTTGTCATCAACGGATTAGTTAATATAATAAATAAGCCTACACATTTCGACGCACGATCAGGTAACACGTCTCTATTGGACCCAATTTTAATAACCGATTCAATACCGGTTATTGATTGTGATACAATACCTATTGACAGGGAAATAAGTGACCATGACGGCACTTATGTCAGTATAGACTGTGGCTATTGTAACAGGAAAACCTTTCAGCGTATCATCTGGGATTATAAGAGGGGGGACTATTTACTTATGAAAAACAAAATAACTGAAACAGACTGGGAAAACGTGATTGATGCAGAAATTGATATTAACTCGGCATGTTCAAACTTTACTAAAACATTTCTTAATATAGCAAAAACGTGCATTCCTACAAGGGAGGTAACTATTCGTAGTGATGATAAAGTTTGGTTCGATTCGGATTTACGGTGTGAATCGCGTAAACGCGACAGACTACGGCAAATATTTTTTAGGACGAAAACGGAAACAGCCGAAAAAAAAATTTAAAACACAAAGAAACAAATTTAATAACTTAAAGAAACAGGCGAAACAACGGTTTTACGATAATATTAACGAACATCTTGATGATCTCAAAACAGTAAATAGCAAAATGTATTGGAAAACAATTCACATGTTACTTAAAAATGACCGCTCTACGAATGAGTTACCTCCACTCCATGATCCATTCAATAGTTTTAATTTGGCATATGATGCCACTCAGAAATCCAATGTTTTGAACAAATATTTTTGCTCGATTACCAAGTTGAACGACGATGATGCTGTCTTGCCAGATTTTCATGACAGATGTGAAAATATTCTATCCCAAGTTATCGTTACTGAACAAGAAGTAATCGATATGTTATGTACTCTTAATGCTAATAAAGCTGTTGGTCCCGATATAATTAGTAATAGGATGTTGGTGTCTGTAAAGGAGGAGATATCGAAACCATTGTGTAGTTTATTTAATAAATCCTTACGTGAAAAAGTATTTCCATCGGACTGGAAAATCGCCCATGTAATCCCTTTGTTTAAAAATGGGGACAAATCTTTACCGTCTAACTATAGATCTATTTCTTTACTTTCTTGTGTAAGTAAGGTGCTGGAAAAAATTATTTTCAAGCATGTGTTTAATCACCTACTTGAAAATAAACTATTATACAAGTTCCAGTCGGGATTTATACCAGGTCACTCTACAAGTCATCAACTAATAGAGTTGTATCATACAATATTACTTGCATTAGAGGCAAAACAAGTGACCAGCGTTACATTTGCTGATATAAGCAAAGCATTTGATACAGTTTGGGTAAAAGCACTTTTATATAAACTTGGCAAATATGGTATTAAAGGTGATCTGCTTTGTTGGTTAAAAAGTTATCTTTCTAACCGTACTCAAAGGGTTATGATAAAAGATGCTTTATCCGGGATTGGTCATTTGCATGCGGGTGTGCCTCAGGGGTCAGTATTGGAAACTTTAATGTTCTTGATCTTCATAAACGATATTACTGATGAGATAGTAGGTCTAGGTCGTCTTTTTGCTGATGACACGTCTATTGGACATATAGCACAAGATGAAAGCACACTAAGAAATATGATTAATACAGATCTGAATCACCTGAAAAAATGGTCAAACAGGTGGTTATTAAAGTTTAATCCCACCAAAACTGAAATTATTATTTTTAATGTCAATGGGGTTGAATGTAATTTAACATTTAATTTTGACCAAACAACTATTGATCCAGTACATACACACAAACATTTAGGGATTGTATTCAGCAGCGACTGTAAGTGGACTAAGCACATAGACAAATTAATTGAATCAGCTTCGAAACAACTTAATGTACTCAGAAAATTAAAATACCGTCTTAACAGAAATTACTTAGAAAAAAATTATTTAACATTTATTAGACCTGTATTGGAATATGCATCTGAAGTGTGGGATAATTGTGGACAAACAAATTCGGACAGATTAGAAAAAGTACAACTTGAAGCTGCGCGTATTGTTACGGGATTACCATCGTTTGCCAGTATACATTCTATTTATATCGAGACGGGGTGGGAAAAGTTGAAAACTAGAAGGGAGGTAAGAAAATTGGTGCTATTTTATAAAATCGTCAACGATCAAGTACCTGATTATTTAACAGAATTGGTACCACCTACAGTCGCTGACACTAATAATTATAATTTAAGGAACAGACTTAATATTTCACAACCATCATACCGATTATCTACATATCAACAGTCTTATTTTCCAAGTACGATTAAATTATGGAACACTCTAGATCTGAACCTTCGTCAACTGCCGACACTCCCGTCTTTTAAATCCAAATTGCAACAAAAATATTTTCAACCGAAAACTGTACCTTCTTATTTTTCTTTTGGAGACCGATATCTTAGTGTATTGCATGCTAGGCTTAGAAATAAATGTAGTTCTCTGAACAGCGATTTATTTAAATCGAAGTTGGTGCCTAGTGCTTCTTGTTCATGTGGATATAAAAACGAATGTTCCGAGCATTTTCTATTATATTGTAATAAATTCAATTTACTTAGAAATAACATGATCATTGAATTGAATATGCTTGATATGGGGGGTCTACCGGTAAATATCGATATTTTGTTATTTGGAAATGATGACCTGTCAGTAGAAATAAACACGTTTATATTTTCATGTGTACAAAAATACATAAAAGATACACGGCGTTTCTCTTGAACTAACAAGTCAACATGTATAACGTTATTGACAATTGTCAACATTGTGTACTTCTACATGTATGTATATTCTTTTCTTGGTTGCGCTTGGGGTATTGATTGATTGACGTGTCAAAAAGGTCGATGAAATATACATGTGTTATTCAGTTCAAATTGTACTTACCTATGCAAGATCTCCACGAATTAATTAAATCCCAACATATAAACTATGTCTAATCGTAATACGATCCAAGTATGCAACACACATACACCACGTGTTTAAGAATGGTCTTTGAGGTGTGCTCGACTTGCCATATATTATACCTTAGCACACAGTATGTTTCATCCACAGGTACTCGGGGATAGGATCCCCCCTTTTTTTGTGAAAAAGAAATTCCCCGTTTTTTTCTTTCTTTTTGGTATTTTTATGATTAACTTGTGCTATATCATCAGAGAAATCTCACTATTTCATATCATCAGAGAAATCTCACTATTTCCTCCAGTTTACTATCCAGCCCCTGCCACGATCAATATTAATATACTAGAAGGTAACTAGCTTCTCTGGGCTGACCTACATTTCTCCGAGGAAAAATTCGGGGAATCCTATCTATATAATAACAATCAAACACTTACCAATCGAAAAGCGGGCATCAATCCTTACTTCGATCATTTATCTGTTAGAATCAACTTGCTTTTCAGTCATGAAAGGCGATTTAGTCCTTGAATTTAATCGGTATTCACTCGCGAGACGTTCCATTTGAAGCTCGATCAACGGAAGTCGTAATTTTTAAGGGACAAGACTAACCTGGTTCCTTGTCCGTAAATGTGTATGGGGTACCTGTCCATTAGAGAAATTCCGAAATGTCATCTGTAAAACCAAAGGGTAAGAGAAATTCGAACGTCTTTTTGGCGGATTTTACGACTTCCGTTGATCGAGCTTCAAATGGAACGTCTCGCGAGTGAATTCCGATTAAATTCAAGGACTAAATCGCCTTTCATGACTGAAAAGCAAGTTGATTCTAACAGATAAATGATCGAAGTAAGGATTGATGCCCGCTTTTCGATTGGTAAGTGTTTGATTGTTATTATATAGATAGGATTCCCCGAATTTTTCCTCGGAGAAATGTAGGTCAGCCCAGAGAAGCTAGTTACCTTCTAGTATATTAATATTGATCGTAGCAGGGGCTGGATAGTAAACTGGAAGAAATAGTGAGATTTCTCTGATGATATGAAATAGTGGGATTTCTCTGATGATATAGCACAAGTTAATCACAAAAATACCAAAAAGAAAGAAAAAAACGGGGAATTTTTTTTTCACGAAAAAAGGGGGGGAATCCTATCCCCGGGTACCTGTGGTTTCATCGACCTTTGAAATTTGCATTTTTCGTTCTATTGGGGGGGGGGAGGGGGGGGGGGGGGGGTCACACGAGAATAAACCAAATACCCCAATTACAGAACATGAAAAAAAAATGGTGAAAGAGAGAAAAAATAATGTATGCGTGGCAGTGAAAAGGGGAGCGAGGGTGAGATGAAATTGCAATGTTTTTAACCTTGCCATGGAAAATGTGTTAAAAGGCTTACCTGACAAAATCCGAGATCAGTTGTCCAGATCACAGGCACTTGTTTCATTCAAAAAATATATGCCTCCTCTTCTTCCTTACTTCAAGGTAAACATCTGCCCTTTTCCCCTTCCCCACTTCGCCTCAATATTTTTCGCTTATTTGTGATCCTTTCGCTGACCCAATTATATCGTTACACTCCCGAGATTTTCTTTTTTCGACTGCCACATTTAAATATACCTACCGGGCCCCCCTCAGACGAATTGGACAAGAATATTCAGCGAAAGTCGCTTCGTCTATATTTCAGTCATTGAAACGGATACAGCTACTTCTGGTCCTGTTTAAATTGATTTAGAAAATAAAAAAAAGGTGCTTTAAAAATCAAATGTCAGTAATTTGGAGTTGACCATATTTTTATAATCTGCATTGGAACAATTATCTGTATTTAAAAGGCTTACTTTACATTTGAGAGGAGATGATCATGATGGCATTGTTACACATGGCCGGTCTAGAGAATTCCGAATGCATATGAAAAATCCAACGCAAACCGGAAGTGGCTGTATCCGTTTCAATGACTTAAATTTTCACCAAGCCACGTTCACTAAATATTCTTGTCCAATTCGTGTGAGGGGGGCCCGGTAGGTATATTTAAATGTGGCAGTCGGAAAGAGAAATATCTCGGGAGTGTAACGATATAATTGGATCAGCGAAAGGATCACAAATAAGCGAAAAATATTGAGGCGAAGTGGGGAAGGGGAAAAGGGCAGATGTTTACCTTGAAGTAAGGAAGAGGAGGGACATATATTTTTTTAATAAAACAAGTGCCTGTGGTCCAGACATCATGCACAAAACAAAAGCACTTCAAATGTACACATTTTTGAATCACGGGAGATGAAATAGGTGTTCCTGTATACATAAAAACGATGCAGAGCTGTTCTTCAACGTTTGACACCAGCTCACAAAGTTTTCAGAGACAGGATGACCAAGAAGTGCATGCAATTTCATGTTTCCTCTCCGAAGCAGACGAAATGCAATACATCGGAACTCTTGGCGTCTTTCCCCAAGTGAACTTGCTTTTTCACTTGGGGAAAGGTGCGAGGAGTTCCGGATGATGTGTATTGCACATTAGAAAATGACGTCATCCATGTACACTGATTTTGATATTAGAATTTTCTTTTAAGTTTATTTCATTTGAGAAGAATTGAAATGGTTACAGATTTGCGAATTTCTTATTCAAATAATTTTTATTTTGTTTTTAAATACCACTTTGTTCTATAATTTCATACTTCCGGTGAAAAATTATTTAGCTATCAAAAAATCTACGATTAGTTATACTATACCTCACCGGACGCAATTACGAACAATTTCGATGATATTTACATTTGATAATAAATTTGACCAAACTGATGAAGCTGATTACATGTTCATATTTCAGATTAAACACCAATATTCCTTTTGAATCATAGCCCATATATTATTCAATGCATTGTTACGGGTCTTAAACAGATTTTCATGACCCCGTTTTAGTCACTCTGTGATTAGATCTGGACACAATTTCGAACGACATAATAATAACCTTTCTAGTGTAAATTATTTGTTTACAAATATGAAAACCCGTCGTCTGCAACATTCAACAAATGCGCATGAATAATTTTCTCCCAAAACACGAGTAATTTAGCGGGGTATATATTTATAAAAGCATTTTTTTAATTCATGTTTTGAAGGAACAATTAGGGCACGTCAATTTTATTTGGTTCGTAATTGTGTCCGTTCGTAATAGCGTCCGGTGAGGCTATGTCTTCAGTAAATTTTGAAAACACCACAGGTTTAATCAGAATCAGCCATAAATCAGAGAAGGATAGACAATACAACTGCTGAAAAAAGACAAAAAGACAAATAATGATCCATAAATCACTGAAGAAATAATGTTGAACAACACGAACCCAACTAAATACTGAAGGTGCACCCATGTGCTCAGGAAGGGTATGCTGTTCCTGCTTCGCATGTGACATCCATTCGTGTTAGCAGTTAAAATCCAGTGATAAACGAGGAACTCACTGAATTGTAGCTACAACAATCGTTACTTTTGAGACAGACATTCCGTAGCGGTATTCCAAGTCATGATGGCGACAATGAAACTTTCGAAGTGATGACTTCAACTTTCCCAATAAGAACCTTTGGTTCTGAAGCTTGTTTCTTAGTAGCAAACCTATATTAAGGAAATCCTGATAGTAAACACAACCTCTGAGATATGTTATCTAAATATATAGTGAGATATATATGCAGGTGCTACTGGAATGTTGTCATATATAAATGGCAAAGTCACAATGGAAAAATTGAAACTCTGTTGAAAGTTTCGTTCTCAGCCGGTCATCACTGTAAACTTCTAGTTTTACGTCAAGATATAAAGGCGACCTTAGGCTATCTGTATCTATGGTATCATATTTTCGAAGTTCAATTGCATAGATGCGATCAACATATAGTCACTAAGCATTGCATTATTCAGACAAAAAACATCATCTATAGGGCAGAACATGAAATTAAAGGATCTGGCTAGCTTCTGTTTGTTTTTCCTGAGCAGCCCCTACATGAAGTTTGCTTCCGATACCAGTATAGGAACAGGTCTGCAAGATGAGGAGCACGATTAGTACCCGCAGGAATGCCGATTGTCTATTGCAAAAAAAAGAAGTCCACTATACATAGCAAATATGCGGTCAATCAAAAACTTGACAAAAGGCGGAATAAATTTTCCAAGCAATTTTTTAATTATTTCTGTCCTTTTCATTTTAGATAACGAGGAAATCCAACCCTAGAATCTAATTTTTGTGGACAAGAAAACAAAAATGAAAAACAAAAGAAGAATCAATTTCAGCCAAACTAACTAAAGTTGGAAAGCACAACAATTCCCACACAAAACAATCAACAAACAAATTATATTAAACATTGATACTATTAATAGCACTTGAAAAATATTTGCGGTTTTCATTTCATATAATAGCCTAATCGTGAATTGAAATTGTTTTATTCTTATTCTCAAGGAAGAACAAATTGAATCATTCAAGTGTTTGTAATAATGATTATTGTGTGTACTATGTCACGATTTTGTAAAAGTGGTAAAGCGATTTTAAAGAATGCATCTACTTAAAAATTGTTTAATGATCAAATTAGATTCTATAAATAAATGAGAAAATTGCTATTTAATTTCACAGTAACGTGTTAAGTATTAATAATTACATTTCCAAAAAACTCATTAATTTAATTGTAATAGTTTTTCGTTAAAGAATTATTAATCAAATCCAAACGCATCGTTAACTCGGAATAAGCAAACATCGCATTAACGTAGATATTACATCAAAACTGTTTGATCACATTTGTAAAATTAAGACGAGCACTTCTTTTATTGGACGTTTTATATCTAATCCTGGGGTAACTAAAGTTTAAAAAAAACCCAGAATAGCATAGCACTGGTTATATTAACAGTCCACATAATGAAAGTGTATGTAACCTAGTATTAACTAGCTACTTTGTAAATTTTCATCGAAAACGGTTGATGGGTTATGCTCTTTCTGTAAAATTATTGCAAGAAATGTTGAAAATACCAAAAGGGAAACAAGTAGCCGTAATTCGAAGCAGGACAAACAATACAATGGCCAAAAGAAAAAAAGACAAATTGACAAACAATGATCGACATAATACTGTACTAAAAATTATAGATTGAGTAACACAAACCCCACTAAAAACGGAGCTGCAAATTCTTGTACTGTAGATAAATACCATTTGATTCTACCGATCACTTTGTTTATTGTGTAGTAAACAATAAAGATGATTGATAGAAATAAATAAAATATTATTTTTATAAAATTAATTTATATCGTTTTCGTTTGGACAAGAGCACTGTCACCTGTTTGTTTTTGATTCGTTCATAACTCGATGAACTTTTACGTTTTTGATCCGTTCATAACTCGTTGAACGTTTGTTGTATGACCAGCATAAACAATATGGCGGCCGCCGACGGGAAACTACGATAGTGTCCGATTGAAAGCAAGTCTGAAATCAGTTTAATAATCAATATAGGGAAAAGATTCACATGGAAGAATTGTAAGTAATAAACGGTTCTTTTCAGGAGTTCATACATGTGTAAACGGTGCCGATGTACTCACAAACTAGGAGTTCATACATGGACATTTATTCAGTTTGTGATTACATCGGCACCATTTACACATGCATGAACTCCTGAAAAGAAGCGTTTAATCCTATAATACACACCCAGTCAACAGTTAGGATTCGACTAGCATCAATGTATAACTTTAGTTAATAAACATTGGATATTTATCAAATTACAATAGATCTATATTGTTGTTTTTTTTGCTTGTTTGTTTTCTTCTTCTTCAATAATTCTCATTCTCAATATATTGTACTATTCATTAGCTAGATAATTATAAATATTTAATTACAACACATCTTAATCAGTATAAGACTAATTTTCTATGGGATTACGCTACATAATTTGAGATATAATTATATCAGACAACCTATAGTTATATATGTTATATAACATATTCTATCAATTCCACAGGGCCCATGGCGGTTCATTGCATGGCTGCCAATCATTTCCCGCATGGTTCCACTTGCCCTAATAGAAATGATTCAGAAGATGAGATGTATAATATGCACCGTTTCATTCCGACAAGAAATAACTGTTAATAATGCAAAAAAAACCAAGACTTTACTACACATATTTGTGGAATATGGGCATATGAGCCGTAGGATATTTGGGAAATTGTCCCACCCATTCTTAAAACAGGGACAAAACTATGTTTTTGCAGCCCCTCTTCCTGGGGAGGGGGTTAAGAAAAAGCTAAAATCCTAGTATAGCAGCAAATTATTGTCCAGTAAACTAAGGATATAAAGGCTAGCTTTGAAAACAAAGTGCCCATGCTAATTGTTTATTTGTTTTATTTCATGTTTGTCTGTATTTTGTTTTGTTTTTTGTTTTGTTGTATGTTTTGAAAACTTGACCTCCCAACTGTCTGGTCCATTCCCAAAACTTGCCCCCTCCCTCACCCACGCCTTTAATCAATATGTACCATCAAAATCTAGGCAAAAAATTTAATAAGAATTATTAGGTGTATATGGTATCAATTTAACTTCTTTTTTTCTTCAGCTTAAATAAAACGAAAAAATACCATTAAATTACATGGCACCACGAATAATCATCATTAAATTTGTAACTTCCTCTCAACAGACCTGTCAGCCAGCTGATCAAAAGATGTTACTTATCTTACAGATAAACACAGATTGATCATTATCATTGCAACAGGTGCCCATTCGTATACGATGGTAACATGTTCATTCATAAGACGCGTTTCTTTTTCTGTAACAATATTGGAATTTAGCACACTCCTATCTTATCAGTATCCAGGAATATCAGAACAAGACAATATTTAAGGTTGCTGTAGCCGTGATCGTCTGGTAATATTGGGTTTATATCTACCTTGATACATTCAGAGCAATCACCATTATCGCTTGCGATTTTTTCTCTCCACGTGACGAGGTGTACTCTATACACCTGTATATGATAACAGTTTGTCAGTTACTGGAATCAGAATGATGGTTAATGTCCCCAATATTTACCGAAAAAAATATCTTTACCTGAAAGATGCCAAAAAATAATAATAATTTGACGTTGCACTTTACAACAAGAATTTTAGTGAAATATGAAAATGAATGAACTATATCTCATAGGGGAAAACATACACCCAACCCGGCAAAATGGTCGGTCCCTTATCTCCTGGTAACCCGGCATATTCCACCAATGCAACTGACAACCACGATCATGATATATGATTGAAATATTGTTGGAAGTGGTGAATGTTTAACATCTCTAGCTCTGATCCAAAATATATCTATTATAAAATATATCTATAAAATATATCTATTATAAAATATATCTATTATAAACGAGATCTTATCATATCAGGGGTATATGTTGTACTAGGGAAATGTCAATCGTTGTATACCAGTGTATACGATGTACCAAGACATTGCCACACACTCTGTCACAAAACATTGGCAGTTTTTGCAAACTAGACACGTACATACACTGTGTACCAAGAAGTTGTCAATGACAAGTGTGAACGTTGTATCTAGAAATTGTCAATTTTTGCTTTCAAAATATTCCAGTGTACACATTATACCAAGACATTGCTAATCTTTGAAAATACTTGCATGCACGCTGTGTCAATAATTTGTCATTCCTTTATAATGATAATGCACATGCTGTCCAGAACAATAATAAATATTTTACAAACTGTTCAAGTTTGCACGTTGTACCAAGATATTGACAATCTTTGCAAATTGTACAATTGCATACGATGTACAAACACATTCTCAGTATTGAAATGATATAAGTTTTGATTGTGGTTCAAAGGTGACATTGCGTCTTTGATGGCCATTTGCACTAAATAATATTTAAATGATGGTTAAAGGCACCGGTGTCCTATAGTAGTTTTTCCCCCTAGCCATTTTTCCCCCCGGAAAACTGACTATATAGCCATTTTCCCCCCGGAAAAATGACTATATCATTGAACATAGCCATTTCCCCCCCCCCCCCCCCCCCCCCAGTTTTTGACAGGGGGAAAAGTGGCTATATAGTAGAATTTCCCCCCGGGAAAATGGCTATATAGTCAATTTTCCCCCTCGTCTTAACATAAACCTGACTTCAACGTAATCTTACCCAACCAAGACCTTTAAAGTATGCAAACTCTAGGCTAGACATTACCCTACCCTTAGGCCTAATCCTCACCGAATCCCTCGGTCCAACACTATCCCTAAACCTAGGCCTTAACTTAATCCTAATTTTAAACCTTACCTTAAACCTAGCCTAATCGTAGGTCGAACTCACAACGCGAATGTGAAGGTATGGTAAACTTAAAGGCAAGTTTTCCGACGGCGAAATGAACGACCGTTTTACAGATATGGGGTTCTCGCAAGGTCACCAGTCTTGTGGGGGGAGCCCGATATTTCAATCTGGAAAATCGGCGAAACCCTGAGCTAGAGAAGGTGCCTTGAAACCTTGACACACATGAGGATCGAACCCACAACGGTGTCGACATCCTGATTGTAATGTCCAGCGCCTTGACCACTCGGCCACCTTCCTGCTTGCGAAGATGCAAAAAAAAAAGACGCGAATAAGCGAGAGCCGAAAACCTGAAAAGGTTGAAACGCAAAATGGAGAAAAGATTTCGATTTCGCCTCTTCGCTGTTGCAATTTAGAATTTTTGCTTTTTCGATTGTGCGTTTTCGCTTTCACAATTTCGCGATTTAATTTCGTCTTTCAAAATCCAAAGGCAAAGTCTAACATACTATAGTCACTCTAGTTAATCTTATTTCAGTCCGTGACAAATATGCACATTTAGGTACTAATTTTCTAACTGCATAAATTTGGGTATAGTTAAAAATAAAATAAAACTGATATATAAAAGAAATATACGTATGTCTGGAGAATATATATTTGATGAGTCAGCATGGGCATTTTAACCATCGATTGAGGTGCAGAATTTCCAAAAAAAAATCTTGAAATCAAATACAAAGTGTGAATCTAGCTCACAATAACATTGATTATTTGTTTATTACGTTAAATCATCGAGCGCACTCAATTTATTGTGGGGCTATTATTAGGGGCCAACTTCCCACTAGTGAGATATGGACATAAAATGGGTACCCAGAGGCGGATTTAGAGGGGGGCGTGCGGGGCGTGCGCCCCCCCCCCCCCCTAGAATTTGAAAAGCATATGTTATACAATGTTAATTAAGTAGTTCAACAAACAACTTTTTGTTAAATTTGTCAAGATAAAAAGCTTGTGTTATTTTGACCACAATGAATCCCTATTATTACTGTGGCAGGCCAGCAATCTTATCTGAAACTGTTCAAAAGTCAAAATGAATAGTAATGATATTAGGAGTAAATTTGGAATATCATTCTAAAAAGCTCTACCCATTGATAAATGATCAGTATACTGTCCGTTCGGATGAAGCTTTTCGTTTCGCTGTTGGTTTCTTCATTGAAAACGTATGATTCGTTCTTGTTTATAGACAAACAAAGGCGAATATGTTAACATTAATGCTGCATGAAACGATTCTGATCATCTAATTTAGTTACTGTACGTAAGCTAATCAGAAATCAACAACAAGTTCATGTATTGACAATTTCCGCTTTTGTTTGTCTATAAACAAGAACGGTCGAATCATACGTTTTCAAGGAATGAATCAAACGACGAAAAGAAAAGCTCCATCCGGACGGGCAGTATTAACTAGAACCACCCGAAAGGACAAGCATCGAAAGTACAGACCAATTAGTGAAATGAGGAATGCGTTAACACTAAACCAAGTTCTTTGAAGGGTTAAAATATCGTGATCGATCAGTCATAAGTTGAACAATTCGCATCACGGTTGTTCAAAAAAAGTTTTACTTTAGGTTCTTATAATCTGACAAAAACATACTGTTAACAATTATCCGACAAAATTAAAACTCAAAGTCAAGTTTTTTTGGTCTGATAAAAATGATGTGGTTGATTCAAAATTGTCGTTCTAATAAATGTCTGTAATTCCTCAAACCCTCAGAGCTTCAGGGGGGCTTTGTCCCCCTGTGTCCCTTACCAGGGCTCTGCCCTGGACCCACTGGGGACCTTAAGACCCCTCGCCTATTCACGCCCCCCCTGACCACAAATCCTGGATCCGCCCCTGGTACCCCTTAAGAATAGTAACAGATGTCCATGTTTTGCTTTTTATATGTATTATGTGATGGCCTCCGAAAAATTCTGCAGTTGAGTGTCCGTCTGTCCGTCCCCCAATGGTTTCCAGATGATACCTTTAGAACGTGTTGAATGATTTTCTACATTTGTTTAGTACCATAAAATACAGATCAAGTTCAAATTTTAGTTTGATCGGATAATTGGTTCAAAAGTTATGGCCGTTTCAAGACTGAAAATATGCAAAACGTGGTGGGGTATCATATAATGTCCCATTAGATGCCCTATTTTTTGCTTTTGGGAAAGCCCATTCAAAGTCATTTGGATCATCCATGTACAAGCTACTTGGCTAGTCAACCCATCGACACTAATAGTCGACCAAAAGTGGCCCTGGGAAGTGGTAGTAAAATTTAACAGAGCAATTAAGTTGAATATTCAAGCCATTTTCAGAGGGGGACTACTATGTAGTCATTCTTTCGGGGGGGGAAATCCTACTATATAGCCATTCTTCCGGGGGGAAATCCTACTATATAGCCATTTTTCCGGGGGGGGGGGGAAACTGGCTATGGGGGAAAATGGCTCTATAACGCTCCTATAGTAGTTTTTTCCCCCTAGCCATTTTTCCGGGGGGAAAACTGACTATGGGGGAAAAATGGCTCTATAACACCGGCTCTCTATTACTGAACTAATATTTTACGTACAACTCTGTTACAAAGATTAAACATTTTATGAATAAATTTCAAGATTATGACTCGGTGTTATCATTATCTACAACAATACTGCTCACTTGACATGTCACTCGTACATTGAAAACACCTCCATGACCACAACATTTCACTAAGAGCTGATGTTTCGCCCATATAACCTTGGTTTTATTGCTCCCAAAACTTTAACTTATTTGAGCGTACCTGATGAAGGTTATTCCAGAAACACGTCGTGCGTTCTAAATTTGATATCTACGTTTTTATTTATAGAAGTGATTGCACCATTAGGAAAGTGGGCGGTCAAGTAAATATGTTAGTTATAGTATCTCGCTCTGTCCTATTTTTCTACTAGAATTTGGAACTGTTTCGACAGAGTTGTGCATATTTTCCCCTATATTTACAGGTTTGCACGTGATAGCAAGATGTTATCAACTCAAATTATGATTATTGATGGCGCCGATTTAAAATCAAGGTTTCAATGTACATTTATAGAACTGAATACACAAGGCGTTTATCAAACCAATAATCTAGACAAATACAGCTAATGAGATTTATAACGAACATTATATGATTATTAATATCAAATATTTACTTCTGGTAGTACAACGATAGTGTTATTGATGGAGAAAATGTGTATTATGTTTGATATAATAACTGTCACTTCAATAGTCAATCAATGTTTATTTATGAGATAATTTCTATAAAAAAAATGAAATGAAATCTCTGGTCTATTTCAATAATATTTGTTTTAAGCAAAGCATATAATCAACAACCAGTTTTTACTGCTTATGTTTGTATTGCTTTCATCCATGTCAAAATAAAACAACACTACTAATTAAATATTATAGTATCATATAGTGTGAAGGTTGGTTTATGGGGTTTAACACCACTTTCAACAATATTTCAGTTATATCGTGGCGGTCAGTTTTATTGGTGGAGGAAACAAGAGTATCCGGAGAAAACCTCCGGCCTTCCGTAAGCCACTGACAAACTTTTATCACATAATGTTGTATCGAGTACACCGCAACATGAACGGGGTTCGAAATCACAACTTTAGTGACGATATGCACTGATTGCACAGGTAGTTGTAAATCCTACTACCATACGATCACGACAACGACGGCCCCCTATATAGTGTGGAAGTACAATTATTTAATTAGTAAGAAAGGATATATATGTTAATTAGAATGTATATAAATAGAATATTATTTCCTAGAAGTAGAAGAAAAAAAATACGATTAAACAATCGTACAAATACCGTCATCATTTTGATGGTATCCTGCCATTGCGTAATTGTCTACAACCAACTATGCACCTTATTGGTAGCTTGGAGTCTATCTACTACGAGTATTTATCTATACTATACGTTATATTGAGGTGTGGGATCTTTGGGTTGATGCGAATTTATGATGTTTCTTGTTTGTTAATATTCATATACGTCTGAAAATTAAACCGAACAGTGTTAGAATTAGATTTTTGGGCTGACACATTTTTGTTCTTCCCTCGACGGAATTTGAACTCACACCATTGATACACTGCAGCACCAATCGCTTAGCCTTATGCCCAGCGCCATAGACCACTGTGCCACATATATATATATATTTCTAACTATACTCGCTGTTTCCGTATACTTGGTTTGTCTATTGCGAATTCACGAAATGGTATTGTAGAATATGGAATTAAGAAAAAGAAAAACAAAGGTAAAAAATATGGACGGAAGCACAATTCCCACAACAACCACGTTACACCCAATTTCAAGCATAAGCATAGTAATCTTCCTATCATCCTATGTCTCTCTCCTATCAACTTTAACATATATGTGGGTTAATTGTTTTGGCGGTATTCTCAGTGAACTATTTTCTTGTCAATGATAAAGGTAAGCTCACAAGTCATGCCAACATGTTTTTATCTTTCCATGTTGCCAATTTCTTTGCAAAATATGTCTGTTGAGTATATTATGAATAGAAAGTATAAACAGTGATGATCAACAATTCCACCAATATCAACATAATGAACAATCACCTCTCACACCAGATCATTGAACACAAAAAAACCACGACATATGGCGTTGAAAAACCGGATCATGGCTTTATTTTATTTAATGTGTATTGCTTTTTAACTTGTATGTTAAATAATAGTGAAGCGATCGAAGTGTATGCTGTAGAAAGCTATAGAACAATCATTTAGAAGTAAATATACGGACAATTGTAAGAAAGGTTTGAAGATTCCAAAGGGGTAGCCAGAAGCCATAAATCTAAGATACCAAAGGGTAATCAAAAACCGTAAATCTAAGATACCAAAGGGGTAATCAGAAGCCGTAAATCTAAGATACCAAAGGGGTAATCAGAAGCCGTAAATCTAAGATACCAAAGGGGTAATCAGAAGCCGTAAATCTAAGATACCAAAGAGGTAATCAGAAGCCGTAAATCTAAGATACCAAAGGGATAGCCAGAAACCGTAAATTTAAGATACCAAAGGGGTAATCAGAAGCCGTAATTCGAATGCGGACAAACAATACAATGGCCAAAAGAAAAAGGACAAAAGGACAAGCAACAATCTGCAAGACACCAAACAGAAAACTAAAGATCCAGCAACACGAACCTCACTAAAACCGTGGGTGAACTCAGGTACGCCGGAAGGGTAAGAAGATCCTGCTCTACTAGTCGCATCCATCGTGCTACTCTTGTCAAAATCTACATTGCAAACATGTACATTTTATGATAGAAAAACAATATTAATATGGGCAAAATCGTGTAATCCGAAATATTGTTGGATTTTTTAAATAGTGCTACTTCACTGAAACAACAGTCCGCGGGAAGACATTTCTATCCACACTGACACATTATCCTGATTCTGAGCCAACCAGTCTTTGCTCTTTCTCCTTAATACTGCATATTTAGTGGATAATCAATAAATTCTCATTTTATTGTCTTTAGTTGGACCCACTGGGACTCGAACCTACGAACTACCGCACGCCAAACGAGCACGGTAACCATTACATGACCGATGAAGCGGTTTGCTCGGCATTGACATTTTGTGTCTGTCTTATAAATTCAATTTAAGACCATCGTCTCAAATTATGCTTTCATCTTTATGACTAAATAAAATTATCTCTGTTTAATTCCAAACAACTGATTTAAACTTGATTGAGGCGTAGACAATGCGTGAAATTAAAGAACCATGTATTTCTTATAGGGCACTAATTATTCAAACCGTACCACTTAATTTATCGATAATATGATCTAATCGATATACTGCAGACTTAATAGTTATGTTTGTATAGTGCAATTCTCCCATCAATCGATAAAACAAATAAATAAAAGATTCACAGAGCTTAAAACAAGAACTACACAGAGGAATATATCTGTTTATCAGCTAAGTTTGTTGTCTTGTTTATACAATTATATATATGACCAACTACAAGGAGATCAGTCTTTGAAATAAGTATCTTTAGCTATTTTTCAAGAAAATACACCCCCGGTTTTCAGTAGGGTTAGTGTTGCTCAATCCTTAGTTTTCTGTGTAATGTTTTGTAGATCACTGATTGTCCTTCTGTTTTTTTCTTTTGTCATTATATTGTCTGTCCTTCTTCTATTTACGGCTTCTGATTACCCTTTAGTATCTTCACATTGTAAGATAGTCCTGTGATTTGTTAAATGTAACATTTAACATCCAAAACCTCCATAGTCGTAACCACTTAATCTAATGAATGAAAACATTCAACAGAATTCTTGTGAAGCACCCACCTCTTTTATCATGCCAGGCTATGTGTGGAGCCATGGCTCAACACACCATTGGAATCGTACAACTTCCTTTAAGAAGGGATGTCAGACATGTGATTAGATATCAAAAGATAATAGATTTGTTAACTTCTTTGATATACATCTTAAAAACATGTAATCTTTCAGCAGGTGCTCTTTTTCAGCTTTGTTTCATTTAATCTCGACAATTGATTTCAATCAGAAAATAATAGTTTGTTTGCTTCAATGGTATTTTCTTCGTTTCATGTCTCAAAATAAAAAAATATATATATTTGTAGTCATCTGTCAGTTTGTAAAATTTACACATTTGTTTGTTAGAAACTTTTGTATTTTCTTCCATTTTATTTTCAAAAGATACCCATGATGACTGATTTCCTCCAACAGATAGCATAGACATATACAGGGGGTAAATATCCGGTGAGGCTCTCGGACCTATTGTTTTTGTAAAGGTACCTAGCATAAAGACACATTTCTCGAATCCGGAACCAGAAGAACAAAAGATCTGACATAGAATAACTGGATTCCAAAAATAATTGCATTTCTAACTTGGGCAAATATCCTGGAACGCTCTCAAATCAACTATGACGAGATGCATCAAATATTCACGAGCTAGGTTGCATTTTATTATCATTGATACGGTTTCTGTAACCAAATGTAGGGGTGACATATGTTTTTAATTCCTTAAAACCACAGTTGTATTTTAATTAAAACATCCGTATGAATTACAGATTTAGTCTGGTACAATTGAAAACCCAAGGGTTTCAGGGTCCAGGGATTAACATTGAATACCATGGAGAATGTGTCAAAAATAGCATGAAACAGCATAGGTTGGTTTATGGTGTTTAACGCCACTTTCAACAATATTTCAGTTATATCGTGACGGTCAGGTCGACTGGTGGAGGAAACCGTAGTACCAGGAGAAAACATTGACCTGTCGCTCGTAAGTCTTCGACAAACTTTATCACATAATGTTGTATCGAGTACACCTCGCCATGAACAGGGTTCGAACTCACAACTTTTGTAGTGCTAGGCACTGATTGTACATGAAGTTGTAGTTGCAATAAATCTTCCTTACTAAAGGAGCGATTGATGAGCTCATGTGAGCCTTTACTTATTGCAAGTCAATTGCAATATTGAATTCAAGATATATGCATTTGGACGGAAGTTGATTCTAACAGACGCAGAGATCTAACAATTCATTATCACTTGAAACTTTATCTATGGATGCTAAAATAAGATGATATAATATATCAATGTGGTGTTTTGTTTTGAAAAAACCCCCCATCACATATAGAGGAAGTTCGTGTAGCTAGATGATATAAGATAAAGCCTTGAACTGTACAGATAGGTGTCTTGTCAAAATATAGCATGTGAAGATCAATCTTCATGTTTATATACGTGATGGTAAGAACAACAGTAAATCATATTTCATCACTAAATTGATAAGCAAATATAAATGTGCATCTTATCGTTGCATCCTGTTTTAAATATCTTACAACTCGACCTCAAGAATTAGTTAAAGATTTGAGAGCTTTTCAAGTGTCAACCGGTTCTAATAAGTAAGAAATCAATGACATTGTCAATGTTTTTTTCATGACCTAGGGCATTAGGACTTTATACTACATTGTATTTGATAAATAAATACCATGGAGGAAACACAAGAGGCATACATGTAATATTCACCTCCGTTTTAATATGGAATTGTGGGTTGTGTTGTTGTTATGATATACTTGCAAATTAACGGGAAAGGAAACCTGATCATAATGTAGGGTTATGAAAACGTAATTACTTATTACGGGTTCACCTCCGTTGTTTAGTTTACTGTGTTGTTTGTTTGCCTTTGTTCGGTGCATTCTGCTCAATGTTGCCTGCGTCTCTACATTGTCCATTCTGGATTAACTGTTCTCTTTTTTTAAAACGTTTATTGGCAAATTCTTGCTTTCAATACTTCAAGATTTGGAAGGTTCGTCAATGATTGGTTGGTTAAAAATATGACACATGACGTGATACGTTACAGGATGTCGTTAGGTGTTGGTGTAATTAACAAAAGCTCCTACAAACATCTAATTTTAACTTGATTGCAAGATTCGTCGCGAGTACCTGCAAACAAACCAAAATATACGAAGGCTTTGATGGGCAGGTCGGTTGCTAATCTCTCATATCCATAGTAAAATACATGTATTGAAATCACCCAGGATGATAGTATTGATTACTTGCTTTTATACAAAACTTGGTCTATTTTAAACAAACCTCATTCTACCTAATTACAATACAACGGAAAAACGTCAAGGTAAAATACATTAGTTATTGAATAATTGTTTGCTAACATCTGCAGTGCCTCACTTTAGATAGACAAACTGTATTTACAACAAGATGTCAATAATTGATGCGGCCTGTTCGTGTTGTGATACAATTTCAATAATACACGGGACTAGAGTTTATAATATCCCACTGACATATGACGCAAAAACACTTATGCTATTTTCCTATGACTAGTTCTACTTTAAGCGCAATTCATTTTAAACAATTTTGATAAATATAAAGCACAAATAATCAAAGTTTATGAGTGTTTTTCCAGTATTTCTACCATATTCCAGATACTTGATGCCAACATTATTATATAATGAAATTGAAATACTCAAGAGGTTATCATGTACATGCAGACCACGCAAACGGAATAGAGTATACTCCGGTGCGTTTTCTACGCCATCGCATAGGAAGGACACAGTCAGCTGTTTACAACGAAACTGCATAAACTATTTTTCACTTGCCTTTGGATATAGGAAGAAAATTACCAAATGATTTTGGTGTCTTAACGCCACTTTCAACAATATTTCAGCTATATCATGGCGACCAGTTTTAGTGGTGGAAGAAGCCGGAGTACCCGAAGAAAATTACCAAAAAGGAACTAAGCAAAGGTGTGTACACACGAGTCCACTCCTGTTTATAGATGATGTTTGTTTGTAAACACGTTTGTTTTCTTACTGGAAATTAACTCACATTCATTGACCAATATATTAAGTAGTTGATTGCTAACGTCTGTTGAGGATCAGTCTCCATATATTTATAATTCTTTGGAAAAAGTTTTTGCATCAGGGGATCGATATTATCCGTCTAATGATATTTAATCAGTTCAAAATAAAAACGTTTGTTATTCTATTTAGAGTTAAGAAACACTCATATACCATAAGCCGCAGTCATCGGTTATTCATAAATATAATTGTATCATGTATTGATAAAATAGCACATTTACTTTCATGTATATAGGAATAAAACCTTAGTTTAATGTATCAAATTAGTGCGCAAGACGCTGTTCTGGAATACCCTTCCTAAGGTGCGCAAAAAATGTCAAAAGATTGGAAAACCAAATAATTCTGAAAAAAATCTTTGAGTTCAAGACAATCAAAGGGTTTGCCAAATGTGTCTAAGACAATCAAAGGGTTTGCCAAATGTGTCGAAGACAATCAAAGGGTTTGCCAAATGTGTCGAAGACAATCAAAGGGTTTGCCAAATGTGTCGAAGACAATCAAAGGGTTTGCCAAATGTGTCGAAGACAATCAAAGGGTTTGCCAAATGTGTCTAAGGTCACCTATACTGATGATACACGGCATGGATTGTAGGATTAAATAGTGTCCTATGTTACACTTGTTTTCTATGATAAAGTCCGAGGACGGAATAAAGCGCAGAGGTGACTTCTTTTGGTCTGTTGTGGATTTATCATTTGAAAAAGATACAATCGGACACATTTTCACAGGACAATATTATAGCTTACATGGATAACATCTGTATTGCAATATTCATTGTAGTACAAACAATTAATAAAGTGCAAATATTTCTGCGTTGCATTGGTCACGTGTTAGCAGCACATTGTTTGATAACAAATACCTCCCCATCTGTTTAAGTTATCAAAAACGTAATTAGTTAAATAGCGTCATTAATAACAGCTTTAGCTACTATTTAAAAGAATTGCAATGCATGTTTCCAAGTAAACCACAATTTTACATGGTCCACTTAAATTGACCTGGATTATAAAGCCCGGAATTGATAGGAGCGCAGACACATACGATTGTGTCAACAGGTTTTGCACTGTTGCCGAATATGGAAGTAAGAAGGCCCTCTATCCTGTAGATTCATATAATGGATATTTTTTTCGATATTCACCCCCATGTTTTGGTGGGGTCTGTGCTGATCATCTTTTTAGTTTTCTGTCTTGTGTTTGTTTGATGTGTTTGTCTTCGTCCTGTGTCTTGTGTACCCAATATTGCCAGTTTCTCTGGATTGTCCATTTTTGATTGCTCCTTCGGTTTTCTCTAATATTTATTTATCAATGTTTTTGGTATGTAATTCACATATGACTATGAATATGGGCCTACATCTCGTTCGGGAATACCAATGAAATAAGCTAAAGTCATCTCTAAACTGGGGACAATATTTCGTTGAGGTATCCGAACGAAATAAACTTAGGCCATCTCTAAACCATGGACTATATCTTGTTCGGAAATTCAAAATACCAATGTAAAAGTATTCTCTAAACAGGGGCATTTATCTAGTAAAGTATTCTCTAAACAGAGGCATTTATCTAGTAAAGTATTCTCTAAACAGGGGCATTTATCTAGTAAAGTATTCTCTAAACAGAGGCATTTATCTAGTAAAGTATTCTCTAAATAGGGGCATTTATCTAGTAAAATATTCTCTAAACAGGGGCATTTATCTAGTAAAGTATTCTCTAAACAGAAGCATTTATCTAGTAAAGTATTCTCTAAATAGGGGCATTTATCTAGTAAAGTATTCTCTAAACAGGGGCATTTATCTAGTAAAGTATTTTCTAAACAGGGGCATTTTTCTAGTAAAGTATTCTCTAAACAGGGGCATTTATCTAGTAAAGTATTCTCTAAACAGGGGCATTTATCTAGTAAAGTATTCTCTAAACAGGGGCATTTTTCTAGTAAAGTATTTTCTAAACAGGGGCATTTATCTAGTAAAGTATTCTCTAAACAGGGGCATTTATCTAGTAAAGTATTCTCTAAACAGGGGCATTTATCAAGTAAAGTATTCTCTAAACAGGGGCATTTATCTAGTAAAGTATTCTCTAAACAGGGCATTTATCTAGTAAAGTATTCTCTAAACAGGGGCATTTATCTAGTAAAGTATTCTCTAAACAGAGGCATTTATCAAGTAAAGTATTCTCTAAACAGAGGCATTTATCTAGTAAAGTATTCTCTAAACAGAGGCATTTATCTAGTAAAGTATTCTCTAAACAGGGGCATTTATCTAGTAAAGAATTCTCTAAACAGAGACATTTATCTAGTAAAGAAACTATATCTCGTTCAGGAATACCAACGACATAAACTAGTCATTTATCGGTTCAATGATCGTCATTGTGAATTCACCATTACAGGATTTCCTTGTCTAAATAAACAAATACCAATAGTTTTACATGTATTGTCAATCAAGACCCACTTACGGGTAGTAAAGTCAATATGAATCTCATACAATGATTGCAATGATTTAAATACAGTTCATATGGAAAATAATGTTAATTATATCCTACAGAGGAGTCAAGTTCAGTCAACGCTTAGTTCTAATACTGACAATTGTTAATTATTTTTAAAAAAAAATTCCCAGTTGGATTCGATGATTGGGATCTTGACTTGGAAATATACTAATATCTAGACATATCAATACTGCATGTACATATAAAAATGCATTAAGAAAATATATATTACTGCAACCAAATACATTTTTCACTTTCAAAAGTAAGACTTTCGATACAGCTACAAATAAAACTTTTTGGATCTTCACAACTCGTCACCCAAATGAATAAATCCTTGTTACTGCAAAGTTTTAAATTTGAATTAATTTCATATTTCATGTTATCGATATAATATAAGAGAGCGTTATCTCCTTTGAACTATGCACCGACTACATACATAGGATTTCATGACAGGTGGCATCAATCGAGAAGGAATAGCGTATCGTATCCTTTTCAAGTACCGGTTAATTGAGTAATTGATGGTTGATTGACATATTCACTACTATAACTAATTCAACAATGTATACAAATTATGCATAGTGAGGACGGATTTGGACAAGAACATGACAAAGACATTTGACTGCCACTGGAAAATGATGGGAAGTTTGGTAGGAACGAACACACATTATCCCAGTTGTTAGTGGCAATTTGTGTTGTCCAATATAACGTGATGTTATGTATTTTTTTAGAATTATATTTCACTCAGCTAGACGATCACTGGCACAAAGGTCGTCAGTGTATTTTCTGTTTTCATTTACCGAATAGAAGGGGAAATCAGGAATGAACCATCCAGAGACACATGTAATATCGGGTACAAGACACAAAACGATGACATACACACAATACAAAATAAATGAGGAACACGTCACAAAGACCGGGGGTTAACCCAAGTGCTCGCGAGGGTAAGCAGTTCATGTTTTTTATAAGACATCCGCTCTGTTGCTCATATTCACCTGATAAAAGTCTTGCCTTAATTTTTACTATAAAAATGAAGCTATGCTAATGAGGATTTGTCGGCAGGTGGCATCAATCGGGAGGGAGAATCTTATCATATTCAAATACATTGTTTCTAATATTTAATGGAAATATCAAAATATAACATTTCAGTTCCATAAGAATATATATACAAATGTATAAATAAACTCTGAACAATACATTCCAACAAGTGCTAAAAAGTAATAGTTGTACACAAGTTAAAATTGTGTACTCCATGACCCCTTCATTAAGCTGTAAATCTAGATTAAGACTGATGTTAACATGCGTGTAAAGTGACTTGACACGATTGTGGCTTGTAAGATCTGAAATAGTTAACCTCAAGAGGCCAGAGCTCTATTAAAATAACAGACAAGTGATACTATTTTTACTATTGTCTGTAGACAATGCACTAAACGTCTGTGATATTTTATATTATTTCTGAACACCATTTAAAAATCCGAACACATGACATCTGTATTACTTTGTATTATTTCCGAACGCGTGTAAAAAGACAGGGACTGGAAGTCTTCTTTCTTAGAACACATAAAACAGATGTGGTAATTAGGGTGACTTTGAGATCAAAAGAAATACCTCTGCTTAAAATACAATTTCTGGGAAGCTGCATTAGTACAACATAATGGTTGTCATAGCTACATTTCCAGATAATTATAAGCACAGGCATACGTACTGTTGTAACTTATTTGTGTGCGAAAAGGTTGAAGATACCAAAGGGGTAATTAGAAACCGTATCCCGACACAGTGGCCAAAAGAAAAGGGACAAGAAGATACATAATGGTCGACGAAATCCAACACAAAAGACTAACGATTGGGTAATACGAACCTCACTACAAACTAGGGTGAATTCTAGTGCTCCGGATTGACAAGCAGTTCCTGCTCCACTAGCGATACCCGTCGTGTTATTCTGGTTAGAAATCCGGTGACGTCATGTACGCGGAAAGGATGGGATTGTGATTACGATACACTTTTAAATAATTGATACATTGCCCAGTAAGTTAATGGTATCAGCAGATTACAGATTATTACGTTTGTAGTATATAGTGAAACGTGCAACTATTCCATCTGTAACGAGTTTTGCAACGAAAAAGAACAATATAAAGTGAATATCATTGAGAAAAGAGATATAAACAGAATATTCCTTTATTTGAACTGCTAGGCCTCACAGTCAAACAACCTTTGAGTACGAGTTTTGTACTCGCATTTGAAAAAAACATCCAATCAGAACGTCATATCTAATCAATACAAGCATTCTGATTGGGACAATTGTGGAGCACAAGTAAAACCATCCAATCAGAACGTCATATCTAATCAATACAAGCATTCTGATTGGGACAATTGTAGAGCACAAGTGAAACCATCCAATCAGAACGTCATATCTAATCAATACAAGCATTCTGATTGGGACTATTGTGGAGCACAAATAAAACCATCCAATCAGAACGTCATGTCTAATCAATACAAGCATTCTGATTGGGACTATTGTGGAGCACAAGTGAAACCATCCAATCAGAACGTCATATCTAATCAATACAAGCATTCTGATTGGGACAATTGTGGAGCACAAGTAAAACCATCCAATCAGAACGTCATATATAATCAATACAAGCATTCTGATTGGGACAATTGTGGAGCACAAGTAAAACCATCCAATCAGAACGTCATATCTAATCAATACAAGCATTCTGATCGGGACTATTGTGGAGCACAAGTAAAACCATCCAATCAGAACGTCATATCTAATCAATACAAGCATTCTGATTGGGACAATTGTGAAGCACAAGTAAAACCATCCAATCAGAAGTCATATCTAATCAATACAAGCATTCTGATTGGGACTACTGTGGAGCACAAGTAAAACCATCCAATCAGAACGTCATATCTAATCAATACAAGCATTCTGATTGGGACAATTGTGGAGCACAAGTAAAACCATCCAATCAGAAGTCATATCTAATCAATACAAGCATTCTGATTGGGACAATAATCACCATGGAATAGACTTTCATGTTACAGTAATGATATGTTTATGTTTTCACACACAGCAGGAAAACACTTCAAATATGACATATTGAAATGTGAGTCAGTTCACTTATACTTGGAGACGCTGCAGATGTTGCGTAACGAGTGTTTACATAGTAAATCTGTCAATTCTGATATGAAATATTATATTGTGCATAATATAGCACAAAATTTATTTATGAGGGAAATAAATATTTTTTCAGTGGTTTTACAATTGCTTGTATGCGTAATTGCCAAAAAAAAAGCACGGACGGTGTCAGTTAATTGCAATATATTTTTCTTAAGTTCAGAAAGTATGTACCATTGGTCTCATTGACATCAGAATTGTGTACCTTAATGTCGTAGACCGCCTTGGTCGTCGTGAAATGGTTAGCATGCTCACCTACCTCAAGGTGGAAGATCTTGGGTTCAATCCACTTCTGGATCAAACCAAAGACTAAATTGGTATTTGCTGTTTCTCTGCTGATAACGCAGCATAAAGGAGTCAGAGCAAAGCTTGAATGAGTTTGAGTCAGGATAGTGTGTCCGATGGAGCGACATCGTATCTATCTATGCGAACTGTTGCTTTAATGAGCTAGCACTAAAGTAAACGTTAGAGAAAACAGAAGGGGCAATCAAATATGGACAATCCAGAGACACCATTGTGTTGGTCTAATACATAGCAGTCATCAGCATGCCATCAAAAAGTAAGCATAGCTGAAAAACGTACTCACTTGGCATTTATCAATAAAAACTCACCTTTGATGTTTTAAGTGAACGTTTTCTTTGGTTATATGCGTAAGTGTGAGTTTTAACAAAACAAAGGGGAGAAACCAATTTTTTTTCTCACTTACAGAAGAGAAAACACGTGGCTCATTATAGAGGAAGAACGGCTATACGAGAGATTTATCCTCTGATTTGATTAGATAAATAGATACGTTAATCATCTGTTAGTGTTTATTGAACGACCGAACGTTGATAATGGACAGTCATGTCAGAGATGTTCAGTTTATTTAATCAGATTAAACGGTAAAGCTTTACCCCAATTAGTGCTTTATTGAACGACCGGACATTGACATTTGAAAATTAAAAATAAAAGATGGACGACATAGGATTTTACAACGTAATCTACATGTACTGTGAATTTTCTTACTCAGTCTCCTCTTGAATATGCTGAGTATTATCTGACTTCCTGTTGGGGTATTTAAATATCACACAGAAATGCAGTAAACAAAACAACAGAAATGCAGTAAATAAAACATATAAATAGCAATATAACAGTTTTAAATAATAAAAAAACGTATGACCATCAAGGATCGACTTTATATACATTTACAATCTTACAAATAAATGACCCTATTTAGATATTTGTGCTTGACACTGGCGACGATTCACAAAGCTCAGCTCACATAACTGCCTATTACGTCCCCGTGAGGCGGAAAGAGTGCTCTCTCTTGTGGACGGGGGTGGGGGGGGGGGGGGGGGAGTAGGTTATAATGCGCAAAACCTAACGGTTGACCACATCCTGCTTCAGCATCGGAGCTCAAGCCGGTTGTATATGGGTTCATGTTGTCCATTTTGGCCAAGTTCTTCTTGTTTTTAGCTCATGTATTGTGATATTCGCTACGATGTTCGCTGTAGAAAGGATGATCAGTTCGTCTTTCCTCCCATTTTGAGGTGGTTCGTGCTTTATCTATGTTATTTGTATTCATTTATGTATACTGGTCTCCAACACGATTTTGATATCAGATAATGTGTGTGTCCTTTAATAGTAACACTCTTCTGGATTCACGACGGGCATCACTAGTGTAGCAGAAATTGTTCACTCTTCCGGATTCACGACGGACATCACTAGTGTAGCAGGGATTGTTCACTCTTCCGGATTCACGACGGGCATCACTAGTGTAGCAGAGATTGTTCACTCTTCCGGATTCACGACGGGCATCACTAGTGTAGCAGGGATTGTTCACTCTTCCGGATTCACGACGGACATCACTAGTGTAGCAGGAATTGTTCACTCTTCCGGATTCACGACAGGCATCACTAATGTAGCAGGAATTGTTCACTCTTCCGGATTCACGACGGGCATCACTAGTGTAGCAGGGATTGTTCACTCTTCCGGATTCACGACGGGCATCACTAGTGTAGCAGGGATTGTTCACTCTTCCGGATTCACGACGGGCATCACTAATGTAGCAGGAATTGTTCACTCTTCCGGATTCACGATGGGCATCACTAGTGTAGCAGGGATTGTTCTCTCTTCCGGATTTTAGTGGGGTTCGTGTGGCTAAATCTTGAGTTCTCTGTGTATTGTTTTGTAGATCCTTGTTTGTGTTTTCGTCGTTTTTCTTTTGGCCATTGCATTGTCTTAAAGAATTATGGTCCAGTTCTACTTGAATTGTGCTACAAATATCTACAAGGCATTTATCATAGACGAAATGGTCTACAAGTATCTATGCAAGGTATGTATTGCAAACAGATATATCATAACATATACTAGTATTCATGTCATTTTGCATAAAGTTATTCTTTTGCAGAAGAAGTCGTTAAACACAATTCTCTTGGACGTTTATAAAAATAGAGTATATCGACGTAAACAAAACGTGTCTGTTTGGTGTTATGAAATCAAACAGTAAACGTTATTTCTATAAATAAATATGCAAAAAGCTTGTAAAGAGGTATGCATTCGTCTTACTGAACAAACACAATACCGACGTGACGTATTCCAAGAACAATATGATGATAACAGTTAGTATCGGGTCATGGGCAAGGTCAAAAAGCTAGACTGACTATGTATTCAGTTCATGGCATCCATTTATTTCTGTGCACCTATGTATGAGAAAGTCGAGCGTTATATTACAGTAACTTAATAAGTACCCATTGGGGCGAAAAGACACAAGCTCTAAATGGACACTTCCGGCTTCCATACGTAACCGTAGCCATGGAAATATTATGTCAACTTATATGAAACAAAAAAGGTTAATGATTGCGTCATTGTTACATTACGTAACAATAGCGATGAAAATATAAATATAAAAACCTAAAATACGACTGGTACATATATATACCAGCAGTGAAACGCCTGACTTGACGGGTGGTTTTCTTCATTTGGGAGAGCTACATCGGAAGTCCTTAATGTCAGGACTAAAGTATATACGTGGTCTATATGGTGTAGTCAAATTAATTCGTAAATATTTGATGTAATGGCTTACCAGTAGTCATGAGAGTAAAAAACAAAAAACAAAAACAATCCTGAACTGTTGGTGACATCTTTACCGAGACACTCATTCAAACGTAGATATCTAATTTAGTGCGCATGACGCGTTTGTGGAATAACCTTCATCAGATGCGCTCAAATCCAACAGATTGTAAATATATAGTCAAGACGTGTTGACATTCTTAAAGAGAAAACAAAAACAGACAAGAAATGTCTACATTGCTACAAAGAAAAACCAAAATAATCAAAAAATGATGACAGATCTAAATAACCTAACAACAGGCATTTGAAAATTTGAAATAATTGCATGGGAAGAAATCCAATTTTCTTCAGCAGTTAACATACTTTGTATAGCCTATAAAATAAGTGTAATGGATGTAACGAGAATATGAAATGCAACAGCAACGGGATCATTATTTGTTTCTATGTACTCGACAAAATTCCAAATTCACTTTTTTTTCAAACAAAACTATACTGAAGACATATAAATTGAGCAACTGTAATGTGTTTGACGTAAAGGCACTTAATTGTTCGATCCCAGTTGCATGTTTCAATGAAAGTAATTAGTATATCTTTATGACGAGAAAACAAAAATATAAGAATCAATCTCCTGGGTAATCCTTTATAATGAATATTGGATTATTTTTTCCTCGGGTGATTTTCAACATGTATATACCAATTTCTGAAAATCGTAGTTTAAAAAAAACCCAGTGAATAACTTGTCTGGAGAACAACTATGTAGATCTATCGTGTTGAATGAAGAGTAGTTGGTTTGTGCTATCAATTATTCGGTTATATGAATTATGTTTTGAAGCATTTAACTATATGTATATCCATTAAAAATTTGTCATGAAATCGAAGAAAAACGTGGAATTAACATTTGCAGTAACATCTACGGATAACCATGGATATACTTTTTACCCTATCCTTAACGTGTTTAACCAGTAACATCTACGGATAACCATGGATATACTTTTTACCCTATCCTTAACGTGTTTAACCAGTAACATCTACGGATAACCATGGATATACTTTTTACCCTATCCTTAACGTGTTTAACCAGTAACATCTACGGATAACCATGGATATACTTTTTACCCTATCCTTAACGTGTTTAACCAGTAACATCTACGGATAACCATGGATATACTTTTTACCCTATCCTTAACGTGTTTAACCAGTAACATCTACGGATAACCATGGATATACTTTTTACCCTATCCTTAACGTGTTTAACCAGTTGCTTAAATCGTCGTAATATTTATTAACAATTTAAAAAAAAGTTTGACGTTGTTGGTCATAGGAGAAACTGAGCTTTCAAATTGGAAATTTTAATCGGGAGTGGAGAAATACTGTAGTCTACTGGTAGCAGAAGAGATAATTTATATTTACACTTCGTTGTAATCCACTGGTAGCAGAAGAGATAATTTATATCTACACTTCGTTGCATATTAAGTGTTAAGAAACAAGCCATACATGTATAAATTTATGTAAAGTTGAAAATAATCCCATAATAAAAATGTCTTTTTTAGTATTTGAAGCTTTTTTTCTCTCCAATCTTTTTCATGCTCTTTTCTTTCCTGTCCCCATCCCGTTCTCCTCTCCGGTGCTCCCCAATTCCATTCTCCCTCATCTACGACACCTCTGTTCCCTTTATTGAAATGTTAGAAGTATATTGTTGGTAGTGGTAAAGCATTAGGAATTGTATACAATGAGAAACATTTTCATATATTTTTGGAACATTTAATCTTCGGACTAATTGACCTTTTGAACAATAACATTTCGGGCCAATGAACTTTTGGACCATTGATCTTTCGGAAAAATGAATATTCGCACTAATGAACCTCAGGAATGTCGGACCACCCATTTAACTTTATGCAATTAGCAATCTCGGATATAAACAAAATATATATTAAAAAAAATACTCAATTCGTATCACATTTTCCAATGAACCGTAATATATTCTTTTTTCAATCTTCAAGTTAAGATTTTTCTCATTTATTCATTAGTAACGCCATAGGTTACTAAGTACTATATAATGTGTGCAGACTATCAGAATTAATTCATGGCTAACTGGACATAATGAAGTCTGGTCTATACACGTGGTTACCGTCATGTTTTACTCGTGTGTAAATGATATAACTGGCCAAATAATGTTATACTTCGTAATTAAGGTAGAAAGTATCGGTACAATCAGTGTTGTGTGAATCTTTTTTTGTAGAATGCTAGAACGTCGAGTTGTTAATACTGCCAGGCTTCTTGGCCATGTTTATTTTGTTTTGTTTTTTACATATGGGGGTTTCTAGGAAAATTCCTTGTTTAAGGGAACGACTATTTAACTTTTACAATTAGGCTGTGTGTGTGTGTGTGTGTGGTGTGTGTGGGGGGGGGGGGGGGGGGATACTATGGGTTTTTTTTATTTATATTTTCTGTCGACAAATGTTATAGAAAGAAAAATGTTGTCCTGAGAGATGCAAAACAAATCTTACTGAAGATTGCAAAGAGTTTTTGGTCAAAATCTAATTTTAGTGAAAACAATTCGATGGCTCGGTGTAAAAAAAAACATACCCCCCCCCCCCCCCCCACACACACCCGTAAAATAATTTTGAATGGTAGGTCCCTAAAAGAACATCTAATGTTTGTACCACTATGGAGGTATTACCTCGATGGCCCCATAAACTTAAATTCTGAGTTGATCAAACTCTCACATGGTATATAATTTCTTATTTTTATCTATTATATCAAGTAATAAAATATTCATGGTTAAATGTTTCTTTGATCTCGTCGGTCGAATATTTTTTTTTACTGATCATCTATGCAAAAACATAATTTCTGTTGATTTCATAAAATCTTATATTTTTCATATGCACCTGGTGTAATTCTCGATATCATTACATGTAGCTTATTATACACGATGTTAAAATAATGATAGAGAATTCTTAAAACAAAATGGGATAGCAGATACCATAATTATGGTTTCGAAACGACTTGTTCGATCCCCAGGGGATTCACATATCAAACGCTCTCTCTAGTGACAATAATACCCAGTAAGGGGGGGGGGGTAAAGAGAACATTTAATAAAAATTCATATACTTATCACATGTATATCGATAACGCCCTTTCACTAACCACTTAAAATATTTTCTATGATGGGGATGATGATCTAGTTCTCAAGTTTTATAATGCTACGTGAATATGGAAATTATTTTACCTATAGTGTAAGCTTTTATGATAATTAGAAAAATGGTTTAATAATGATATTGAGTACCTTACACATTGTAATAAAATTGTGCAGCAGTAACAAACACTTCAAAGGCAAATTATGCAAATTTTATGGACGCTTTGGAATATAAAAAAAAAACAAAATAGCAAGTTGTGCATGGTTTGTGTTAAGAATTTTTGTTATACATCTACTTTGCCAACTATTTAATAACTTAAAGAAGAAGTCTTAAAACATAAACAATATTTATTTATAAATATAAACGTGAAACTAATTAATTTGTGTAAAAACGACATAAAACTGAAAGCTGTCATTTTGATATCAGTGCTTTTAATACTGATGTTATACAAGAGATTTTTATATAACCTTATGTTATAATTTATAGACACCATTCATTCAGTACATTATGGTAAAAGTTATCTAAAACATATGTTCCTATTTACATTGTATCTGTGTGTTATTTTGTCAAATATCCTGAGCTTGGAAATAACATACTCCTAGCACTTGAGCACATTTAGGCAATGAGTAAAAGTGTGTTGGTCGCCTTGTCACGGGGCAAGCTGTTAGGATCCTATTCCCTTTTACTTGTGATAATCAAGGCTACCGCCCATTCGTGTCCAACCCAACACCATTACCCCCCCCCCCCCCCCCCCCCCCCCTCATTGCTAAATGTTTTACCTCTGTATTCTCGGCTGAAATTATGTTGACGTGACGTAAAACACCAATCAATCAATCAAACAACTGACCGCTTTGTAAAAACGGTTGGTAATATGTTTGTACTATTATTTATTTAAAACATATTAGTGACTTAGTATGTACAGTTCATTAAATAGAACTACAATGTAAAGAACTCCATTTTACTTCTGTTGTGCGAATGCGTTGAGTATTTTAAGTATCCTGCATTCCTCTGTGGACTTTAATGTAAATATAGGACGTAAAATGGACAATGAAGAGAATTTTGAACTCTTTGTATAAATAAACTAATAGATGATATTGGTATAACAGTTTAATAAATTGTTTATCGGAGAACCGTTTATAGTTTTTATATCTATTTCTTCTAAGGAATAATAATTAGTTTCATCAAAAAACACCCAAGAAGATGAGCTAAGTTAAGTCTATGGTGTTTAATGCCACTTTCAACACTATTTCAGTTATATCATGGCGGTTACAAGATGATGAAGTACTGATGAAGTGCAATGGATTTATGAATCGCATCGTGCACATGGTAATTCGAGTTACGATACCAGGTATAAGAGAAGAAATTGGCTTAGTAACTTGGTACTTGTCCAAAAGCAGTCACATCCCCTCTCGAGAGAAAGCGACATTCCGTTAATAGCGTGTTGATTATGGAATCTTGCTCTATACGTGTTTTGTAATCAAAGCTCAGTAGCTACTTGCTGTCAAATGTAATCTATTTATTTGAGGACCACGTGAAAGTCTTAAGGGATATCAATGTGTATTGGGTAACACGGGGGTCAATACTGACATAAATCTCCCTGCTGTAAGTTATTTATCTACCGTAATAGCTACTGCAAGTGGCAAGAAATGATAATTACATATGCCCTTGCGATATTTTATTTGAAGATATAAGATAAGACTCGTTTTATATTTCCTCCATTACAATATATGCATACCAAGGTGTCCGATTTCAGTTGCATTATAAAATAAATATGATTGATACACATAAATATCATTTCATACAAAGTTACTATATATAATCTGGTTCATGACTTTATAAACAATTTATTGCAATGATGGATAGCACAATATTTTTATTTTTATTAATTTTTTGGCGTTTTAACGAAATGTTTTAACAATTTTCTATTTTTGAATTAAAGTAATATAAACAAACATGAAGAGAACTGAAAACACGTAAATTACACAAATTGAGCAACCATGCAAAAATAAAAACACACATCTTACCTTGAAGATCGATATATTTCCAACAGTCCGTTAATTCTGTGTATCCAGATACTTTTATTAGTTTAGCAGAGGTTAGATCATCTTTACACTGAGTTACATAATATAACACTACAGTCGGCTAAAATAATATCTTCATCGCACCACAGGCAAAATGTAAACAACACGCAATCAGTTATCTCCCCTCTATTCCCATCGACAAGAAATTTGTTAATTAATTTCTTTTAGGGTCATCAATTAATATATGAAAACGGTATAGACAAGAGGTCTTCACCACTCTCTGTTATTCGTAAAAAACTAAAACAGCTCTCAAAATAAGTGAACTATAAATAGCTCTTATCAGTAAATAACTTCCTGCAATTTTTTTAACTTCATGCAGTCTCCTGCCGAATCCTAGTATCTATATAAAACAGTTAGTATCAGAGCATCTTCTAATCAGTTAGACAAATCCCACCGCTGACACCATAGTTCAACAGGTAATTTCCCCTGGGTATATATGGCGGGTACGTGGTTTATTCAGTTCTACCAAGTAACTAGGTGTGAGACAGACATTAGTGTGTTTAATCAATTCCTGACGAGTTATACCATAAACCATCTGCTTAGGCATCTTATAATTAATAATTGTACAATGTATATACAGTCAAACCTGCCCATGCAGTCACCTCTATTAAGCAGTCACCTGTATTAAAAGATCAAATTTTTCTTGTCCTGTTATGGAAAATTTCCTATGAATTTAACCTCTTTTAAGAGGTCACCTTTCTTATAATACCACTTTTTCTTTGCAACACAGGTGACCTCTTGATACAGGTTTGACTGTATATGTTTTATTAGTGCATTGCGTTTGCATGTTTACGAAATATATACATGTGGATAATATTAAATATAAAACGGGTCTTAAAATATTATCCTTAATGCATTTCTCCGACGTCACACTATTGTTCGGACAGGTTATTAGTTTAAATAATCAAGTTGTTTTCCTCTCTTTTGTTCTAACTTTTATTAGGACTTAACCCTTCTCTATTTTAACCTTAAAAACGTGTTAATCGTGGTCTGGAAGTTGTGGGTGTCGAACACTTGTTAGACTTTCTAAATCTACTTTAAGTCCGTCTCACTTACCATCAGGCCACGATGATCACGCAATGAAGTGCCATTTAGGGTGAGAAGTCATAAGTGTATATAAGGGGTATCGATTTTGGTTCTGTTTCTAAAATTTTCGGTAGGACTAGTATTTTGTAACTGACTTATACCTTCCGGACCACTTAAGTTCACCATCGGTTTTGTGTGGGGTTCGTATTTCCCAATCTTTGGTTTTCTAAGTAGCGTTTCATCAGGTACGCTCCAAGACAAATAATTTAATAGCAATGCCTGTTTTTCACGTACATATGAACGGCACATAGAAAGTTCAATGTGATAGGAGAGAAGTAGTATAGTAGGTCTACCCGAGGAAATCAGGGGGAATAGAGGGGGGGGGGGGGGGGGTGTCGAAAAATGATAGTTTCCCCTATGCGTGCATAATACAACTCCTATGAAAAGGGCGTCCACTGGTTGTACGGGACGAGTCAAATACATAATTCCTCCTTAGGACGGTAGGTATTTGAATGCCTCGTGGAATGTCCTGGCACGTATATAATAACAGTGGAATGTCCTGGCACGTATATAATAACAGTGGAATGTCCTGGCACGTATATAATAACAGTGGAATGTCCTGGCACGTATATAATAACAGTGGAATGTCCTGGCACGTATATAATAACAGTGGAATGTCCTGGCACGTATATAATAACAGTGGAATGTCCTGGCACGTATATAATAACAGTGGAATGTCCTGGCACGTATATAATAACAGTGGAATGTCCTGGCACGTATATAATAACAGTGGAATGTCCTGGCACGTATATAATAACAGTGGAATGTCCTGGCACGTATATAATAACAGTGGAATGTCCTGGCACGTATATAATAACAGTGGAATGTCCTGGCACGTATATAATAACAGTGGAATGTCCTGGCACGTATATAATAACAGTGGAATGTCCTGGCACGTATATAATAACAGTGGAATGTCCTGGCACGTATATAATAACAGTGGAATGTCCTGGCACGTATATAATAACAGCTGCTGTAACGAACGTTTTAGGAGTTATTGTTGATGGCCCGTTATAAGGCGAAATGTTCCCACCCTCTATCCGCACAACTTGTCCACAGGACCAAGCGTAATATAATGTCTTGTCGGAAGAGTGTCATGCCCCTGTCACGTAAAACGAAATAATAGCTTACAATAACTCATATACAGCCTTTAGGGAGTGGTCGGTGGTGTACCGTTGCAAGGCAAAATTTTCGACTCTCTATCCATTCAACTCGTCCTTAGGACGGGACATAATTGAATGCCATCTGTCTAAAGAATACCATGCTCCTGTCACGTAAAAGACAAATCGTAATACCTCCTTATAAGACATTATTTTCGGCGTGATCGGTGTTGTCCTGTTTTAAGGCAAAATGATCTGACCCTCTGTCTACACAATTCGTCCCTATGACGAAACATAATTGAATGCATTCTGTCTGGAGAATGCCACGCCACTGTCGCCTAAAAGACAACGTACAACAGCTCCAAATAAAAATGTCGTTGGTGTCCTGTTACAAGGCAAAATGATCCGACCCCGATCCAAGATTTCTTTTTTACCTTGTGACAATCAAAATGTCGGTCCAAAGACCTAACTTGCCTTTTACCTTACATGAATTTTCAGCTATATAATGGCCATACGCAAGTTACATTTCGATGATATGTTGTCCGCTTTGTACTAGATCAATACACTTAGTTGCATTTGTATAGTGTTAGCACACTGAAGCAACAGTCCGCGGGTTGACATGTCGCTCCACTGGGGTACATTATCCTGATTCCGAGCCAACCAGTCTTTGTTGTTATTCCTTTATGCTGCGTGGTTAGCGGAGAAACAGCAAAAAACAATTTTATAGTCTTTGGTTTGACCCCATTGAGGCTCGAACACACAATCTATCACACCTGAGGCGAGCACGCTAACCACTAAACCTCCGATATGATTAATATGTAAGTAAAATAAAAATATAAGTAAATATAAAATACAGATCAAATACTTGAATTTATCCCAAAAAAAACATTCAACAATTCTTTATAAAAGCAAACATTTAATTATATACTGTATGTATACAAACAATGTCATAGAAATGTTTTAAGAACACAATACAAAATTTAAACAAATATTATGTAATAAACAAACAAATAATGTGAAAATTTTGTGTGATCCCTGAAAAAAACTTAGAAATGGAATTCAGGAAAGACATGCATTCAACACATACATCTTTATGTATTATATATACCATGGATCTTAACAATTAACTTATTTAAATCAACGAATCCGAAGGATGAGTTGATTTAAATAAGTTCATGTGTAAGATCCATGGTATATATGGTTTGTAACAGAAATTACATGATTGACAGATCTATGACGTCAAAATCATGGAATAACAGATCTATGACGTCAAAATCATGGAATAACATCAAGATCTTCATGTTAGACCATGATTTGTAAAAGTTCACTATTTTTACATAACATGATTTGTGTGCAAAGCACTTGTATAACCACAATATGAAAGCTCGCATTTGGTATGGGAGATAACTCTTTGTAGCATTTAGTAGAACCGTTGATCATCAGCCCTGTTTAGAATTATATATTTTTTTGCTTGATGGTGTTTAACGCTACTTTCAACGATATTTCAGTTATATCGTGGCGGTCAGCTTCATTGGTGGAGGAAACCGGAGGACAAGGAGAAAACCACCGACCTGTAGCAAGTCACTGACATACATTATCACATAATGTTGTACACCTCGCCCTTGTCGAGATTCCAACTAACAACATCAGTGGTGATAGCACTGATTGCATAGGTAGTTGTAAATCCAACTACCATACGATCACGGCCACGACGGTCCCTTTTTAGATTTTTTTTATTTTATATATCTTTAATATTGTAATATAAAAATTATCCATTCTGATATTTATAACCTTTTCTTACATAGTATTACTGGGACACTAAGTTGTGAGTTCGAATCCCGCTCATGACATGATGTACTCTAAACAACATTATGTGATAAAGTTTGTCGGTGCAGTCAAACCTGCTCATGCGGTCACCTCTATTAAGCAGTCACCTATATTAAAAGGTCACCTTTTTCTTGTCACGTCATAGAAAATTTCATACGAATTGAACCTCTTTTAAGAGGTCACCTGTCTTATAAGGCCACTCCATCTTTATCCCAAAGATGACCTCTTAATACAGGTTTGATTGTATTCCATATATTTAGTCAAACCTGTATTAAGAGGTCACCGTTAGGACAACGAAACAGTGGTATTTTAAGACAGGTGACCTCTTAAAAGAGGTTCAATTCATATGACATTTTCTATGACAGGAAAACAAAGAGGTGACCTTTTAAGACAGTGACTGCTTAATAGTGGTGACCGCATGTACATGTTTGACTTAATAGTGGTGACCGCATGTACATGTTTGACTTAATAGTGATGACCGCATGTACATGTTTGACTTAATAGTGGTGACCGCATGTACATGTTTGACTTAATAGTGGTGACCGCATGTACATGTTTGACTTAATAGTGGTGACTGCATGTACATGTTTGACTTAATAGTGGTGACCGTATGTACATGTTTGACTTAATAGTGGTGACTGCATGTACATGTTTGACTTAATAGTGGTGACCGCATGTACATGTTTGACTTAATAGTGGTGACCACATGTACATGTTTGACTTAATAGTGGTGACCGCATGTACATGTTTGACTGTATTTTTTAAATAAAATGTATGCTGCTGTTGAACAGCCACATTGACTAAGATGTACATTCATAAATACAGTACTACACAATTTAATATATAAACCACATATCAAAAGAACCACACACAAAAAAATACAGAAACTCAAAATAACAACAGAAGCTTAAAACATCATAATCTATTTCCAAAAAAACCCTGTCATTTTCAACATTATAAATAGAATTCCATCAGTAAATGTCTATTTACTAGTATATCAGTAGCATCATTATTACATTATATACATTGTAAAATAACAATTAAGTTTTAGTAATATATAAGTAAGCAAAAAAATGTTGAATTTTATTCTTTTTTAACAAAAACTCAAAATTTGTATATACAACATCTAAAAATCCACTCAATAATAAAAATATTGTGTATTTTATCATACAACCCCAAGTTAACATGTGATTTTATATAAATGCAGGAACGTTTTAATAATGGTGATATTAATGCTATACAATGTAATGTTTTCATCATGAATTAAAAAGAACATGAACAAATTGCACTGTTATTCAATGAAGAAGATTAGAGATTATGTTCTATCTTTTCAATATATCTTAAACAGGCTAAGTAATTTACCACCAATTGTTAATAATAATGTATTATTATGCAATGCAAGGCACTACCTCTCCCTTATACAAGCATAGCCATTCATGTACATACATGTACATATAGAATTCACACTCAGTATATTCAACTAATTTTTGTGTTTACTCGAGGAGATCTGCTAATTTCTTCATTTTCGTATAGATCATCAGCAATAAGAGATTGCTTTGGTTGCCTCCCTTTCGTAATATTCTTCGGTGGGGTTATTTTCTGATCTTGTAAATTTACATAGTCCTTTTTGGAATGAAGAGGCAGCTTACATTCCGGATCACTGTCTGTTTCCGAACTATCACTGGAAGACTCGTCTTTTTGTGTGCTACCATTGTTAGCGGTTGTCTGTGTATTAGTCTTATTTTGATTATTTGCTGTTTTATTTTTACTTACAGCGGTTGGCTGTTTTCTGTAATCATCACGGCTAGGTAAATTAGGATTTGCTTTTTCATGATCGTACATCGTATAGTACTCAGAACCTTCCGCTGTGGTGTAAAGTCGTTTTTCTGGCCCCGGTTCGGGCTCCAGATAGATCGGTTGGGTATCGGCGACATCAGTTACATTTTGTACATTTTCATATTTTATAGCAGGTATGTTCTGATAATGTTTAATAGATGACCCAAGGTCAGATTCAATTTCCGGCTTTTCTGTGGGCATGCGTTCAAGTGGTCGTGTTTCTGCGATGTTTACTTCACTCGGTGATGGCAGTTTATCAATATTTAAGTCTTTTATAGCTTTATTGTATTTGTCAGAACCTTTTTTCTGTTTAACTCTGTATTTAATTCTGTATAGAAAAAAATAAAAAAACATTTGTTTTTGTCCTAAGAGTAATGGTTTTTAACCAACAAATTCTACCTTCCTTGCTTCCAGTCAGTTAATTACAAGCATTCATTGTCCCTGCTATTGTGCTGTCCATATTTATGTTATTTTTCATTTTTATGTTAGTATAGTGGTCTTTTTGAGTGAATCGAGTCTGTGCATGGTTTTTTTTATCGTTTGTTTATATATGCCATGTCGATGGAGATCCAGTTATTAAGAGAGGAGGGTTGGGTTCCCATTAAAATGAGAGATAATTTTTCGATTTGTTGATATTGGAGGAATTGATGACACCAGCACTGTTTAAACTTTCTTTCCACAAAAAGGCCGTTTACGTACGGGTTTTTGTATTTTACGATGTATAAAACACATAGACATACGTGAATGACTCGGGAATCTATATAAAAAAAACCATAACATTATTTGTGTCTATTAAGATTCTAAGGGACAATGGTATAATTATTTGAGCCTTTGAACATTTCATCTTACGAACACAACCGAATTCGCCTCGAGTGTGTGGGTTCGAGCCCCGATCAGGTCAAACCAAAGATTATAAAATTGGTATGTTGCTGCTTCGCCGCTAAACACACAGCATTAAGGAGAAAGATCAAAGACTGGTTGGCTCGTAATCAGGATAATGTGTTCGAGTGGGGCAACGTGTCTATCGGCATACTGTTGTTTCAGTGATCTAGCACTATAAAAATCCAACTAAGCATGTTGGTCTAGAATAAAGTGGACCTCATCATCATTTCATTGAAAATTAACTTGTTCTCGCCATGATATGGGTGAAAAATTGCTGAGATGGCGTTAAACAACAATCACTCAATCACTCATTTTACGAACATCACAATATTCTGATCTGCAAAATTATGGATCATAAAAATATGTGCGCACTAACGGTTATTCCACGATCGATACTTAATGCTTCACCCGATAATATGCAGCATTTGGAAGACATATTTGGGAGTGGGCGTATAATAGTCATAATAATTTATCGTGGCCTACTATGGCCTGAAAACAAGTACAGTCCACCGGTTTTATATATCGATGATTACTCATTTCACAAAATAGGCTACCAGTAGCAAGTAATTGCTCACCAGTGCAGTTACTGCATAATTTACTTGACTGTATCTTCTGTGTGAGTAGGTGGAAACAAATTGCAATTTTTGGAACCACCTTTCAAAATAAAAAGGACAGGGATTCCCCTTGCAACGATATTCTCAACAATGCTGAAAAAGTCCAATTAATTGTAAAAGGTGCATGTACAAAAATTATTATTTTTGTCAATGTAGCATAGTGAACATGTACCTTCCCATTTTGACCCCCTCCAAAATTCCCTAAAAAATGTCATCTACATCTCTTTTGGGACACCTTTCTAAAACATTTGAGCATGGATTCCTGTATGGTTTAAACACTGTTGACAACAAAACCCAAATAATGAAATACAAACCTTTGGATTTTTCAATTGAACACAGTGAACATCTCTCCATTTTAACCCCTCGAAACTCCCTATGAAATAGTCTAGGCAAAAGCGAAACCATCCTTGATATTACGTAGTCAGATCTACTTATGATACTGACAAGCGAACAAAGAAAGATAACGCTAGCACCTCACTGTGACACAACTGTATTTTAGAAGCTATCAGCAATGATGGTCATTTTGATTAGTGAACGGATATAGCGAACATATTTTTGGAAAGGGGTCACCCAAGGACTACTTAGACCACATTTAGCTTCATTACACCTAGCAGTTCTGGTGAAGACAATTTTCGAAGATTTTCAATTTTCAACCAACCACAAGCCTTGGTGGTCATCTTGGATGTCAGACATGGTCCCGGACACAATTTTGGAAGAGGAGCACACAAAAGTATCATATCCTAAGTTTGATCCAATTTGCTAATTGGTAGTTCAGAAGCAAGTCAAAATGTGAAAAGTTAGCGAACGATGAACGCAATGTGACGGGGAAATCTCATTTAAAGGCTCTATTGGGTAAAGCTCAGCTATTGACTAAACATGGCATTAATTGTCCCAGAATTTTATCAGAATTGAAAGTATGTGTTTACAATGCATACTTCGGCGTTAGAAGTTGCTACTTGGTCAAATCACAACCCGTCAACAGAAGGTGAGTGAGCGATTGCTCTTAACGCCAAATCAGTCATTTTCAGCTTTATCATGGCAAGAACGTTCAGCTTTATCATGGCAAAAACAAGTTACATTTCTATGATGATATCGGCTTTGTACTGGCCCAACACGATTAGTTGAATCTTTATAGCGCTAGTTCACTGGAAACAACAGCCCATGGTTAGACATATCTCTCCACTCGGGCACATTAACCTGATTCCAAGCCAACCAGTCTTTGATCTTACTCCTTAATGCTGTTGACAGAAAAGCAACAAATACTAATTTAATAGTCCTTGGATTCACCCGATCGCGACATGAACTCACGATCTACCGCACTCTAGGATAACACGCCAGCCATTACACAGCCGATTCGGTCAATTATGAATACAAACACAGACATAATTTTGTATATACGTAGTTGGAAATAAACATATTGTCAACAAAATTGTTTTCGTGTACTATTTACTTGTTACTACCAATAAAAAAAAACATCAAAACACCAGGAGGTATATCCCATTAGTTTAAAGTAATTTAGCTTTCATAGTCTACCTGAACATACCAGATTTATTATTACTTCTACAGAAGGTTTTTTTCTTCATCATAAATGTACATTGAGGGTTTGAGTTATGGTGCTTAACGCCACTTTCAACAATATTTCAGTTATATCGTGGCAGTCAGTTTTGTTGGTGGAGGAAACTGGACTGGAGTACCCGGAGAAAACCCACCGATCTGCCGCATTCACTGACAAACTTTATCACATAATATTGTATCGAGTACACCTCGCATGAGCAGGAATCTGCATTGAAGACAAATGTACACTGTAAAAAGAGGTTACTAAGCAATGATGATACTTACAGAATAACTGTCATGATGGCAAAAATAATACCAACAACCACGATGGCTCCTATTGTGATGCCAGCTATACCAGCAGGTGGCATACCATTGTAAACTGGAATATAGAAAATGCATAATATTTTAATACATCAAAATACATGTATAGTTGCAAGATGATACCGCGGAAATCTAATACGAGTCGCGAAAATATATTTGATTTGATTTGATTTTGATTGTACCACTTTCAGCAATATTTCAGCTATATCATGGCGACCAGTTTTAGTGGTGGAAGAAGCCGGAGTACCCGGAGAGAACCACCGACCATGAGCAAGCAACTGGTAAACTTTATCACTTGCAGCTGCGAGTCGAGTACACCCTTTTTGTAATTTACAAAGCCGGGCACGAACCCACGCCGTATTGGTGATAGGCTTGTATGAGTTGTTAGGTAATCCAACTCATTGAGACACCCGGGCCCTTCGCGAAAATAGAAAACAAAAACCATTTAAGTGGGCTCTTCTTGTCACAATCGCCAAATCAACCTGTTTTATACTGTAAACAGTAGAACAGTGGCATATATGTGGACAAATACAAATACAGTTTCTATTTAGCGTACTCTACCTTGATGTCAGGCACCATGATGACGGCATTGCTTTACCAATGTTTTTGTTTCTTGTTGATAGCCCCCCACCCCTGGTATATTAAAATATATACACCGGATACCATGGAAACGACAAAGACACTCAGATGTAGCGTTTATCGACAGAAGTAAAGGGTACCAACTGCAGGCTAGAGGCCACAATCACTTTACTGTATGGGTATTACTCATTATATAAGACCCAACTGTGACTGTAAAATACAGAACAGCAATAAAAGCGCTGTTCCTTTACTTGAATGTGTGTCTGCGCTGTTCCTTTACTTGAATGTGTGTCTAAGTGTAATGTTGGATAGTCTCTCATGTTCATTTACACCCATATCCTTTCTTACTTATCTACATTGAAATGTCTAAACATATACACAAAGAAAACAGTTAAGCACCTCCTGATATATTAAAACATAACAAGTTACACTAAGTTTAGATTCTAATATTTATATTGATTATAGCAAGAACAATGTTCCATTAAAAAGATGTGTTCACACAGGTGTGACCATTATGTCTAATATCGACTAGTCATGCACGTGAGCCATGCCTCTCACGCATTACTTAAAATTCAGTATGTTCACGCTTCGAATTTGGGTATTTAAGTCCGGTGTTTTATTCAACATGAAAAAAAAAATCAAACATTATCCAATGACTGACCGACTTATTGTCAGACGAGGATATATGTGTTTTCTTGGTTTCATTCGGTATAATAAAACATTTATAGCATGCGGGTACAGGAAATATGAAAATTTATTCACCCACGAGTATCATATTCCCCTCGGGCATGATACTCTTGGGTGAATAAATTTTCATATTTCCCTCACCAGCATGCAATAAATGTATAATAGAAGACCTTGTAAGTTTATAACTTGTGTCTGATCAATTGTCTGTATAATTGCTTGACAATAAAATATGTTTATAGAGAGAAAAAAGGAATTCATATGTCGTAATGTACATATAATAGAAAGCATGTTTTGTAATGTACATGTATTATATTACATTTTTTAAATACTTCCAAAATCCTCAAACGACTTGATTTACATATTACTCAGACAAATACATCCTTCCTCATTGTGTATATAATCAGATATACTTGTTTGTGTTTTGTGCATGCTATTTCGTATATATACCGTTTGGGTTCGAAATACATCGTTCCTATTGTACTGGTCTGTAATATGACCTGTACAACACGAGAGAATAATAATCAGAGCATAACTCCTCAAATAATTTCTACAAGATAAATGGTCGATTGCGTGCTAAGGGCAAGGGTTATGGTATTTAACACCACTTTCAACAATATTTCAGTTATATCGTGGCGGTCATTTTTAATGGTGGAGGAAACCGAAGTACCCAGATAAAACCACCGACCTGTTACAAGTCACTGACAAACTTTAGTACATACTATTGCATCGAGTACACCTCGCCATGAACGGGATTCGAACTCACAACGTTAGTGGTGATAGGCACTGATTGCATAGGTTTAAATAGTTTATAGAATTTAACAACTACATGTACCTACCATCTCCCTTCGAAGGTGTGGTTGTTAATAACGTTGTCGATGCAGTTGTAAGACTTGTCGTTGTTGTCTCCTCAGTAATTGACATGGATGAATTTTCTGACGTCATCTCGTCTGTAACCAATCGTATATGAACTCTATGGCAATTATTGTCATTGGTTACTATATTGTTTTATTATTATAACTCCATATCTACAATGTAAATTGGTGAACTGTTTTACAACAATCGCACTTCACTTTGTATTTCTGGGATAAATTTGATTATTTGTTTAATTTAATTCTTTATTTATTTCATGAGGATTACGTACAGCAAGAGGCTACTTGTAGCTCTCCTCTTGTTTGATGGTGTTTAACGCCACTTGTATGTCAGCTATATGTCGTGACGGTCAGTTTTATTGATGGAGAAAACCGGAGAACACGGAAACACCACCGACCTGTCGCAAGTCACTGACAAGCTTTATCACATAATATTGCACACCTCGCCCTGATCATAGATTGAACTCACAACATCAGTGGTGATAGGCACTGATTGCATAGGTAATTGTAAATCCAAGATTAAACTCTATGTCTCAATATTTTTATAAGTGGAGCCGTTGGTGCCACAGTCATGTGATAGTTCCTACTTTTAAATATGCAATCAATCAATCAGTCCCTATCAGAGTCTTCGATTTTGGACAGTTTTTTTGTTTGTTTTTTTTTTGTTTTGTTTTGTTTTTTTGCGGTGAAACGTAAGCTTAACATTAGGTTTCACGACGTGTCGACTGAAAATCGTGCTATTATCACTCATTAGACATCAACGTCTTATTGACTCCACTTCAATACATTGACCCACACAAATACTGATGACGTAATATGGACGTAGAGGTAAGCCCGTATATATGTTGTAATAAAATATTTAAAATATATATGAACATTTACAACTTTTTCTCTTAAAATACAAATATATCTAGATGGAATATAATTTTTGGTACCACTGTCTTTTTGGATTTGGTTGTATTGTACGTTCTTGTACAAACAGAGGAAATTTGGAAAACTCTCTGCAAATAAATGCCAAAAATAGAAAGAATTACTATTTTAGGTAACTGATAACTTGTGCTAATCCATGACAAAATTTACCAACAGGAGTGTATTGTGTCAATATAATACTTAATATCAATTTTATTATATGTAAATTGGCCAAACATCACAACAGGTATTACCTTGTCTGTCTCTTGTCAAATATTTTATTGGACTCGAATATTGAGCTTTTAAATGGATGTTAAACTGCATACATTATTTATTATTTTATAGTGCACATATTCATGTGGTTGTATATTGCTCTGTGTCCAATCATAAATCATTACTATTTTTGAACTGTGCATGCTTAATCTTGGCAACGGGTGACTATACCTAGCGACGGAAACTGTACCTGTGGAATAGATTTTCCCACGTTATTTGTTTAAAATAGTCTGTTTAGCGTTTGTTATCAATATAAACGACGTTTTTTATGTCCAGAATGAGATGTTATGTACTAAGCATATTATTGTCTTCTCCCTCGGGACTAGTTTTCCTATAGTGTTGTCTGGTGAGGTATAGTGCACCTCGCGGTTGGAAAACTGGTCCCGAGGGAGAAGACAATAATATAATAGTAGTGAGTGAGCGATTGTTGATTAACGCCAAATGAGCAGTTTTTCAGCCATGTCATGGCGAGAACAAGTTACATTCGATGAGATGATAATGATATCCGCTTTGTATCATAACAACACGGTTAGTTGGAATTTTAGAATGCTAGCTCACTGAAACAATTGTCTTTGTTCTTTCTCCTTAATGCTTCGTTCTTAGCAGAGAAGCAACAAATATGGCAGAATAGTAGCAAATATGTGTTTTATACCAATCAGCTTTGCGGGTATGAAGTGAAGCACAGCAATTTCATTGATACAAAACAACTCTTGCAACAAGGGACGTTGACTCAGAAGATAAAGTTGAAAAGGTGAAATTTAATTAGGACAATAAAAGTATTTAATATACAAAACGATAAATACAAATAATGTTCTGTTAAAATTCAAATGTAAAAATGGCCCTGATAATATCAACATTTTATATATACTAGAACAGACAAAACGATAAAAGTAAAAGGTTTTATATATTTTTAATATACATTTTATATATACTAGTACCTACAAAACGATAACAATATGTGTTCCATTAAAGGTCAAATATAAAAAGGCCACTCAGGCTCTGTAACTAATGCTAGTTTAAAAAGCTTTTTCCAAAATGCGGATTTGGGGTGGGGGATTGTAATATTTCAGCTGCATCATGGCGACCAGTTTTAGTGGTGGAAGAAGCCGAAGTACCCGAAGAGAACCACCGACCATGGGCAAGCAATTGGTAAACCTTATCACTTGCGGCTGTGAGTCGAGTCCACCCTTTTTTGTAATTTACAAATCCAGGTGCGAACCCACGCCGTATTGGTGATAGGTTTGTACCTAACTCATTGAGCCACCCGGGCCCGTGTAATCTAACCATTCCAGAAAATACCACGCTTGTTACCATGGATGTAACTTCCCTTTACACGAACATTCCCCATGACGGAATTGCCGCATGCAGAAAAATATGGGAACAACGAACAGTTCAAGAACCTCCGACAGAATGTTTAGTGGAGATGCTTACACTGGTTCTAAAAAACAACAATTTTACTTTTGACGGAAACCAATATCTTCAAATAAATGGGACAGCTATGGGAACCAAAATGGCACCCTCCTATGCCAACATTTTTATGGGGGATCTAGAAGAACGATTACTCCTCTCGTCACTTAAACAACCTCTTTCATGGTTCCGATTCATAGATGACGTTGACATGAAGTGGATACATAGCGATAAAGAGCTTGATGAATTTTTCGAACATGCCAATAGTATCCATCCGTCTATAAAGTTCACACACAAAGTGTCGAAAACCAAAATGTCCTTCCTTGATACTACCACCATGGTCAAGGAGGGCAACATGACAACTGATTTATACTCTAAACCCACGGACAAACATCAATACCTTTCACCCAGTAGTTGCCATCCTAAGCACTGTTTTAAGAGTATCCCATTCAGCCAAGCCATTAGGGTAAAACGAATATGCTCCACTGTTGAAACCACCAAGCAAAGACTAGGAGATTTACGCCATCATTTGAAGAGACGGGGATATAATGACAAAGTTATAGAGTGGGTTTTCAAAGGCCAGTGAAATTGATAGAAATGACCTCCTGGGCCCGGTTGTTCAACTTGTTGTTAAATTAACCATATGGTTATATTTAACCATTGGTTAAAGATTTAACCATGGGTTAGTAAACCAAGGGTTAAAAATGAGTTTTCAACTTCATTTAATCACTTGGTTAAATAACCATTTGGTTAAAATTTAACCAACCAATAACTGCAGGTTTAATATTTAACCAAGACCAATGTATCCCACAATTCCTTGTTTTATCCTAGCAGCAGATAAATAAAGAAAAATATGGCTGACTCAGTACGGAAGCGTCTATGGACCTCGTCTTAGTTGCTTAATAACATTAAAAGAAATGATAATAAGACGTGTTTAGTGCATCATAATACACTAAAGGTGTGTTATTTAGGTGACGATAACTTCTTATAACTCATTAAACTACTTTTAATTAAATCTTCTTATTGTCTTATAATTTCAAGGACTGTTCATTTTCATTATGTAAGTTATCCTAAGAATATTTTCTTTAGCTTTCAACATCTCATTAAAATTAGGTTCATGCATACACATGTATGTCAAAAGTCTGTTTCCCTCTCTGATTTTAATGTGTGAATTTCTTTTTATTTCAATTAACATGCAAAAAGTTTTTCATGAATACCAATTAAGAAAAGATAACCTCCTTTTCAGTATGAAATGAATGATTGGTGTCTCATATGTAAATTATCCAATTTCTCCAATTGCAACACGCACAAGTGTTCCATAGCAAGACGACAGGAAAGGAGTATAACATCTTTTGCAATGTCAATTGCAAAACACCTAATGTGGTTTACCTCCTTGACTGTCACGTCTGCGGGTCGCAATACGTAGGAGAAAGTGTCCAACCATTCAACAAAAGAATGAATGGACACAGAAGTGACCTTACGAAAAAGACGCTCTTGTCCGTGAGTCAACACTTTGTGTCGCCGGGGCACTAATTGGATGACTTTGGCTATCCATCTCTTAATTCCCAATTTTACCATTTTTAAAATTCCGTAGGAGATTGATCATCTTGACCGCCTCGAATTTTAAAATTAGCGTATTTGTCCTATTAGAATCGAAATAATTCATGTCGGTCATACTTTATTGTTATTCAAATATGGGTAGGCATTATATTCACGAGATTTAACCCCGAGCGATGAATATAATGCCTACCCATATTTGAATAACAATAAAGTATGGCCGGAATGAATTATTTCTTAAATATTTAGGCGACATTTCAACCAAAATTTAATATTCGGATGCTAACCCATTAATAACTCTGAACATTATAATTACATTTAAGTACTGTGTCGTTTTGTATATGGTTATATTAGGGGTATTAGTAAGGAGTATTCGGAAACATTCGAGCTGACCGTATTTGATTGATCGATTATTGCTTAACGTACAATGAGCAGTATTTCAGCTATATTCAGGACGACAACAAATACAACAATATATATAGCTAGACTGATATGAGGGGGTGGGGGGGTTCAACCGGACAACGACATTTAACTGACCCTGGAAAAGTTTTGAGATTTGGATAGGGACAAAAAAAAATTAAATCTTTTATAGCGACGGTGAAATCTACAAAGGATGTCTTTAAAGTGCAGCCTCAATGGTCCACGATCAGGCTTTACATATTATAACCTGACCCCCTTTTTTTTCTCCCATCCTTAGAGCTCTCCCTATCCGCCACACGAGGACGCACTGGTCAGCAGTGTACAACCTATACTGCTGACCAGTGCGTTCTCGTGTGGTGGATAGGGAGAGCCCTAAGGATGGGTGAAAGGGGGAGGGTCGGGTTATAATATGATCATGGACTTGTGAAGATTCAGCAGTACTCGAAGCACATTTGAAGTTTGTATATCGTGTCTCTCTAAGTACATACCAATCAGAGTGGAGGACATATTTAACATACAAACATAGTAACTACAACAACGGACCAATCAGAGTGGAGGACATATTTAACATACAAACAGAGTAACTACAACAACGGACCAATCAGAGTGGAGGACATATTTAACATACAAACATAGTAACTACAACAACGGACCAATCAGAGTGGAGGACATATTTAACATACAAACATAGTAACTACAACAACGGGAACTGATAAAAACATGAGTTACACAACACAAATATCTTATCGTGTTCCATCTTCTCAACCTTTAATATACCTGTCAAATGTGTGATTATAGATTTATTCTTTTGCATACAAAGGTGTGGTAATGGAGAAATCATGATGGCGGCTCCATGCTGTATTTCGATTTACACATAAAAATATCTTCACGTTTAATACAGGGCGGATCCAGGGGGGGCGCACCCGGCGCCCCCCCCCCCCTAAAATTGGAAAAAATATGATTTTTTGGCATAAAATCGTGATTTTTCACACGAAATACCCCACAAATTTTCGCGCCTCCCTCCGCTCGGCGCAAATTTTTTAAGTACCCCCCCCCCCTAACTTGAAATCCTGGATTTCATCCCAAAGTTTCATCCCAAACGACCTTATGAAATAAAATAACCATCAATTAATATTAAGTGTATTGTTGGTCAATTGTTTTATTTTTCATCGTAGCGGAAGAATATTTTGTGAATAAATCATAAGCAATAGGCTGGTTTCTTTAATAATTTATTCCTTATGTAGTCAGACATTATCCAGACATCCATCTGATATTAGAATTTGTTTTCAGAACCATTTACATTGTAACTAAATGAAACCAAATTTGGTACACATATTCCCTTTGTGGGGTTCATTTAAAAATACCTTGGGGGTCCAAACAATTGATCTCCACAGTTATACTTATTCATATTGGCATCGGCTAAAACTACAATGCCTTAAAAATGATCGATTGTGTGGGTGTGTCGATATAATACTCTACTCTTATCTGTTGAAGGGGGTTTAGCTAAAACATATTTAATTTGCCAAATATTGAACAACATGGATTAGACACAAGTTAATCTAACTTATGACGTCTTGTCTGAAGGGGGCTTTGCTATAGATAGTCATTTTGACGGGAGATGGGAGTAAATGATTATACATTGTAGTTATTTCCCCCGAGGGTTGGGTGTGTAGGTTTGACTGAGTAATACATGGTTCTATAAACCCGGCCATACCCCATTTTCATAAAACTTCATTATTAAAGCAATGGGACAGGAAACATTGCAAGAAAAAAGCTTCATTCATTCACAAGAGTGGCCAATGGTAAAATGAATATTAAGATCGAAAGCTGATTATTGGGAAAATTTTTTAGATCCACTTTATATTTCCTTGTTTATATACATTTTGTAGGTCATGAAGTTGCTACCGCTACGTTAATTTAGATTTTAAAGTTTATAGTTCGTTACATACTTACCTAACAAGGCAGTAACCAAATCATCATAATTCCGTCTTAAACATATTTTTTGATCGATTAAGGAAATGTCTATAATTTTAAAATCAATGTTTATAAATTTTCGGTAAATCAAAGCAGGAAGTTAAATTTGAGTTATCACCCCTTACTTGGAAAGATAAACTTGAGTGCACATTTATTTTTAAACTAAGGTAAATTTAGAACAGGATAGATCAGAAATACCTGCTGATTCAAACTTTTTTTCAAATTAAGATATGTATTTGTTAAAATATATAACCAAATGATTGTAAACTTAAGAAATAATCATTTAAATTTTAGGAAGGGAGGGGCTATGTTTCTCACCCCTTGGATAAAGTAGTCCGTTAGTTTATGTGAAAAAGATTGTTCTATCTTACACAGGCTCCCGGTGTTAGACCCTATATTTCTTTATAAAATTTTCTGTGGCGAAATATAGAAAAAAAAATATCTTTACCTAAAAGATTAAAAAAAAAAATAATCTAAGCCTGCAATTTTCTATCTGGAATGTTGGTACAATTTGAAAAACAATTACTGACTTTTCATGTAAAAAAATTATGTGATTTTTGATTTGTGTGAATAAAAAATGTCTGGCTTCGGGCAAAAAAAAACCATCTCCACATTAAAATCTGAGTTATCGGTCCATAGTAAAAAACAAATGAAGATAATATGGATTTGAAGATTACGTAGATTTAGTATTTAAATCACATAAATGGAAATATTCTGTTATATCTTATTGTCAATGAGCATATTTGCAATGAATATTATATAATATACCTAAACGCTTCAAAATGTCACCTGTCTTTATAATAACTCTCTCTCTCTCTCTCTCTCTCTCTCTCTCTCATATATAATAATGCTTTCATGAATGCTGTTAAGTGGCGGCTGATCGATCCCCCATCCCCCATCTCTCTAAAAATGCTTTCATGAATGTTGTAAAGAGTCGATTTAAACGAGCCCTTTCCCTCTCTCCTCTCTCTCTCTCTGAGTAAGTTTTAGGCGATTCTTCGATATTGAAATCTTTTCAATAAATTTTTGAACAGAAAATAGAATAATCTACAGGTGAGTGATAGTTTTTATCTACTGCCGCATGTAACAATAGCATGTAGGACCCAGTGACAACCAAATACGTGTATAATTATGTCACATCCATTAATTATTTTTATAAAACGTGATGATAGGCTTCACCGTAATGACGCCTAAATATTATCTTCCTGCATCTAGCATGACAACCTATGATTTCTGTCCTGAACAACATATCATAAACAAAAATATTTTTTAAAAAGATAGATCTTATGTAAAGAAACTTAATGATATCCCATGATAATTCTATTCTTATAACTCGTAATCTGATTGGATATCTTCACTTTTTATACGTCATTCGAAAGGACTTTAATATGAGACAGGCAACCTGTTTGAAGGACGAAGTCCTAAAATTTCAATAATACGATGATCCGTACAAGTTATTATCTTTTATATTGAATGAATTTTGTACCCGATTTGTTATGGCTGTTTCGTTCATTTTACCTACGCCGCTCTTCCGTCGAGAGTTTCGTAGAAAGAGATTTTTTTATTAGAATTTTATTTCAAGTTAATTTCGATTTTGCATAGAGTAAATAATTAAAGAATTGGGAATTTTGAACACCTTTTCCATAGACGAAAACTTTTTTTTTAAAGGGGGGAGGGTGTTTCTGATCACGGATCTCAGAAAATTAAAAAAAAAATCCAAATCACGATTCACGGAAAATACGACAAAGATTGAAGATTGGAAATTAAAATTTGCCATTTTTGAGAATTTCACAAATCACGGTGAATCAATAAGAGACATAAATCGAGGGTCACGAGAATAAAAAAAATACGACGACAGAGGAAACTCGGACTACCCCAATCACAGACCATGAAAAAAAATGGTGAAAGAGTGAATAAAACATGTATGCGTGGCAGTGAAAAGGGGAGTTAGGGTCAGACGAAATTGCAATGTTTTTAATCTTGCCATGGAAAATGTGTTAAAAGGCTTACCTGACAAAATATAAAGAAATGCGTGCAATTTCATGTTTCCTCTCCATGTCTCCGAAGCAGACGAAATGCAATACATATGTGCAGTGGTCATCCTGTCTCTGTAAACTTTGTGAGCTGGTGTCAAACATTGAAGAACAGCTCTGCATCGTTTGTATGTATACAGGAAACCTATCGATCATCTCCACAATCTCGCAATTAAAAGTGATTCAAAACTGTGTACATTTCATTTGATTTAAAGTGCATTTGTGTATGATGTCTGGACAGCTGATCTCGGATTTTGTCAGGTAAGCCTTTTAACACATTTTCCATGGCAAGGTTAAAAACATTGCAATTTCGTCTGACCCTAACCCCCCTTTTCACTGCCTCGCATGCATTTTTTCTCTCTCTTTCACCATTTTTTTTTCATGATCTGTGATTGGGGTAGTTCGAGTTTCCTCTACCGTCGTATTTTTTTTATTCTCCGAGATCCTCGATGAATGTCTCTTATTGATTCACCGTGATTTGTGAAATTCTCAAAAATGGCAAATTTTAATTTCCAATCTCCAATCTTTGTCGTATTTTCCGTGAATCGTGATTTGGATTTTTTTTTTTTAATTTTCTGAGATTCGTCTATGGAAAAGGTGTTCAAAATGCTTCCCTCTTAATTGTCATTATCATCAAATAGGCTTCGCCCTTAAACAGGTTGGGCCTGTCTCATATTATGAGATAGGCACAACCTCTTTGAAGGACGAAGTCCTATAATTTTAAGAGGGAGGCGTGAGAAGGGAGTGTATTATTTTTGTTCAAGTACTTTTTAAATTTTTTTTTAATTATTTGGCTGGAGTTATCTCTCTTTGACTTATGGCTGTTCCGTTCATTTTACATACGCCGCTCTTCCGTCGAGAGTTTCGTAGAAAGAGATTTTTTTATTAGAATTTTATTTCAAGTTTATTTCGATTTTGCATAGAGTAAATAATTAAAGAATTGGGAATTTTTCATTGAAATATATTTCTTTTGCGTTTCTTGGTCAACGTTTTCTTTGACAAAGTTCTCTGATCGTGTAAACCTGCATCAAAAACTTTGTCAAAGAATTTTTATGGACTTTGACGGATCATATTTTTCTAAAACCTTTGACGGATTTTGATGAGAATTGACCCTTTGGAATCAAGATCTATTTTTTGTCTTTGAATTTACAGCCAAAATGTAAATTGAGATAGAAACGTTGATCAAACTTTGACAAAACTTTAATCGTGTAAACGGGATAGCTTTTTTCCTTGAGTCAATTTTCCGTCAAAAACCAAGATTTTGATAGAAAACTTTGATGGTGTAAACATATATAAGACATATATAAAATATACACCCTATATAGTATATAAGGGTGCATATTTTTAATATAAATTTATATATAAGACCTGTTCACACTAAGCGTATTTAGATCGATCGCGATCGCTTCGACATCGATTTCAATGTTCACACCAAAGAAAGATCGATCGCAATCGGTCTAATTTGAGACCCATAGAATATATGGTCTAAATTAGATCGCTCTAAACTAGAGCGCTTCACAGTTAGATGAGAACAACTAAATCGATTCGAGATCGGTTCAAAACGTGTTCATTAGGCATGCGTTGAATAAAAAGTCTGTAGATCCTCCTTTGAAGCAGTCTTCTGTTCATAAAGTCAACTATTATTGCATTTAAAATGCAAATAAACATAAACAACACTTTGTTTGCAAGATCAGCCATGATTATATCCAAGCAACAATCTGCTGATGGTACGTGCCCGGAAGACAACAGAAAATTGAATCGATTCGAGATCGAATCAGATGAGCAGTGTGAACAGTGGTTATTAACAGAAACGATTGGTTCGAGATCGATCCAATCTGAACACAAAGCGGTTTCAAACTGAATCGAACTAACCTAAACCAATCGCAATCGATCTATATGTGAACACGGTCATAGACTTAAAGACAAGCAAGCCCCTGTGATATAAACGTGACGTTAGCATCTTACCTAATGTGATCTTTATCATCTTTCCACTTCTTCTTTATAGTATATACAATGTATTCTACTAATTAAAAAGCTTAATATTTGGTTTTCCCCGTCCCATCAAGTTCCTGTTTATGGTCAGACAAATAAATATATACATATTCAATTAGTTATACAACGTACAGCTGATCCTATTGAAATATTTTATAATAAGATATATTTAATGGACTATAAGTACACTTTGATCAAGTGTTTAAGTGGATAGTGTGAGTCACTTCCTATTTAATGCTGTCGCTAATACGGAAATTATCATATCCAAGCAAAGTAGAAGATATATATACGATCATTAATATATTATATTCTCATGTATCATGAAAAAAAACCACAAAAAATATCTAAAAAAAGATTCTCGCTTTAACCAACTATTATACCAGCGACAGGGCCGTCTTAACAGTATTCTAGACCCCGGGCAAAGCAGCACACTGAGGACTCTACTTGCACAACCATTCATAGGAAAAAAACTGTAAATGTCAATAAGATTATTTTTTATACATTGTATTTATATTTATTGTATTAGTATTTCCAACAAAATCAGTGTTTAAACATTAAAAAAAAAACATGCTGTACACACCATACATAGATAAGCATGGGATCCCTATGCTCGTGGCGCCACTTCCCCGTGTGCTTATGCGTTAAGACGGCAATGACAACAGCATTTTATGATCAAGTAATCGACAACATCATTATATGATCAAGTAATCGACAACAGCATTTTATGGTTAAGTAATCGACAACACCATTATATGATCAACTAATCGACATCATTATATGATCAAGTAATCGACAACATCATTATATGATCAAGTAATCGACAACACCATTATATGATCAAGTAATCGACAACTACATTATATGATCAAGTAATCGACAACAGCATTATATGATCAAGTAATCGACAACAGCATTATATGATCAAGTAATCGACAACAGTATTATATGATCAAGTAATCGACAACACCATTATATGATCAAGTAACCGACAACACCATTATATGATCAAGTAATCGACAACTACATTATATGATCAAGTAATCGACAATAGCATTATATGATCAAATAATCGACAACACCATTATATGATCAAGTAATCGACAACACCATTATATGATCAAGTAATCGACAACACCATTATATGATCAAGTAATTGACAACACCATTATATTATCAAGTAATCGACAACAACATTATATGATCAAGTAATCGACAACACCATTATATGATCAAGTAATCGATAACACCATTATATGATCAAGTAATTGACAATAACATTATATGATCAAGTAATCGACAACAGCATTATATGATCAAGTAATCGACAACACTATTATATGATCAAATAACCGACAACACCATTATATGATCAAGTAATCGACAACAGCATTATATGATCAAGTAATCGACAACACCATTATATGTTCAAGTAATCGACAACACCATTATATGATCAAGTAATCGACAACACCATTATATGATCAAGTAATCGACAACACCATTATATGACCAAGTAATCGACAACAGTATTATATGATCAAGTAATCGACAACAGCATTATATGATCAAGTAATCGACAACACCATCATATGATCAAGTAATCGACAACGCCATTATATGATCAAGTAATCGACAACGCCATTATATCTTCAAGTACTCGACAACACCATTATATGATCAAGTAATCGACAACACCATTATATGATCAAGTAAAGAGAACTGCCCGGTATCTAATACGGGTATCACATTCGTATAATATATATTGCCTTTATTGTGGAACCGTCACGATATAGCTGAAATAATGTTGCAAGTGGCGTTAAACACCATAAACCTAAACCATTATTTGCGGCGTTTTTCGTTCACTTTGTTTTTCACCATGTAAATGTTTGTATTTTCTGTAAATTTTATATCCCTTTTATTCTTTGTACAGTTAGTATTACATGTACATTGTACTTGTATTAGCCAGACTCAATCTAGCGGGACCATCGTGGTCGTGATTGTGCGTATGGTAGTTGGATTTACAACTACCTATGCAATCAGTGCCTATCACCACTATAACGTTGTGAGTTCGAATCCCACAACAGTAGGTGATAAAGTTTGTCAGTAACATGCGGTTGGTCGGTGGTATTCTCCGGGTACTCCGGTTTCCTCCACCAATAAAACTGAAATACAAGACATAGATAAAATATTGTTGAAAGTGGTGTTAAACATAATAACCCTAACCATCAAGCTAACAGCCATTTTCTAGCAGCAGCAACTTTTCAAATATGTCTATGAATCGAAAATTCATATAAGACTGGGGAAAAAAAAGTGTAAAATAGCAATGTAAAAAGCCAATGTTATATGTTATTATTGAAACTCTGCATGTAAAGCAATTCTTGTTGAATTAAATACATTATACATCTTTTTCTAACTATACTACGTTTTCTTCTGTGAAAGTGTTAATTTTCTATATAATTTCTTGTCTTCCCGAAATGAATATGAAGCTAGCCTACAATAGATAGGATCTAACGCCGAGGGATGTGCAAGATCGTAAATTCTGAGACATCCTAGCGTAAGATTTTTACGATCTTGCCCCTTTCACGGTGTTTGACTCTTTTTCTCACCATTTTCTACCGTGTTAATGTTTGCTTACTTTGTGTATATACTACTAAGTAAAAAAAAAATATCTCCCTTTGACCAAATTCTAAGAAAAGCAGTTCCGGAAAATACGAAATGTGGGTCAAATATTTATCGCATTTAAGGATACGGTCTATATATCTTATTATAAATTACATTTAAAATATTACCAAGGTTAGGTTATGTTTATGGTGTTTTACGCCACTTTCAACACTATTTCAGTTATATCATGGCGGGCAGTTTTATTGGTGGAGAAAACCGGAGTACCAGGAGAAAATCACGGACTAACTTTATCACATAATGTTGTATCGAGTACACCCACCATGAGCAGTATTCAAACTCACAACTTTAATGGTGATAGGTACTGATTGTACAAGTAGTTCAGGTTGTAAATCCAACTTCCATACGATTACGACCACGACGGCCCAATAAAAATACTACAAAGAAACGAGTGTATATCTAGTTGACAATTGACTTCAGCAATGGAAACCACTGTTGCGGGGAAACGCTCGTATACCTTATCTTACCCAGGAGCCCTGATAAAATTCATGTAGAAAAATATTTTTCACCAAAATTCACGAGCTGCTTTATCCAAGGGATGAGAAATTATGTCTTCATCGAGTACCGTGTTTGTTCATATTCTTTGCATACCCTGTTCACTTGTGTGGAACGAAATAGTGGGGTGGCGTCTTTGAGGTTAGAATTTTTTTTTAATGAAACAGTTATATAGTTTCTACGGGAAATTGGCCAAAGTATTGATATCAGTCTCATGTGAAGTTTTCGTTTATATACATTTTTGAAAAGTGTCTGCTAGCGTACTGGCTACAAGATGGTGGCTGCTACCTTGTGTCTGGGCTTGTATTATTTGTACAGTTTATATTACTAATCTTGTTTCTATAGTTTGTGTATTGTTGAAAGTGGTATTAAACACCATAATCCTAACCCATCCTATAGTTTGTAATTAAGTGTATCTGATCATCAATTTTCTACCCACCACCACAAACTGACATGGTCGTCTATTCGATAAATATCTATGACAATTTGCTGAAAATGGGTGATATAAAGAAAACATTCATCACATTATCAATATAAACCATACAGGCCTAAATCTTACCTTGTTATGACATGGTCGGGATTACCAACACATTTTATTTAAAACCCTCTTTAACAGAGATATCTTTTTACACTTAGCACTTCCTTTAATATAGAGTAATATTATTACAGGCTATATTTCTTCATGAAGTGTTTCTATAAATAAATGTACTGTACATTTTGCAAATAAATGCACCTCGCACACCTGTGTAGAACTTTGTCACTTGGAAGAAATAAAATTTGTGTAATTTATGAGACCTGTTGTTATTTTATTGATGTGATGGTGTCAAGCGCACTGATGACTACGTTTGTACGATAATGTTGCTGCAAATCTCCTTATCTTTTAATGATATAACTGAAATATTGTTGAAAGTGGCACTAAACACCATATAACCACCATCCTTATCTTTGAGAGTAACAACTCATATGTAGCGTTAATCGATTGTAAGTGTATCACAACGTTATGTGATAAAGTTTGTCAGTGACTTGCGACAGGTCGGTGGTTTTCTATGGATACTACGATTTCCTCCAACAATAAAACTGACCGCCACGATATAACTGAAATTTGTTGTAAGTGGCGTTAAAACACCATAACCCTTAGATTAAGATCACTGCTCCTCTGCAGGCGTCTGAGTTATGTTGATTATGAAGACATCGTGGTTACTTTTATTCACATCCATACTAGTTCAATTTAATACTACACTCAGGGCCGGATTTAGATGAAAAGATATCCTATGTTATTTCGCTAGACCCCTCCTAATCCCCCACCGAACGACAAGAGGAAGATGAAAGAGTGTTTAATTAAGTTGACCAAAGGCGAGGATGATGACGAGTGTTTTAAATTCTGCAATATTCTGAAATGGACTGCAATGTGCAAAGACAATTATTGAAGGGTTGGGTTGTTTAAAGAATACAGTGTGTTATGACAGCATATGTATGAAAGTTCAATAACAGTTGTCAAAAATAGTATACACTCTGTCCCCCTTAATTTCGAGGTCATAGGCTACAGCCTGCCAAGCTTATAGGTAAACCCTGTACTGACTACACTACAATAATACGTGCTGCGGTTTAAAATATTTCAAACATATTAATTTTGTCATTCAAAACTCGAGTTTTTTTTTAATTTTATATGCATCGATAATATTAAAAATGTAAATTTATTGTCAATTTGTTCTTATTTACATAATATGTATATTACCTTCTATTGTGGTGAAGAATTTGTGTTTTTTAAGACAAAAGAAATACACAATGCATTATCAATCAAATTAAAACTAATAAACCACACAACATTATAACTGTTTTAATTTCCAACGAGATATTTCGTTTTATTTCTAAACACAATAAAACAAATTTACATATTCTCTGTCAATTTTACAAGTAATATTACTAGATAATATGACTAATTTCACAACACGTTCGATGTTGTTTTTTTTTTTTTTTTTTCAAACAAAGCTAGCGTTCGGTTTTGATGCTCCCGGCAATAATCACATATTACCTGATACTGTAAACATTAATTAGACAAGAATGATGAAACATACATCACACACTTGATTGATAGATCAATGAAGTATTGTTTTACTACATTTTGTTGTTCATCTTTGAAATTTTATTGCAGGAAAGTGTCATGTTACTGAGAGGATGGAAATTAACGTGAAATTGTTGAACTGTTATTTTCGTTTTTGATATATATTTTTTCACACATTAATAATGAGATTTTTATATTTTATTGTGCTTTTCTGCATTTCTTCTACAGGTAAGAACACTTTTAAAAATTAATTTACATATTTTATTTACCGTTTGATAGGGTGAACCGCTTGATAGTTAGTGTTTGCCGACTATAACTTCTTATAAAAGCTGACCAATAAGCTAATTTATGTGTGAACAGGCGAAAACCTGTGTATACACATTTTGAAGGAACAAAAAAGTCGTCTTTATTTTTCGTTGCTTGAGAATTAAACTTAGTAATTTAAATCTGCTCAATGAACCGTTAGTTAAGTAGATCAATGCATCAATATATATGTTTAAAACACGAAAATAATTCGCTATAAATATTTTACCTGGTAGTCACATGTTACCATGTTTCAGCTGGAGAAAATTTAACCAACTAAGTTTTGTAGAATATACAAAACGATACAAAATTAATAACACCAACCGTGAGTTGATGTGAAACATTGAAGTTTAAAAACAAAATGTCGGTCGAAGACAATACAATCAGATGGGATTATCCGAAGTTTAACATGGATCATTATTTTTCTACTGAAAACATTTAATCATAATTTACACACACAAAATAATCTCAATACTTTATATTTTTATCACTTTTAAACTTTACAAATGTCAGAGTTATCCCCCTTACCCCACCAAAGCGTATTAATGACGTATATCGTCATTTAATGTTCCCCATCATGTCGTAATGTATGTCTATCAATATTTAATTAATATAAATGCATATTGACATATTGTCTGTATTGTATTATTGACACAAAGAACACATGTACCACTGGTACAATGTAACCAGACAAAATGCATGTAAAACCACAAGACAAGACATTTTGTGCCTCTGGGAATTATTTAATAGAATAGAAATAATCGTTTTAAAAACGTTTGAGCTATTATATTGCAGCTGGGAGTAAATCAACACACCACAACAGTATACGTATTATATTGTTTAATCGTTAGGCAGAATAACATTCGTCCATACATTGTAGGGGTCGTCGAGGTCGTGAATTATGGTAGTTTATTTGTATATTATATATTGGATTTACAACTATATATGCAATCGGTACCTATCACCACTAAAGTTGTTAGTTTGAATCCTACTAATGACGAGGTGTACTCAATACAACATTATGTGATAAAGTTTGTCAGTGACTTGCGACAGGTGGGTGGTTTTCTCCGGGTTCTCCGGTTTCCTCCACAAAAAGTGGCGTTAAACACCCTAACCCCAACTCTAACCCATATTGTAGATTTGCTTACGAAAAGAAGAACACTTAATAAAGTAAAACTTGTATTGTAATATGGTGGACAAGTTTTAATAGATGAATTCAACAAGATTATAAGTTGATCTTACGGCCATTTCCCAAATGCATCGTCTAAGTAATAACCTTTGACCTAAGAAGAGAACCTCACATTCCGTTATGTACATGAATAACATGAAATAACACCCGACTCGGAAAATATTTTCGCATATTACTGATTAACACATTAAAAATATTAGTATCTTTTTTCGAACATAAAAACCTTGCAATGCACCAGTGGTGAAATGAACATGATGGTCGAGGTCGGTGAAATATTGAAAATGGGGAGTAATAATAATCATCACAACGTGGATTCGCAATACCAATTAATCACAAAATAGATAGAACAAAAAATAATTGGAAGTCCCGTGAAAAGCAGGAATTGTTATCAAATGGTGCAATGTCTACTTTATTTTAATTGATTGTAGAGCTATGGATTTCACCCGTGTGTAAGCTTGAGGAATTCCCGACACCGGGTAATATAAATTAAAGGCATATCCACAATCTTTCGCACGTTGCTTGAGTAACATAATTCATTTGTAAATGTAAAATTTAAGAGAGATCATTTGAACGGAAAATGCATTGATATCGATGTCTGCGACTGGTAGCCTATAGTCGACCCACAAAGAAAAAAAACCTATATTATTGATGCACTAGTGTCTTCTTAGCTTTTTTAAATGTTATCCATATTGACAAGTAATGCAAGAAATACATTCTTTTTTTCAGATGGACTTACTCAATATACATGTATGACATCACCACTCGGAGCAGCAGTATTTCTAGATTCATCTGAGGAAGAGGGTGGTCTAGAAAGGAGTTCTATGAGCGGTTCGCTTTCGTGTTCTACGAAGCCAAACACAAAAGTTCTCGTTTCACGAATTATTCATGGATTTGGAAATTTCCGAGGATGCGCCAATCCTGACGAGTCATGTGACAAGGAAGTATATACTGATACTATGATTGCTGCACACTGCGATGGAAAAGTCTCTTGTTTTGTCCAAACATTTCCAAAATGGCTGGAAAAATGCAGTATGATGAGTGATTTCGTGCATGTGGAATATGAATGCGTTTTTGGTAAGCATTTACCGTATATAATCACAAATACAACAAAAAAAACTAAAGAATAAATACAAAATACAGGAACAACTTAAACAATAAAATTGATAAACATCAAATGAGAAGTAAAGAGATGAGAACAGATAATCCAAGCCTGAAGAGATGAGAACAGATAATCCAAGTCTGAAGTAAAGAGATGAGAACAGATAATCCAAGTCTGAAGTAAAGAGATGAGAACAGATAATCCAAGTCTGACTACATGGACGAGCCAGACACAATAAACAACAACAATGCTAAGGTGAAAGTAAAATAAAATGAAGCAACAACCTCTCGAACACATTTCCACAAAATCAATGAGTTTGACCAGTTGCTCATTAAAGAATATTTAAAGGTAACATCCCTACCTTCATAATGACATCTTTCATTATGTCCGAAGTGTCAAGCCCAGAGAAGAAATTAGAGATTTCAAGATCATGTCTCCAACAAGATGATAACGATAATATGTTTTCTGAAGCGATGACAAGGGTTAGGTTTCTTTATTCCTGATTGGGTAATTTGCCAGACAAAGTTGACTATTGTTATTATCGTAATTATCCTTACTCCAAGGCTACAACTTTGTAGTCTATAATTATTTAGTCTGTGCTACTGTTGTAACACCTTTCGCTGATGGCATCATATATTTGAACCTTTGCGGTTTCTGTGATTATCTATCAACAAGGATACACATGGTCACACGTGGGACTTACGCAACAGTACTGACCAATATAAATAGACCGTCGTTATCTGTGCTAGAAGACTTCATCCTTGAAGCAATCGAGAATGCTGTCAGAAACGATGGTTTTTTTTATAGTTCAGCAATGTGACGTTACCCCCGTTTGTCATTTTGTGTAACCCTATTAATCGATACGTCTGTTTCCACCTTCGAAACTGCAAAAGTGCAAATCAATTATGCTTGGACGCGAAAAGTGTGACCACCGTAGAACGAGCTAGATAATTATTGGCTGAAACGTTGTAAGATTGCATCCGCCGAGATGAGTCCGAGACATAAAGTTCTAACATCAAAGAATATATTCTGGCATGAGCTATCAGAGATACAAACACCTCTTTTAAGAGGTCACCTGTCTGAAAAGGTCACTTTTTGTACCAGATGTGACCTCTTAATACAGGTTTGTCTGTAACTAATAAAAAATATGGATTATATTTATCATCTGTTTGTTTTATAAATGAAACTCGTTACTTTTCAGATTCTTCAATATTTGATGTCTGTCGTGAGACCACGAAAATTGTTAGTGACACTGCAGTGTATATCGTATCACCAAATGTCTTCCAAAGTTCTGGACCGTCATCTCGTCAAGTTCCCGTCTGTGAATGTATAATAAATTCTAGATATAGTGATCAAATAATGGTGGACTATATCCATTCGGATGTTTACTCCAATGGCAACAAGTGCTCTGACAGCTACATACTCTTGGAGAGTAAACTGGTCCCTAATCAGACGACTGTAGATAAGGAAGTAGAGGTATGCGGGCGTAGAACCGTTAGCAACCAGATGTTTCGTGGAACAGTACGGCTGTCATATTACAACAGAAGAAGTGCTGCGGATGATGGATTTCTTACAAAATTTAGAGGTATGACCAGAGAAGATATTTTACTACATGAAGCTTTTGGCTAATTTTAAATGAAAAACAAATCAAGAAATATATTTCAGTGGTCCAGTTGGCATACAATAAATATTTTCTTTACCGAACACCATTGGCTCAATATTTGTCTTAAAAATAAAACAAAACAACAATTATTTGGACAAAGAAAAGTTTGAAGATACCAAAGAGGTAATTAAAAGCGGTAATATCAAGACCTACAAGCAATGTACAAAAAGAAAAAAATTACTAAAAGACAGATAACTAATGATTGAGCAATACGAACCAAGCTAAAAGGGGATGAACTTAGGTACTCTGGAAGGATAAGTAGTTCCTGCTTCATTAGTGGCACCCGCCTTGTTACTACTAAGCAGCACGGACATAAGATGAAATTTTATTTTCGGATTGCACAGGATTCAAGGTGCTGCTTGGACACATTTTATTAATATAATTTCTTTGGAATTATTCAAAAGTTAAAAACATGCTTGGTATATAATGACATTTTGCTTTAGAAGTAATTAGCTAAATTTATTATTGTTATTGTTTGTAGTACCCCCTTTGGAAATTGGTGCAGAATTACGAATGCAGTGTGGGTCGGTTAGATCACCCGGTGACGATAACGGAAATCCCCCAGCGACACGAGGCCCGGGTTATAACTCATTTCGAAGCAGTCCTGCTAATCGACAGTATTTATGGAATAGCCCATTCAATCCAACAATACCTCAATTTGTTCGATCACCTTTCCCTTTTTTTGGAGCAACACCTCCCCCAATGTTTGGTCCCGAACCACCGGGATGGCGTAATCCCGGGATACGAAATAGCAACGGACGTACAAATCCATGGGGTAGCACTCGTGATAGCCATTATGCACCTTCCAACTCGTGGAATAATCCTAACATTCCCACCAATGCAGGGTCCAATAGATCACCATGGGACACTTCACGTGGAACCTCAATTCAAAACCGCCCCTGGCCAAACCATTCATCTGGTAACACGCAGAACTACAATGATCCGTCATTACAAGTTCCACGTGATCCCAGGAGGTTTAAACCTCAAGGCAAGATACATACTTCTCCGAGTGCTGATCAATTGGGTATTACCCACCCAGCACCAAATTCAACATCATCTAAGAAACCGACCTCTAGAATTGACCCCAGATTAACAATCACGAACGCAAATGACAATAGTTTAAGGTCGAATTTTATACCATGGACCAATTCTAAAAGGAATCCTAGGAAAGATTTTATACCTTGGACCCCTGTACATTCCAATTTGACAAGTACCAAAGTAGGACGACAAATACCAGCTGAACTCACTACACTAAAACCACCAAATGGAACGACAAGAACAAAACTACCATCGTCTGTACAATTTCTTGGCGCTGGAAAAGCTCTGAAGATGACCAGCCGTCAGCCAGAGGATCCTGTCTTACCACCACCTCTTGCTTTACCAGGGCTTCCATTACCTCCACCTCCCCCTCCACAACAGTATGTAACGAATGAAAAAGAGAAAAATGTTTCATCGAAAGGTTTGTATCTAAAAGCTAATTGGATCTAACTAGTTCTTAACAAACTGACCTCGGTAGATTTAGATTAAACATATTTTATTACTAAATATTTTAGCAATTGGATTGGACACAAGCTATATCAACTTACAAGGGTCCTCTCTACATAATAAATAACAATAATAATACATACGTCAGCAATAGTAGAATACAATATATAGTCCGTTTGACCAGCCTAAAACAGGACTAAAAAGTTAATTAAAAATAAACAGTTCAACTTATTGATTTTTTTTCTTCACACATTTACTTGTATATCATCTACCTACTGGGACAAATAATTTCAGAATTTTGACACTATTTTCCAAAAAGTTGCCCATTAGGTCTCTATGTTAAATATTTGTACCAAATGTGGATATGTGCAGAGGGAGTTAGTATGCTTGTTGTAACCAACTTCCAGTGTAAACTATAACAACAACACCTGTGGTTTTATTTACATTTCACTGTCATGTGATTACTTTATTTGAATATGTTGCCAGAACCCAAGCATGCATGAGATGTTCATTTCACTTTCAAGTGACAATAGGTTATTCTATAAACAAACCCAAAGATTTTCACCCAAAGTCTAACTTTTTACATTTTATTGGAAATTATTTTAGAAATTTAAAAGTAAAAAGTATAAATGCAAGCCTTTGAATTTTAAATCTTTTTCTTTAAATTCTAAATAAAATCACTTTTGTTTTGGTGTTTTCTAAAGCCCAGTATGTGAACTCAAAGAACATGGTTATAAAGTAAGTCTATGTGTAATGACAAGATATACCATGTAAATAGCCCATGCTTTGCATGCTTTGTGTATACTTTTAGAAAATGAAAACAAGTTTTATGTATGTTATTTAAGCATAATAAAAAAAACCAAGTAATTAATATATATTTTTTTTAAATATAATAGAAAAAATAGAAAAAAAAAGGTAGAAAAAAACAACATTTTTTTTGTCTTTTCATAAATTAATATTTACAAATTAAAAATTATCTGCCCTTATTTAGAACTCTATCAATACTTATATAGAAAGGATGAAAAACAGGATTTAATACTGAAAGTGTTTGATTATTTTGAAGCCGAATCAAAATTGTCACTTGGTGAAAGTGAAATGAACATCTCATGCATGCTTGGGTTCTGGTGACATATTCAAATTAGGTAATCACATGACAGTGAAATGTAAATAAAACCACAGGTGTTGTTATAGTTTACACTGGAAGTTGGTTACAACAAGCATACTAACTCCCTCTGCACATATCCACATTTGGTACAAATATTTAACATAGAGACCTAATGGGCAACTTTTTGGAAAATAGTGTCAAAATTCTGAAATTATTTGTCCCAGTAGGTAGATGATATACAAGTAAATGTGTGAAGAAAAAAAATCAATAAGTTGAACTGTTGATTTTTAATTATTTTTTTAGTCCTGTTTTAGGCTGGCCAAACGGACTATACAACATTATAGATTCTTGTCAGATGAAAATTTCACTAATAATTCTATATTTGATATTAGCTATTCATTGTATTTCAGTAGATATATTCCACTTATGAAAAATGAAAAAAAAGCAAAAAAAAAAGCATGAAATTATACAATATAAGATTTTTTTTATATATTCATTTATGTGAAATGAAAGTAAACAGAAATTGTTGAAATTAAAAATTGGGAGGGGGTGTTGTGACGTCTGTATAGCCTCTACTGTTTGGTTAATTTACTCGGTCGAATTCACAAACTGAAATTTTGTGTGAATCCCCAACCAATATCAATATTTGAAATTTAAAAAGGCAAAGGAGTGTTCGTCTTCTTCTCTTCATGGCAAATATGTTACTGTACCTAAAGACAAGGCTTCTAATAACATTGTTTTTGTTTGTTAATATGGGTTGCAAATAACCTGTCAGTTTGAAGAATCTGGTAATTCTACTACAACAATGCCAGGTTTGACAAAGTAGAAATTCAATAAATAGTCCAATTAATGATAACTTACCTACTTTAGATTGAACACCAAGACTTCACAAGAACCATATAAGCATGCAGTAAATCGGTAATCACTCCGCGGTCGTTATTTCTTTGTGTGATTATACTGTTTAATATTGCAAGCTGGTAGTAAAACGGTAATCTCAGTTTCTATGTATCATTGCACTAATTATGTTTACAGGAAGTGCAATGGCATATATCATAGGAGGTATTGGGGCTGGTCTAATTGGTTTATGTGTTGTGGCATTCTTCTTTCTGCATACAAAAAGGTGAGTGAGTGAATTCCTGTTATTATGTTTTCTTTTTCTTCCATAACAAGTGTGGACACAAAAAATGTGCTGTCCAAAAGGCAAGTGTGGATGTCAATATTTCATATTATTAACTTTAAAAAAAAAAAATTCATGGACACAGGGGTCCTGGATTTTTTTAATAAAAAACTAATCCTGGATTTTTATTTTTGCTTAAAGTCCAGTCCTGTGTTTTTCTTCAAATTTTCATCATAGCCCCCCTTCCCCTCCCAAGGGATATACAATTGTATCATTAATGATAAATTAATAAATAATAAATTCAGATTTTCTATTTAAAATAAATCTCATTTACAAAACCATTGATATTTGTTCAATTTTTAACGCTGATTTAAGCTTTAGTCGCAACAAATTTTTATTTTTCTCTTTAAACTGTCGAAACAACATTTACTTAACTGTAAAATTCAGAAATAAAATTCACCCCCCCCCCCTCCCCTTTTTTCCCTTTTTTCTTGTTTAAATCAATGATCAACAATATTCCAGAATCAAACAAATGAATAAATATAACATAGATTTCTTTTACATGCATCTTTTTACCATGCGGAGTCAGTGTGTTTTAAATCGGTCATCCAATCAGGACGCTTATTATTCTTGTCCAAGATAAAAATACATTGCTAAAATTACCTGTGGGTGTTTCCCCACTTCAACTCGTAAATTTACATAGAAATCGGAGATATTTCGTCATTAAACTTCACACATGGCTTTGTCTATGATATTTCTTGAAGACAAACATAAAATGTTATTGCATTTATCAATATTTTATGAGTATCAACAGTTTTTTCAACACCGTAACTGTTTCTCGATACAGCCGCCCGATTACAGTGACCCATGACCCACATTAGCACGTTCTACCAGTTTTTTTCTTAATAATGTTGTTTAATAAGTAGTGCATAGTGTCGACCGGTGCTATTACAATGTACATACATATCTTCTTTTAATTGATTTTAGTATATTTTGTAAAAAAAAAAAAAAAAAAAAAAAAATGTTCCAAGTCCCAATTATAATGTGGGTAGTATAATATATGAAAAACGTCACTATCAACAATATTTAAGTTATATTGTGGCACTGAGTTTTATTGTTTGAGGAAAACGAAGTACCTGGAAAATATACCATAGACCTGTGGTGATTGGTAATAATTACATATGATTGCCGACAGGATGGTTCATAAACTTTGAATTTTGATGAGGCTCAATATGAAATATTGAGATTATCAACAAATAATTTATGAACGAAAGAAATTGCAAATAGTACATTATGCTGATGAAATTGATCAAATATGTTAAAGACAAAACTATGAAAATGTTAATATTTTAAGAGTTTGTATTTGTCATTTTTTTAGAAGAAGATCATTAAAAGCACTAAAAAGGGAATCGGAAGATGTTGAACAAAATAATCACGATTCTATGAGCGATGATCCTACATATGCGCTGCCGTCTGATGTATCCTTCCGCCCTCCATATAGATGTCACGACAACGAGGCATACGACGAAGGCAATCAGATTTGTGGAACAGAGAGTACTCAAACAGAAGACATTTACTCTACCCCTGGAACAGAATGTACAAATGCAAACGATACGAATTCGTCCTCTGTAACAGAAAGTACCCGAACGGTAGACATTCAAGCAACGCGTGAAGATGACGTCAGTCAAGATGGAGTCTTTACTGTAGAGACCCAAACAATACAAACTTACACCGATAGTAGTCATAGCGACGCTTCTATTTATGATAATAATTTCCCAAATTAATATGTATTCATATCAAATGATGATTTTATTTACACAAACATATGAGTAAATCCAATATTAAAAATGAGATATAGATAAGTATTTTTTCCCAGTTATTTAATATTCAATGTCATACTGAAGGTAAAAACAACATAAACAAGACAAGATAAGTATTACATGAAAGTAAGATATACCATAAACAACAAAGCAATAGGAGGGTGTCGCTAGTGAGACAAGAACTGCTTACCATTCCGGCAGACACGTGTTCACCCCGATCTGGTCTTTTGTGAGGTTCGTGTTACCCAATTTGTAATTTTCTGTGTAGTGTTTTGTAGATCATTGTTTGCCGTTTGTTTCTTTGGCCATTCTTTTGAATTGTGTTTTGTAGACCCTTATTTGCCCTTTTTCTTTTTGGTCATTGTATTGTCTGTCCTTCTTCGATTTAAGTCTTCTTATCACATATTTTATTTAAATATCAATAATCAGCTGACGTGTGCAGTTTGCAATATATTAATTATTATCACATATTTTATTGAAATAACGCCGAATTTGCATGTGTAATAAAAGCATAATTTGCGGCGTATTATTTGCCTCCGGGGCAATAACATGCTATCTGCCCTCTTGTGAAGAGCAATAACATGTTATCTGCCCTGGCAAAATATGTGATAAATAGATTAATACATGGCCTTTTTCATATTGCCCTTGTCATCAGCCCTAGACTGATATCGTCCTTCGGGCTAAAGTCCTCGGGGCCGATATCAAGATATCGTGCTGATAACAAGGGCAATATCAAAAAGGCCATGTATTAATCTATAATTATTACCCTTTTGGTATCTTCAAACTTTTCTTGTACATAAAATTAGATCTGTACAATATCACAAAAAAACCAGTATGCAATAAAATGGTAAAGCTACATTTGCTTGGCCTATTAATATAGATATGAGGAGTTGTTTCAAAAATATCTTATAGATTCTAGTTAATTAATAAGAACATCAGCAGTAGCTTTTACGAAGATTTGTCAATCGAATACATTGTTGACTACAGAGGTGTAGGAGTGGATCGGAAGGTGGTGGAAAATTTAAATGTGGTTCGAGAAGTGAGGAGGCAAGCTTCGGAAGTGGACCAGAAAATGGGGGTAAGCTTCAAAGTGTGGTGTGGGGGGAATCTTCAAGTCATGACTGCAAAAAAAAAGAGGGTGGGGGGGCTTTCAAAAACTGACAAACAATGAAAAGTTTTTTGGCTTCAAAATTGCAAAAACACCTCTTAGTTGATTGTACATTCATATACTCCATGTTAAAAATTTCACTTATTCTAAATTTATACCCAACAAGATTCAACAAAACCACACTGTTTTATATTGACATAATCTTAGGGCCCAAAATCGTGCATTTGCAAGTGACAGCTAGTCAAAGCTAAGCGTGTGATGACTACGGTTAACATGCACCACTGCACGTTGCTTTCATGGGATTTTAGAAGAAGACTTTTAACAAATTAAATTCAACTTATATCTTAACAGTTCCTTCGATGCAGTGCTGTCAGAAAAATCAGTTCAATGAAAATTTAAGATTCATCTGAACCCGGATCGCTCACCTGGTTATTCGTGCGCTACTGGTATTTGAGTTCACAAATTTTGAAATGCGGCAGACAAACAATGAGGAATCTTAATAGAGGACCTCCCATGCATAATTTGTACTAAATTAACAATCAAATGACCTAACAGATTAAGATAATATGATAAAAAATATGTCATTTTAAGTGTTCTCTCTGTTGCCATGGTAACTGTATGTTCCTATGTTAATCATCATATGGTAATTTTATTCAACTATGATATTTAAAGGGACATTATCTGCCAAAATCGTAAATTTTTGTTCCCCATAAAAACTATCGGATATGATTGATGCCTTAATAAAACGTGTTTCTGTAACTTATAAATGTTATGAAATGTACGCGCATCGGGGAAAAAAGGTGCAATTGCTCGTGTTTTGAGATCGATCAAGAAATGGACGCCATCTTATTAATTATCGGCATTGTTTACGGAGTTTGTCGAATCGTCATTAAATCAGTACAACAATGCACTTATATCTTATTTTCTGTGAATCTGCTTTTAGTCGGCGTTAATTACGGACAAAAAACCATGCAAGTTTGCAGTTAATAAGCGACAAAATACAAATTATTCGTTTTTACCTGTCATTAGTAAGGTCAGTTGCATACGGAGAAAGCGAGGTCAAATTATTTGCTTGCAAGGAAATAACAAATCGATGGTCATTTTCGTTCTCAGAAGGCGAAAAGTGATACGATAAGCTGTTTAATGTGAAATATTTACCTTTATTTTATCATTTTAAAGCTATTTACCAATTTTCAAAACATATATTTTGTTTGGTCAAAATCGTAGCTTATGCCTCTTTAAAAGAAAACCTTATCATTTGTGAAGAAAAATTACTAACACAACACTAAAAAATATTTTGCAATTTGTTCCCGGTACGGCTATTTTTATCATAGATTGACTGGACTATATCGGAATTGCACCAGGAGAAGAGAACATCACAACAGAGTAAAAAGTAAAGCATTGATGAGTCACAATCTAGTAATAAAACGAAAAAAACAAAAAATACCACAGTAGCGGAACGGTTACAAATCCTATAAACATCGTAGATAGACAAAAACAAATCGATACCTATAACATACATATAGATGATCGGTCACTTTACTGGCTTGATACAGACACCAAAACAGGTTGCTGGGTCATACATATAGGTGATCGGTCACTTTACTGGCTTGATACAGACACCAAAACAGGTTGCTGGGTCATACATATAGGTGATCGGTCACTTTACTGGCTTGATACAGACACCAAAACAGGTTTCTGGGTCATACATATAGATGATCGGTCACTTTACTGGCTTGATACAGACACCAAAACAGGTTTCTGGGTCATACATATAGGTGATCAGTCACTTTACTGGCTTGATACATACACCAAAACAGGTTGCTGGATCATACATATAGGTGATCAGTCACTTTACTGGCTTGATACATACACCAAAACAGGTTTCTGGGTCATACATATAGGTGATCAGTCACTTTACTGGCTTGATACAGACACCAAAACAGGTTGCTGGATCATACATATAGGTGATCAGTCACTTTACTGGCTTGATGCATACACCAAAACAGGTTTCTGGGTCATACATATAGGTGATCAGTCACTTTACTGGCTTGATACATACACCAAAACAGGTTGCTGGATCATACATATAGGTGATCAGTCACTTTACTGGCTTGATACATACACCAAAACAGGTTGCTGGGTCATACATATAGATGACCGGTCACTTTACTAGCTTGATACAGACACCAAAACAGGTTTCTGGGTCATACATATAGGTGATCAGTCACTTTACTGGCTTGATACATACACCAAAACAGGTTGCTGGATCATACATATAGATGATCGGTCACTTTACTGGCTTGATACAGACACCAAAACAGGTTTCTGGGTCATACATATAGGTGATCGGTCACTTTACTGGCTTGATACAGACACCAAAACAGGTTTCTGGGTCATACATATAGGTGATCAGTCACTTTACTGGCTTGATACATACACCAAAACAGGTTGCTGGATCATACATATAGATGATCGGTCACTTTACTGGCTTGATACATACACCAAAACAGGTTGCTGGGTCATACATATAGGTGATCAGTCACTTTACTGGCTTGATACAGACACCAAAACTGGTTGCTGGGTCATACATATAGGTGATCAGTCACTTTACTAGCTTGATACAGACACCAAAACTGGTTGCTGGGTCATACATATAGGTGATCAGTCACTTTACTGGCTTGATACACACACCAAAACAGGTTGCTGGGTCATACATATAGATGATCAGTCACTTTACTGGCTTGATACATACACCAAAACTGGTTGCTGGGTCATACATATAGGTGATCAGTCACTTTACTAGCTTGATACAGACACCAAAACAGGTTTCTGGATCATACATATAGGTGATCAGTCACTTTACTAGCTTGATACATACACCAAAGCAGGTTTCTGGGTCATACATATAGGTGATCAGTCACTTTACTGGCTTGATACATACACCAAAACAGGTTGCTGGGTCATACATATAGGTGATCAGTCACTTTACTAGCTTGATACAGACACCAAAACTGGTTGCTGGGTTAAGCAAGTTTTATGAGCCAGCACTCTTTGTAGGAAAGAAGTGTCTATATACTTCATTTTTAGTCTTTCATTAAATAATAATAACATGAGTAATAAAAGCGATATCAAGTACTTTAAAATTATGTGTGACAGATAGTGTTTATATACAGGAGATAAATTAATGAAATAATTGTAAACAATAAATTACTTACTTTGTATTTTTTTTAATCATCATTACACATCTTCCTTGTAGCTGATAACATATATCCTTGTTTTATTCAACATGCCATCCCTTCCTAGTAACTGATGACAAGTGGCCCTGTTTTATTCAAACTCATGGTTGATGCATCTCAATTAATTCATCAATTTAACTTTCATGTTTGCTAAAGCTAATTTCCTGTCTTCCAAAAATAATATCGTATCTGTTCTTTGACATTTTATGTCAAAATGAATTGTCTTTTCTAACACAATTTTAGTGTTAAGCTCATCAATCAGCTACGAGTGCAATACCAAGCGATTGATTGATTGATTGATTGATTGATTGATTGATTGATTGATTGATTGATTGATTGATTGATTGATTGATTGATTGATTGATTGATTGATTGATTGATTGAATAGAAAACAAGAAATATCAAATTGATTGATTGACTTGAAACGTAGAGCACCACGGTGTACTAATCAACATCAAATATAATGGACAACTCAAATACAGACGAAACAATGGACAAACCGGCTACCAAAGAAATAATATACAATCAGGATACCGACAAAAAAAGCAATAATTTGGATATAGATGAAATAAATTAAAAACTAGCAACATCTCTCCGTAGACTAAAGGAAGACTACTGGATATGAAAATTGGGAACCGCAACACCCAATGGTTACAACGGCAATTTTGATGATATATGTATTCTATCAAGCCCTACATGTAGCTCCGTGAATTTAAAGATTATTTTAACTCCGCTCCCTAACATAGACCGAGCTGTGGTCATTGTCATTATACATTATCTATGCCCACGATGTAACCATGAATGGCCTTCTAGCATTTTTACAGAAGCCGTTGGATATCCATTATTTCAGACAAAACTATTTTCAAAATTACATTGGATTTACAACTCATATTCAGAAAACCCCGATACAATTCCGATTTCAAATCAATACACGCTTACTGCAATCGTGTTGGATTATTGCTCAACACAGACTTTTCATTAACATGTTAGCATTAAGACAGATGAATGTAATCGCTCATAATCTAGACAATATCCTTCATCAAAAACCAGTCAAATCTTCAACTCCTCCCTTGTTTAAAAGATCAATATGTTTCTACGATTTCGCATACCAATACTACACCTATTGCAAGCATTATCTTCAACTACAAACACGTGTTGCAGGATCTCAGCATTGACGACTCTTGATTTACTTAGTGCAAGTTGCCCATTCATACATTATCCGCATGGCCACGTAATAACTTGTGACTGTAACAGTATCAATAGCACTTCTATCGTAGAAGTAATAGGCAAAGGACTGAAATATCGTGAGCCTAAATCCAAAATTTAGAGGAAAAAAACTTAATGGAGTAATGTACACTCAAAGACCCAAATGTTGCAAATTACCTGCCGTGTCTACAAGGCAAGTACAACTATGTTGTTCTTGTAGAAAAGATGCCAAACAATATCGTTCTTTTATGTAAAACACATTACACAGACTGTTTGATAAAATAATTAGGTCTTGACAATTCACTTGGCAATTCGACGAGACTTACGAAAGAGAAAATCCAGGACAATCAGGTCTGTTTTGCTTTCCATTGGAACTTCAACAAAACATTAAGAACTAGATCTCCCGTTACCCTACTGGATATATAAATTACATAATAGGCATTACAAAAACTGTTATTTTGCTGGGTCTGAAAAATGCTCTATGTAGCCTCTTTACAAATTGCTATCTATTCTAACAAACTGGGCTACACAATTACTGTGAGACTAGCTAGTGCAGGGGTGGACATGGATTCCTAAATTCTAAAGAACTGTTGGAGTACATACAATCAATGGCCCTCCTTAAAACTTTTGACTCTAACCTAAGCAAAGAATGGGCAACGTAGGAATGAATACATTGTTGTAAGAGCGGACGAATCTGATTTTGCAAAAATAAAAACCACTCTGAAGAACTGACATTATGTTTGATATATTTTGAGGATATGTTTTGCATCAGATAGTCGGCATTTCTATCAATACCAATTGTGCTATTCAAACTGACTTGAAGTTGCAGGTGAAACAGATGAATAAAGAACCATCTAGATTCAGATATAAATAGCAATGCTGTTAGAGTCCAAATAAAGATGATTTGTATACAGATGACAAAAGGAAAAACCAGATACAGATATAAATAATAATGATAATAGAATCAAAACAACGATGATATGTATACAGATGGGAAAATCCGTAAACAGACGATATAAAAGATTGATTGCTTGATTTTTGGTGTTTAACGCAACTTTCTGAAATAAAAGACAAACCGTATATATACGAAATAAAGCCAACGTTGAGATAGACAAATTAAAGGACAACCAGGATTACAGACACAATTAGGGATAATCCGGATACATACGAAGTGAAAAACAATCTACGCATTTTCTATCGTTGTTTTTGCTTGCTTGTTTTCGTTTTGTATCCGGATCGTCTCCTTACGCATGCTTAACATTTATATTTTCTACTTCTGTTTCATTTTTTTTTATTCTTTTTTATATCCAAGTGGTCCATTTTTTTATTCTAATATCCATTAACACTCTATTTTCGTCTAATACAGTTTGTAGAAAAGTCTTTTTAAATCTATTTTTTTCGTTGCACGTTTTTTATATACCCACTAATGATATTTTGTCTGCAGTGTATTTCATAACAAGCATGTCTATTGTTTACACGAACGAAATGTTTGTGACAAATACCTATTAATACCGGACCTTCCATGTGACTTGTAAAAAACTATATAAGCATGTTTATAAGCCCGTTTTACATTTTGCTTAATCATTCATTTAATGAATAGATGTAAACTTACTGATTCACCAGCTACAGTAATCAGTGTCTATCCCGTCAAACTGCAAAGGGTAAGTAATAACAAAATTGTATGTTTATATCATAGTACATGTAATTCAAGATTTTACTAAAAAGTATTGTCACGTAATTTTCTAGGTTAATTCTTCCCTCTCAAGAATATGTGACCTTAGCTGATGTAGGCTATCCTGTTTAGACCATTTGGTTCACCTAATTACAAATATTTTAAAATTATTTGACTTTCCATTCTTGTGATTTTGAGGGTACCTGATGAAGGTTTTTCCAGAAATACGTCGTTCGCACTAAATTAGATATCTACCTTTTTATTTTGTCTAAATAGGTAACGATAGACCGCCTTAAAGTAATGGTCTTATTTTGTCTAAATAGGTAACGATAGACCGCCTTAAAATAATGGTCTTATTTTGTCAATCTAAATAGGTAACGATAGACCGCCTTAAAGTAATGGTCTTATTTTGTCTAAATAGGTAACGATAGACCGCCTTAAAGTAATGGTCTTATTTTGTCAATCTAAATAGGTAACGATAGACCGCCTTAAAGTAATGGTCTTATTTTGTCAATCTAAATAGGTCACGATAGACCGCCTTAAAGTAATGGTCTTATTTTGTCTAAATAGGTAACGATAGACCGCCTTAAAGTAATGGTCTTATTTTGTCAATCTAAATAGGTAACGATAGACCGCCTTAAAGTAATGGTCTTATTTTGTCAATCTAAATAGGTAACGATAGACCGCCTTAAAGTAATGGTCTTATTTTGTCAATCTAAATAGGTAACGATAGACCGCCTTAAAGTAATGGTCTTATTTTGTCAATCTAAATAGGTAACGATAGACCGCCTTAAAGTAATGGTCTTATTTTGTCAATCTAAATAGGTCACGATAGACCGCCTTAAAGTAATGGTCTTATTTTGTCAATCTAAATAGGTCACGATAGACCGCCTTAAAGTAATGGTCTTATTTTGTCAATCTAAATAGGTCACGATAGACCACCTTAAAGTAATGGTCTTATTTTGTCAATCTAAATAGGTCACGATAGACCGCCTTAAAGTAATGGTCTTATTTTGTCAATCTAAATAGGTCACGATAGACCGCCTTAAAGTAATGGTCTTATTTTGTCAATCTAAATAGGTCACGATAGACCGCCTTAAAGTAATGGTCTTATTTTGTCAATCTAAATAGGTAACGATAGACCGCCTTAAAGTAATGGTCTTATTTTGTCAATCTAAATAGGTAACGATAGACCGCCTTAAAGTAATGGTCTTATTTTGTCAATCTAAATAGGTAACGATAGACCGCCTTAAAGTAATGGTCTTATTTTGTCAATCTAAATAGGTAACGATAGACCGCCTTAAAGTAATGGTCTTATTTTGTCAATCTAAATAGGTAACGATAGACCGCCTTAAAGTAATGGTCTTATTTTGTCAATCTAAATAGGTAACGATAGACCGCCTTAAAGTAATGGTCTTATTTTGTCAATCTAAATAGGTAACGATAGACCGCCTTAAAGTAATGGTCTTATTTTGTCAATCTAAATAGGTAACGATAGACCGCCTTAAAGTAATGGTCTTATTTTGTCAATCTAAATAGGTAACGATAGACTGCCTTAAAGTAATGGTCTTATTTTGTCAATCTAAATAGGTAACGATAGACCGCCTTAAAGTAATGGTCTTATTTTGTCAATCTAAATAGGTAACGGTAGACCGCCTTAAAGTAATGGTCTTATTTTGTCAATCTAAATAGGTAACGGTAGACCGCCTTAAAGTAATGGTCTTATTTTGTCAATCTAAATAGGTAACGATAGACCGCCTTAAAGTAATGGTCTTATTTTGTCAATCTAAATAGGTAACGATAGACCGCCTTAAAGTAATGGTCTTATTTTGTCAATCTAAATAGGTAACGATAGACCGCCTTAAAGTAATGGTCTTATTTTGTCAATCTAAATAGGTAACGATAGACCGCCTTAAAGTAATGGTCTTATTTTGTCAATCTAAATAGGTCACGATAGACCGCCTTAAAGTAATGGTCTTATTTTGTCAATCTAAATAGGTAACGATAGACCGCCTTAAAGTAATGGTCTTATTTTGTCAATCTAAATAGGTAACGATAGACCGCCTTAAAGTAATGGTCTTATTTTGTCAATCTAAATAGGTAACGATAGACCGCCTTAAAGTAATGGTCTTATTTTGTCAATCTAAATAGGTAACGATAGACCGCCTTAAAGTAATGGTCTTATTTTGTCAATCTAAATAGGTAACGATAGACCGCCTAAAAGTAATGGTCTTATTTTGCTTGTTACATCAATACATTTTATTATCTAATTATTTCACTTTATGCTAGAATAAACCCGCTTTTAAAATCTGTGAAAAAAGGGGGGTTATCGTGTACAAAAAATAAGTTCCATTTAAAAGAAAGTCGAATATTTTCTAGCCAAGGGGTGTTAAATATTTGAGTAAATCAATTATGTTATGCCATCAGCTGTCAACATCGGGCTTCAGAGTTACTGTTGCAATAGCTACTCCAGTGTTGGTGTGAATCAAACGTGAAATCTGGAAAATTCTAGATACATTTTTGTATCTCTTTGTGCCATATAATTTATGCTAAAACGTATTAAAAGAATTAGTTCAAATTGTTTAAATCGTCCCTCACGCTCGGGTAACCTTTGAAAATTGTAAAATTGTGGGTATATTATTCTGCCTGAACCTTTTGGTTTACCTGCTCGCAAGCACTTCTAATGTATGTGTTCTTCCAATCTTTTGACTATGGACATACTTGGTGAAAGTTATTCCAGAATCGCGTCAACTGCACTAAATAATATATCTACCGTTTAAAGCTTAAAAACAATTTGACTTCTATGTTCGTTACACAATTATTGCCCACTCAAAATAAAGTAAATTAAAAGAATAGGCTCAACTTTGTTCTGTAAACGAATGCCCAACGTAGTGTAAAGTTCAATTCTAACATGGCGTGCTACTTTAGCTTTGAAAACAATAGAGGGCTCTAAATAGCACAGAACACCCTAAGCACATGCGCAGAAGGCATATCTAATCGACAGCGTATTTTGCATATTTGTACTTTATGTATGTTAAATTAAAAGAATAAAAATAATAAATATACAAAATGAGCATAAAACATGACATGAGAGAATTATTTCGAATCTAATAGGGCATTTACAATAATTTTGTAAATCAATGCGGCCTTATGGATACCGAATGATTTGGCTGTTCCCATTACCTCACCGAATGACAATTTCGCATTCTACGATGAATTACAGAAAAGTAATGACTAAATTAAACGAAAATAATGTTACCTGTGTTATACAAACTATCTCTTCCATGAATTATTTCGATTCTAGTAGGAAATATAATGGAAATGCATAACATAACAAAATCCACTATCCTTCATGTCATATTTTTCCTACATTGATAACTAGACGGTGATGTAATTAAGTTACTGATATTTTCCAATTTGATGAAATTTTGCATTTAGCTACTTAAACAAGTAAAATGCCCACAAAATCGTAAAATAAATCAGTAACCAGCTTGTGTCAATGTCACCAGCGTTCCTTGTAAACTACATTGTACGTCACCGGATGACGACAAATTACAAAAGTCAAAGTCGATAGATGGTTGTCTTAAGTATTTTTTCCGGAAAAAGTCATATGTCAAGAAACAATTCTAGAATGTTTATGTTTGTATTCACCATGGTCATAAAATGAGCATAAAACATGACATGAGATAATTATTTCTTAAATCAGATGAAGCTAATATTTCATCGTTATCAATTTCTATAACGTTTCGGTAGCGTTATATATTCTTGTAAATAATAGCGGGAGGTAATTGGAACAGCGCCCAAAATAACCTCTGTCTAGGTACGCTTGAAGGCATATAATTACCGTAAATGCCCTGTTAGAATCGAAATAATTTTCGGATGCCGGGCTCTATGCTTATTTTAACATGGGTAGGCATTATATTTGTCTAGATTTTACACCGAGCGATTTCTTAAATATATTTCATTAGAAAGAGACAAGCCATATTTTGTAAATTCCGATTCTAACAAAACGTTATCTGAAATTGCCATCATCAGAATGCTTGGGATTTTGATTGACAACATATTTGTTAAGTTTGGTGGCCGTGCTTGTCAACAGACAGTCTTCATTACTATGAGTAATGACTGTTCTACTCAGCTCGACTCGTTCCTTTATTCGTATATAACATATTTCATGCAGGGGATTCTAAAAAAAACCTCGAAAAGAACCAAAGCCCCATTCCTTTAATTTCACGTTCCACTATATAGATGATGTATTTTCACTGAATAAATCAAAATTTGGTGATTGTGCTTCATACCTTAACCTAAACCTAGAAATTGATAGTGGAATTTGGTTGATAACTAAACTTTTCGACAAAATATGACTTCGATATTTCCTTTGTAAGCTTTTCATTAATGTGTAGCAACATTCCATCAGCAGCTGCATAAGGAATATATATTTCTTTTGAGACGATATTCCAGCGCTTCTGTTGCCGATCAGGATTTCCTTGATAGAGGGCTGCTGCTAACAAAGATGATACCCAGCCAACGATTTCATAGTGCCATAATAATTTACGGAATATCTGTGCCACACCATCCCCGGTTTCTTAAATGAATTTCGTGTTGCTTAATATTCAGTTTTCTGTGTAGTCTTTTGTGGATCATTGGTCTTTTCTTTTACGCATAAAAACCAAAGAGCCTGAATATAATAGCCACAATCTGCTAAGGTCACTCATGCCTGAGGGGAGAAACCTTAGTCAGTAGGAAAGTATGAGTTACACAGAGCAAAAGACAATATCGAAACACCGGGATAAATAGAGAACACATTAAACGAAAAGTAGGAAATAGAAAGGAATATATAAAACAAATTTCAATATGGACAAAAAACCTATGTGTAAATCCAGTTATATTTGTCAAATTACCAATCACGGAATATTATCATGTTTTGCCAGTCACTGAGGCAATATACCACTATCATTGTATCTTCCGGCTGGCAATAATGACAGATGAGAAGAGAAAAAGTTGGCATGAATGGGTTAATTATAGAATACTAAGCAAATAATCCATTTTAGTTTATTATAATACCTTAGAGCAGAATACCTAAATAGATGTTCTTATGGTGAAGTAATCAAGGTAGTATATTTTTGTTCCATTAATATAATATATATGATGTCATTTATAGACATGGATATATATTAATCGTATTATTATGTTATTAACTTCTCTGCTTCTAGAATTATACATAGCATAATGTAATATAAAAACAGAAACATCATTGCAATCGTGCTGTCCATTTAAGTACTGTGCTTGCATATAATGCTAATATCATGTTTTGCCATATCAAATATGGATGTAGTTGTTACCGAACGGATTAGTATGCAAACTAAAATACATGACATCTATGGATGTGTATATGTTTGCTAAATTATGTAAGTGTATTCATGATGTTTGTTCTTTCATTGTTAATATATGTTTTACTTGTCATTGTATTATGTATCATTTAAGTTATTTATTAGTGTATATTCATCCTGTGTGAAAGTCTTAGGATTTGTTGCTTTTGGTTATCAATGGAAATATATTAGATTCGCTTTATATTGATCATTGTGGTTAATTTAATAATAGCATCAAATAATGCTTAATGGTTGGAACGAGACAAAATGTTCAAATTATTTGAAACCGCTTAGAAATTTCAAGTTTATGATGGGATTCGTGATACCCGGTCTTTATTTTAGTGTATTATAGATCGTTATTTGTCCTTTTTCATTTGACCAATGTGTTGTCTGTCCTTCTTAGACTTACGGATTCTGATTACCCCTTTGGTATCTTCAAATTCTTCTTGTCAACAAGGCTTTTAGAGGGTCCATTTCACAAAACAGAATGATACAAAAGTATTAGAATTCAATCTTTCTATTAAATATCGAATTGATGACTATGATCAAATGTATTGCTTCATAGTAAATAATGGTCAATCACAAATACTAACATTGCTTTATAAAAGACATATATGTCGGTGTAATATTAGAAACCAGACTGAAATAATAGAAACGATAGAAGAAAATGACCTCTTTGTGATCATTCTGTCAACTACTTTTAAAAAAACTGATATCATATTTCAGAAACGAATTAGTATTTTTTATTAGAACATTTTCTATTTTGTGTATTTCATTCTGGTTGATTTACAGAATGTTTTGGCTAAAAAAAAGGTGTACGCCAAATATATCCGATCCCGTCTTATCTATTTATGATTTATTCAGAAATATTGAGTATTTCAATTAGCAGATCAAAAGATATAAAAATGATTTAAAATCAAGGAAACCCTAATACAATATGCGGATGGCACACATCTTATTGTATTCAATTGGTCAGAATATCCCTTAAAGAAGTAGATTCTCAATATCAATAATAAGTGAGCTTAAAGTTAACATTTAAAAATTAGATCTTGCTCCGTTAAAATATTCGAAAGTTGAAATATTTGACCTAGAATCAAAATAGCAACAATTTAAAAGGTTGACCATTACTCTTCCAACTAGTTGCTTATATGAGATTTCAATTTCGAAAAAATATATATATTTGTAAAAAGTTTTAGTTATAAGTAATATTACACAAGTTTTGAGTGAAGACATTTTTTCCCTGAAAATTCAGTTTGGAATACGGCGGTACCTTTACTAAGCTATTCATGCATGTTTCAAGTTGAAATATGCTCCCAACAACTAGAAATCTGCAAATCTGTGTGCATGTTTATCGTCCTCACCATTGTTGTGGAGACTGATTAACTTTCGGTTGTATTGTTCCGATGATTGCCGATCATGACCTCGTGACGAAAAGATAAACAATCATGAATGCTGAGGTAAGTACGCACACATTCCTGACAATGATTATTGAGGAATATGTCTGTTTCATGTCGTGTGAACCATTTTTTTTTGGTGCAATTATTCTTATGTGGTACACACGAAATATATTTTTACTTGCATCCGACATTTTTTTCATCGACTAAACAGTGCGCATGAGCGATAATCTCCCCGAAAGAGTTCCAATCTTGGGTCACGCGCATATCATTTGCATTACTGTACGGGAAAACAGAATTATCTGCTGTCAAATATTTTGCGATTTGCTCTTAAAATCTGCTTTTGAGCGGATTTTTAATGTTATGCAGTTGATTTTAGTTAAAATTAAGTGACATTAAGTGAAAATATTTAATCAAAAAATTCCACGATATTTGCTTTTCATATTACTTTAACACATGTACAAACAGACTCTTCTTATGCAAGAAAAAAAGAAATATCAAATCTAAATTTAGTAAGGACATCGTAACAAGTTCTTAACAACAAAATTCTGAGAAGAAGAGTGGTGAAGTTTCAATGAGATTATTTCTGTAAAATGTAAAGCGAACTTTTTTTCAATGAGACAGGTAAATACATCAACTGTATAATTAATAAATGATGTTGAATCTAATTAAAAGCAGGGATCGCGCTGTCGGTCGCCAATGTCGCAATTTGCGATTTTTTTTCTTGACTGGCGACTGAAATCGGCTGCTGGCGATTTTTTTGGCGCCTAAATTTCCTTGTGTAAATTTATAGATAATCACTGTGTACCGTAACAAAAATCAATAAATTATTGACAATTGATTTTCGCAAGTGACGAGTATTTCCCGTACCCAATTCGTCACTTGAATTTTCAAAAAATCGTAGAAAAATGTTTGTAACAATCCATTCTTCTTCTTCATTTGCTGATTAAAACTAATTAGTCACTACAATGACAATTTTATTACATGTTACAAGCCAATCAACGGATTATAGAATTTTTGTTTTTATTGCGTAATCTTTGATCACACCTGGCTTGATTTACCTGGTTAAAGATAATGACCCCGACAAAGAATTCATTCAACGATAATGATATTTTTTTTATAGTTATGATTGACATGTACTCAAAATGTTACAGTATGTATTTTAAGTGGACATATTTTTGTAATCATCATTCGTTAATCGTTGCACGATAATGTCCACCATAACGAACTATTTTTGCCACTTTCATTTATGAAAATGTCGATATCATGTTTATACTGGAGTTCGGAGTTAGGAAGTCTTTTGTCTTTCGTACACGTGTATTTTGAAAGTGACTTTCTCGAAAAGTCATAAACTTTGGTTTATAAAGAAACTTAAAAAATAAAAATGGCGCGATCAAGTTCAACAGGAGTTCGCAATGTACATGTAATCCACCGATACTTTTAACCAAACGATCTTTCTATATTTATTCTCATTTCTGTGAAATATGATCTTAGTTCTCATATTTAATATGGTCATTTTTTTATATGCGAAGGTTGGCCATTGATAAGTTTTTTATCGATCAGCATCCGGGTAACAATTGTGTTCTATTTATAGAACTATTTACAAACAGACACGTGAAGAAAAAAATAACCACAGTCAGTATTTTTATTCCAATTGTTGCAATTTGATTATGAGATCTGAGAAATAATTATTTATTTTACAACTTGCTTCAGTTTTTGACGTTTGTTCTATTCATTACCTACATTTTGTACAAAGTATCTAGAAGTTGGACCATTGGCAGAGACATATTTTTTTCTGCTGAAGACTACACAAATGTTGTGGTATTAGACCAAAGCACAGTAACATTTCAAAAAGGGTGGGGGTTATAAACTTATTACAATTTGTGTTGTATTAGATCAAAGCACAGTAATATTTCAAAAAAAGGGGGGGGGGGGTATTACAATTTGTGTGATATTAGATCAAAATCATGGCAATGTTATGTTTTATCAGTTGGTTTCTAATTTGCAGAGTATGTTCCCATCCTAGGAGGTTTTCATAGCTTTTCAATCTCCATTACTAACTAATAAGGCAAAGTAACTGATTATAAGATTAAAGCTCTGACATTACAAATCTGTTCCGCAAAAGTGACTAATGGTCTCAAAATCCTGGCTGAATCCCTGATAATCCGTAAAATACAGTATATTATAATAAATTAAAAAATCTTTTTGTTTTTGATGATGAAATCGAAATGAAAAACAGAAGTACAATACAGATATTAACATTTGTACAAACAAATCCGGACCATTTATACATGAAACTGAACATGAAACTGGTAGTGGTACATGCAATCATCCACTCTTTCGGTTCGAAAAAATTGGCTCCTTGTAAAAATTTTAGCTGGCTCCTAAACTGGCTCGTGACTTTCAAAACTGGCACCTGAAAATGGCGCCTGGCGATTTTTCTGGCTCCTACTTTTAGGGAGCCAGAGCAGCCCCTGAAAAGGCAGCAATATTGTTTTATATTCTTTTAAAAGCTATGTTAAGTATTCATTAACGTATTGATCTTGATAATAATGATAGTAAAAGAGAACCAATTCTTAAGATTACATTTGTGAAAGAAAAAAACCAGAAAGCAATCTTAGAAAAGAATGAAGCAAAGAAGTGAGAAAAATGAGACAAACAAGAATAGGAAAGACATAGAATTTGATAAAAAAAATACATTTCTATGTAGAACAGTATATACAAAAAAAATCAAATGACTTCAACATTTTAAGCTTCATCATCATACTGTACGGGAAAAAAAATACACAATTCTATAATAAAGAAACTATATAAAAATTATGCATTTTTGGTCATTTATAAGAAAGGTCTATTATCTGTGGTAGTATCTTATTCAAGCATCTTCTAACATTCCTTATAGTATGTACCAACCACGTAAATCACAGATCTAATTGTTTTATCAATTACAATTATATTACTGGGATCATTATAGCAGATTATTCTCCGATCTATGGCACCCTCTAAAGAATATAACTGCACCCTCTAAAGAATATAACTGCTACCTCTAAAGAATATAACTGCTAAGGGGCGTCCAATACTCTTGCGGGACAAACCAACTACACAACACTTCGTAGAACGGAACGAAAATGAATGCTTCATATTGTGAGGATGTCACGTTTCCTGCACCGAAAATTTCCGACCCTATCCACGATACCTACATTTTCCTTGGACATTCAATTTCGACCCATAGACAAATCCAAGTGCAACCATTTTTTCCTCTAGATTTATTGTTTATAAACTTTTTCGTGATGCATATCGCTACAATATTGCTCGCTTGACGTTAGGCGACAATCAATCAATCAATCAATCAATCAATTACAGCAGATGAAGTGTCAGAACATATCATTGATGGTTTTTTTCTCTCGAAACTATGTACATTGCTGCAAATGTTCTGTGAATTCTGCCAGCTCTGAGAATATATACAAGTAAGCAAAAGTAAAAAGAGAAAATGGGAAATCTCCGATCTTTAATAGAGGGTAAGATTATTGTATATGAATTAGCATGAAATAATCTGTCCATTGATATATAACAATAAAGTAAAAGTAGAACTGCATATACACAAGTCCTGAAAATTAAACTTACTTTCTATAATTATATGTAATGCTAATGTTTTGTTCGTAATTGTTAATATTGTCTGTAAATGTTCGTAATTGTTAATATTGTCTATAAATGTTCGTAATTGTTAATATTGTCTGTACATGTTTGTAATTGTTGATATTCTTTGTAAATGTTCGTAATTGTTAATATTCTTTGTAAATGTTCGTAATTGTTAATATTGTCTGTAACTGTTCGTAATTGTTAATATTGTCTGTGAATGTTCGTAATCGTTAATATTGTCTGTAAATGTTCGTAATTGTTAACATGTACATGATTGTAATATATATTGAAAAATTACAGCAAATAAATAAACAAACAAACAAATAAACAAACAGGGGATTCATGGTGGAGCTTTGTTCATGTGATTGCAATGTACTTTCGGTTAAACTGGTTGATAAGAAGCATATTATGTAACCGTAAAACATATAACTCGAATATAAATACACACTTCTGTAGCATTGTGCAGTATATAAAATTCTCAAGGTGCTTTATTTAATAGTGCAAAGATTTAATATCGTGATCACTGTTGTTATTGAGCCATAGAGTAATTGGTTCCCCTTTCTTACTACAACGTCGACACATAGAATACAGGTCAATGACAACAGAAAAATGCATTATCTTTTTAGATTTCCATTTTATCAGTTTGCAATATGTACAAAATGACACAAAATAATCGTACCTGATGAAATAATCATTCACCGGATGTGACAATGCAGTAAAGCATTAACCTTGTTCCAGTTAAAAAATTAAAACATTGAGCAAACTCGTGATATCTTACAAAGGAATTCCGCTCATTCATGAACATAAATGTGTTGCTTTAAAACGCGTCTGATGATGATGTTGGGTATTGAGTATTTATTAACTACTATAAATACATGAATGCATACGTAATACGAAACACATTCATATCACGTGCAGTAATGTACAATATTATGATGAAAGACAACCACATATTGCTATATGTTCGCACTAAAAGACAGATTAAAATAATTATTTCAAATTTGTCTTATGAAAGCCATGCCCAACGAAGACAGTTCCTATATATAGTAAATATCATTAAAGTTCTCCTCCCTCAGCCATATGTGACCTTAGCCTACTTTAGCTATCTTGTTTAGGCCCTTTAGTTTTCTTGCTCCCAAAGATTTAAGGTATTTTGCTTTCCAATCTGTTTACTATAAGCGTACTTGATGATGGCTATTCCAGAAACGCGACGTGTGCACTCAATTTAAAATCTCCGCTTTTATTTTTTAGACACCAATATTTTGCTTTAATAAGACAAAAGCTTATTTTGTAAAGAAAACACTGGATCTAACAAAAAGTTCTTTGTAAATGATCGAGGTTTTGATTGACAAAATATTTGTTATTATTGTTGAACATTTTCCAACAGACAGTCGGCATTCCTATGTGCAATAACTGTGTTCTACTTCTCGCTAACTTGTTCCTTTCTTCTAATGAAGCAGACTTCATGCAGAGGTTTCTTTAGAAAAACGATAAATGATAGCCCAGTCCTTTTTTTCAATTTCCACTAAATAGATGATATCTTTTCATCAATAATTCCAGGTTATTATTTTTAATGCACCTATCCCATTGATCTTGAAATATAGGACACCACGGATACAGATAATGTCTACTTCATGCCTAGACTTAGAACAAAACTTTATGCTAAAAGAGATTATTTCAAGTTTCCCATCACGAACCTACTATTTATATGTAGCAACATTCATGCACCTGCATATGGAGTATATATTCCCAATCTTGTGTGCACCATCAGGATTTCTTTGATATATAGAAGGTTGCTGTAAAGGTGAAGAAATTATTTCGAAAGTTTTACCTTTGCTATTATGATTTAGGTAAAATTACAAAATATCTGTGACACAGATGACCCGGATATGTTCCATTTGTCCTTACTTCCCCTTCATGACATATGACCGACTATGACGTATTTCCGGATTTTAAAATGAGTAACACGATGGATGCCACCAGTGGAACAAGCACTGCTTACTCATTGTATTGTCCTTCTTCTATATAAGGCTTCTGATTGCTATGTTATTCTCTTCGAATATCGCTCATTTGGTGTTTTTCACCCTTCTTTAATAGCATAATACTTTATTTTTGAACTCGCCTGTTAACAAAACTCCTTAGACGCCCCTGTAAGCAAAATTAGATCTAAGGTTTCCTGTTTTACGATGGCTCTCTTACCCAGCGTTAGTAAGCGATTGATTAAAATCCACTAAATTTATTTAATTTTAAGTCAACCTGTAAGTCAATATACAAGGCATTTTATGATAACTTCAACATATACATTTGTATACATATGTGTACACAGATATTATTACTAATTACTAATCAAGGGAGAGTTGTCAAGATTTTGGCTTTATCTATTACAACATTACAATTGGCCTTTAGCCAAATGTTTAGTTCAGTTTCTAACGTCTATCTCCATATACTACAATGTACATGTTGATTGATATGAATGTTGTCATGTTTAACTTTGTTTCTCGTCTTCCATATAGATCACTTAGATATATAAAGATTGATGTATTCAGTAGAAATTCATGTACAAGGTCTTCACAGGTCTACGAATAAGAAATCCGTTTTATCCAATATGAGAAACTTCTTTTGTTTCAACAGTAATGTATCTAACTGCTACGATAATGATGTTATAATTTATAAAATAGAATAAAAAAGTCGTGAGAACAGTTTTATTTGTTAACGAGCTTACCTAATTTTCCTATTACAACATTGATTAAATTCCCTAGCTCGTTCATAGAAAGAACTGCAAAACTATCCGCCTGTAGCATCGGCCTGTATCAGCGGCCTCTAACAGTGGCCTGTAACTGATATTAGAGGCTGCGTTTACAATAGCATTGATGAGGGTATTATTGTATAAGTTGTATATAGAGCAAATTATTTTAATATAATAAACATAAGTTGCAATATCAATACAAATACAGTGGAACCTGTTTAATCCGACACACTCAGGTTTATTTTAGTTAACAGGAATACTTTGGGACCATAATTTTTGTCGGATATCACAGGATGTCGGAAAACTCAGATGTCGTATTGCACAATTCTACTGTATATACCATTGTATTTTTTTTTACATTTGAAATAATAATATTGAATAATAAGTTTGACTTAATCGTACATTTGTTTCTATTTCGTTTATATACATTTGTTATACTTGGGTGACTGCTATACAATTTCTGTGTCACAAATGACCACGGATAAGTTCCACTAGTCGTAAACACTTCCTGGTCCTTTCCTCATTCATCACCGGATTTGTAACTAGATTAACAGGACGGGTGCCACTAGTGGAGCAGTGCACCCCCGATTTTTAGTGGGGTTCGTGTTACTCGATCTTTTGTTTTATGTGTATGTTTTGTAGATCGTTGTTTGTCCTTTTGTCCTTGTTCCTTTGGCAATTTTGTTGCCTGTCCTTCTCCGATTTACGGATTCTGATTACCCCTTTGGTATCTTCAAACTCTTCTTTGCTTGTTATTGAAACTATTTATTAGTCCCCACTACTTCTGATTGTTTGGACATCTTAGTTGAGGATCAACCTAAGATAACTTTGATACGTTGTCTCTAATATGCCATATGATAGTCATACTATGGTCATAAGATTGATCATGAGATATATCTAGGATCGCTTTGTTAATCACATGTCTGATGACAACGAAGGCTATTAATTGTGCTGTGTCATGCTTATTGTGTTAATTTAGTGAACATTGTATGTGAGTAGAAATTACATAAACATATACCAGTGTTATTTGTATTGATTATGATATAGATAAAGGTGTAGATATGAAGGCTCACTGTTATTGGTTTAATAACAAATGTTCGGTTTAGTTTTATGGTGTTTAACTTCACTTTCAACAATATTTTAGCTATATCGTGGCTATCAGTTTTTTTTTTTGGTGGAGGAAACCGGAGGACCCGGAGAAAACCACCGACCTGCCGCAAGACACCGATTGCATAGCTAGTTGTAATTCCAACTACCATACGATCATGGTCACGACGGCCACTACAAATGTTCGGGGATGATAACGTTAGAAATTGTGACGCTTAAAAGGAATTGAAAGTGCTTATTGTCTTGAACTTAATTTTTTGCAGTATGCCTTTATCAATACAATTATATGTGTTATCAGAAATATAAATAAATGTTTGTGAGCTCAACGTCCGCCCTTGACAAGGTGTATAGGTCCAATCTTATGAAGTAGAGTTTATCATTGATGGAAGATCAGTGGTTTTCTTCGGGCACTTTGGTTTCCTCTACCAATACAACTGACTGCCATTGTATGCATTCTGTAACTGAAATATTGCTGAAAGCGGCTTTGAAAACCAATGATCTTTATTATTAATCCTACCAAATCTTATTTTAAAATAAATCATTTTAATCCATTTCAGAAGTTGTGCAACTCATTCATGAAAATGAATATTTGTATTAAATAGTACATATGTACTATTGCTATTTATTCAAAACGGGGAGAAATGATCAGAAATGCCACCGATCCAATTTTGAAGATTAATGAAACAGTAATATCGATAGCTGATGAAACTATACCAAAGACCTCGACAAATCCAAAACACCCAGGTAAACCATGGTTTAATGATGAATGCAAAGATGCCATCAAAAATCGCAAAAAGGTCGTTCGGAAAACATCCAACATCGGACAACCTCGGCAATTTCCGTATCTTCAGGGCGAAAGCTCGAAGAATATTGAAGCGCAATCGGCGCACTTCCTGGCGTAATTTTGTTTCTAAATTAAATTGCCATACACTGATGAATAAGGTTTGAAATATGGTACAAAAAAATTAAAGGCAAAAATAATAAAACAAACGTTCATCATTTAAAAGATGGACATGACACATTAACATCTGAACAGGACATTTCAAATAAATTAGGCCAAACAATTTAAAAAAAATTCTTCTACCCAAAATTACCATCCAGAATTTCAAAAGTTTAAAAGCAAAAGGAGAAAACTAAATTGAATTTTAAATCAAAGAATTTGGAGGAATACAATCGCCCGTTTTCGTTAGATGAATTGAGAAAAGCGTTTGATAAGGCGCATGACACTGCATGTGGTCCCGACGACATCCATGACCAGCTTCTCAAACATCTTCCGGAATCGGCACTCCAAGTTCTTTTAGATCTCATGAATGACATTTGGGAAACAGGCGACTTTCCATCAATTTGGAAATTAGCTAATGTCATTCCTATTCCAAAACCTGATAAAGACCATTCTGAACCGTAGAATTATCGGCCTATTGCACTAACCAGTTGCGTGTGTAAAACCATGGAAAGGATGATCAATGCTCGCTTTGTATGATTTCTTGAATCCAATGAACTCTTGTCCAATATACGGTGTGGATTCCGTCAAGGTAGAAGCACTTTGGATCATCTTGTTCGTTTTGAAACCTTTATTCGAAACGCCTTTGCCAAAGAGGAACATGCTGTGTCTATCTTTTTCGATTTAGAAAAAACATACGACACAACATGGAAATATGGCATTTTAAAAGACCTCTTTGATATGGGGTTGAAAGGTAAGCTACCTAATTTCATTTCAAATTTTCTATCTGAGATTTAATGTCAGAGTAAATTCAACTTATTCTGACATGCAAGAACAAGAGATGGGAGTTCCCCAGGGATGCATCCTCTCTGTTACATTATTCAGTATTAAAATAAACAGTCTTGCTAAAGTTTTAAATGATAACATTGAGGGTTCTCTCTATGTAGATGACTTCCTGATATGCTATCGGGGCAAGAATATGAACATCATTGAAAGACAATTACAACTATGTCTAAATAAGATAGAAACATGGGCAATGGAGAATGGATTTAAATTCTCTAGCTCAAAAACTGTAGGGATGCACATTTGTAATAAAAGAGGACTCCATCCAGACCCGGAGATAAAATTATGCAATTCCCCTATAAAAATAGTCCCAGAAACAAAATTTGTAGGTCTTCTTTTTGATAGTAAACTTACCTTTCTACCCCATATTAAAATGCTAAAAAATAAGAGCCTTAAAGCTCTAATATTTTAAAATTTGTGTCCAGTACCGACTGGGGTGCGGATAGCATGGTTTTATTTAAATTTATATAGATCGTTGATTCGATCACAATTGGATTACGGATGCATCATTTACGGTTCAGCCCGTCCATCGTATATCAAGGATTACGACTCTCACTCGGAGCGTTCAGAACGTCTCCAGTTGAGAGTTTGTATATTGAAGCAAACGAACCTTCCCTTGAAAACAGACGTATCAAACTTGGTATACAGTAAGGGTAATAACAAAATTACCGAACTCCGAACAATCTTACAAAGGGAAAGTCAAAACTCATAATAATATAAACAGACAGCTTATCCCTCAAATCCTGCATATGACTGTGTTTTTAATCCTTTATATGAAATTGTTTAAGATAAACAACCCAATACAATTCAACCATTTGGACTCCGAGTAAAATCACACTTTGAAAATTCTGATATAAATTTGGATGATGTAGCACATATTGTAATTCCTGAAAACCCTCCATGGTTAAACCTCAAACCTATCTTTAATTTTGAACTTACACAATACAAAAAATCTGAAACAAACCCTTTACTAATTCAGCAACATTTTGCTGAAATTAGATCGGCAACATCTGAATACTCTGCAATTTATACTGACGGATCTCCAAGGATGGTGATAGAGTAGCGTCGGCAGCTGTTTTCGGACAGCAGGTTGATTCTCTTCGGCTACCATCTGCCAGTTCGATCTTCAGTGCAGAGGCTAATGCAATTATTCTTGCTTTGAAGTTCGTTGCCTCTTTTGATGAGAGTAATTTCATGATCTGTACAGATTCTCTTTCTTGCCTGTTGGCAATTGAGAGTTGTAAAACTCAAAACCCTTTCATTTTAAAAATAGTTGAAATTTATAAAAGCATTGTTGCTATTGGTAAGCATGTTATTTTCACATGGATTCCTAGTCATATAGGTATCCATGGGAACACAGTCGTCGACCAGGAAGGCAAGGACGCATTGGATAAACCTATATCCAATTGCTCCATTCCATACACAGATTTTAAACCTTTTATAGTGAATTATATTTTAAAGCTTTGGCAAGATAGCTGGGATCAGCAAATTCATAACAAATTGCACGAAATACATTCCCTAGTTGGCAAGACTCCTTGTTCTTACAGTCAAAATCGGAAGGAACAAGTAGTCTTGACCAGGTGTCGCATAGGTCATGGTAGACTTACTCATAGTTATTTGTTAAACAATGAGGAACGAACGGAATGTATTCCGTGTAATTTCAATTGTTCGCTTAGACATGTTTTAACAGACTGCGTAGATGTTGCCGATGTTCGGCAGACATTCTACAATGTCAACAACTTATATAATTTATTTACAAATGTCGCGGGTGACACAATTGTGAAACTCTTAAAGGAGATTAATTTGTATGCAAAAATATAGTTTGATATCATACGTTCTCAATATATGGTTATATCTTTTTATTGTTTCGTTTATTTGTATATATAATCTGATTGTTTTATAGACAAGTATGTTTTACGTTTTATTTCTAATGGTCTTATAGGTGTCTAAGTTAATAATGAATTTGGCCACGCCACGATATAGCTGAAATATTGCTAAAGTTGGCGTTCAATACCAATCAATCAATCAATCGATCAATCAATCAATCAATCAATCAATCAATCAATCAATCAATCAATCAATCAATCAATCAATCAATCAATCAATCAATCAATCAATCAATCAATCAATCAATCAATCAATCAATCAATCAATCAATCAATCAATCAATCAATCAATCAATCAATCAATCAAAACGGTGATATGATATACAATGACGTAAGCCGTATTGTTGATATTTTCGTTCTTTTTATTTATATACTGATATAGGTACTCCATTTTGATAGGTATCATAACATTCTAAAATGGTTTGTGATATATGTTACGAATGGAGAACATTAGTTACGATAAATGCGAAATCAAGAGACATGTCTAAAAACCAAAATTTGAACCAAAGGGGTAATCAGAAGCTGTAAATCGAAGAAGGACAGACGATATTGTACGATGTTGCATTTATTTGACGACCTATGATTGGATAAAATCATTCCTAAAAATAACGATAGAAGGGAGAGCTATATATGGAAATCTAGAGAATAAGATTAATACGCTTTATTGGCCAGTGGAAAATTCCATTCATAAAAATAACGATGCAGACGATAGATAAACTTGCAATTATGAAACGATGCAGACGGAAAATTACAGGAGGTCAGTGGGCAGTGCTTAATTTTGTCTAGTGACCATTACGTAAATAGCCTTAGAACTTCCAAGAAAGTCCGTCAAGCATAGTTCGTGGAAAATACTTAGTTACTGTTTCAAGCTATAGTTCAGCAACATCGTACAAAAATGTTCTAAGCTCCCGTGACCGACTATGATTATTTGAACGGTCAGTAAATAGTTGAGGGGTTCGCGCTAAACTGCTCACCCTTCCACAATTTACTGACGCGCGAACCCTTCAATTATTTACTGACCATCCAAATAGTCATAGTCGGTCACTAGGGAGCTTAGAACTTATAGAATTACCAAATAAGGGTAATAACAAAATTACCGAACTCCGAACAATCTTACAAAGGGAAAGTCAAAACTCATAAGTATATAAACAGACAAAATCAGTCAACAACCGGAAAACTGTGAAAACCGTAATGACCCTGACTTGGTATAGGCATTTCTAAAGAAATGGTGGGTTGAATCAGATTTTAAAGCGCCTAACCTCTCGCTTTCATTACGGCTCAAAGGTTCCGCTGTCACTATAACAGTATTTATAACAATACTGGAACAAAATAGGTAAAATAGTTGTCAAAAAGGATCAGTAAAAAGGACAAAGATATGAGCCAAAACACACTACACGGAAATCTAAAGATTGAGCAACATGAACCTTACTGAAAACCAGCGGTGAAATCTCGTGCTCCAGTAGGGAAGAAAATATACTAAAATTTACTCTAATGTCTGAATCACCACACTAACCGAATAGTCAAATGTATTAATCTGTATTGTATTTTTTTTTTTTTTAGATAATAATTTTGAAATAAGTAGTCTATGAAGATACGAGTTGTTAAGTTTTCAAAACGAACTGATTTGGATGAAAAGTAAACAAGGTTAAAAAATATAAATAAGATTTTAATCAATAAATAATACCGTTTATCATACTTTCCCATAAATCATTACAAAGTTATCAGTTAAGCCAAGCTAAATTTAAATATTATTTGCTATTTCATTCAATGTTCCGTAGTTGTTCAGGTAAGTCAAACTATCGTCTTCTGAAATGGTTTATTTCTCACATCTATGCAACTACAAATGTAGCTCTCTCTCTCTCTCTCTCTCTCATATTAAAACATAATAAGTTACACTAAGTTTAGATTCTAATATTTATATTGATTATAGCAAGAACAATGTTCCATTAAAAAGATGGGCTCACACAGGGTGTGACCATTATGTCTATTATCAACGAGCCATGCACGTGAACCATGCCTCTCACGCGTTACTCAAAATTCAGTATGATCACGCTCCGAATTTGGGTATTTAAGTCCGGTGTTTTAACAAATTTATTCATTCTCAGTAAGCATGGTACGAAGGCGAATATCAGAAGCACAAAGATGGCAAATAATCGGCATGCATACAACAGGGGTGTCCTTCAAAGCTATTGGACGTCACATGGGCTACCACTATACTGTAGTCAGCCGACTGGTGAGAAAACACACAAACCAACAATGTGAAAGACTTGCCAACATCCGGCAGACCACGGGTAACATCTGATCGTGACGACAGGGCATTGCAGCGTTTGGTTAGACGGATACCATTCGCAACCAGTCCCGTACTCAAACAACACTGGCTGCCCAATAGACGTCTGTCAACAAGAACAGTTAGAAACCGTCTGAAATCAGTGGGACTTAAGTCAAGGAGAGTCATTAAACGTCCACTGCTGGTAGACCGACATCGACGATCACGTTTGACATGGTGCTTAGCACGACGACGTGGTTGGAATCTTATGATATGGCGCAAGATCCATTAGTCAGACGAGAGCCGGTTTCTGCTTCATGTAACCGACGGCCGGATGAGGGTTTGGAGACACAAAAATACAGCCTATACCACAAGGAACATCCAGCCAACTGTCCCTTACGGTGGAGGCTCAGTAATGGTTTCGGGTGTATCTCTCATGACTGCAAGCTGAACTTAGTCACCATACAAGGCAACCTAACTGGTGATCACTACATCAGAGACGTCTTGCAACCAGTTGTTGCCCCCCATTTTGATAACCACCCACTAGCTACAAGGCCTGTGTATATGGATGATAACGCCAGGCCTCATCGTTCAAGAGCAGTAACTGCCTACCTCCAAAGCGAAGCCGTGACTTCTGTTCCTTGGCCAGCCATGAGCCCGGATTTGAATCCCATATAGCATATTTGGGACATGTTAGGCCGTCGTATGCAGGCTCGGTAACCTCCTGTGCAAAACATTCGTCAGTTGGAAGCCGCATTGCATCGGAAATGGCAGCAGCTATCACAACAGGACATCCGACGTCTAACTGGAGGGATGAGACGCAGGGTTGAGGTCGTCATCCAAGCACGTGGGGGTTGCACACGGTACTGAACTTTGAACAATAGATGTCGTCAAGTGATTCATAAGTGACGTTTTGAAAGTGAAATGACAATCTTATCGCGCTTTTTGAACTGTGAAGGTCAATGCTTAAAATGGATATGTTTTACTGCAAAAACTGGCCTTGTGATATTGTGATTAAATATTCATTAAATTAACATTTTTCTTGATTTTTTTGTGGTTTCTTGCAGCCAATGTAATGTCCTAACAGGTCACCATTGCGTTCTTGAGATTATCTGGTGAGTAATCTCGTGATACTTGTCTTATCATTTGTCATTTAAAAAAAACATGGGGGTGCTTAACTTTTTTCTTTGTGTATATATAGTAACTAAACAAACTATTACTTGTAGTGTATTTTTTTTGTTTTCATCCATCTTTAAACATATTTTTGTCATATAAAACATTAGTCCATGCTATTATAGGTTTCCGTGTAAATATGTTTGGAAAAGAAATTCCAAGTGCCAAAGTTAGTTATAGAAACTCTAAATTTATTCCATACACCTATAAGATTGTAGCATCGGCCGTTCCTTTTTTTTAAGTTTGTTTTGTTTAGTTTTGTGGGGGGGGGGGGGGGGGGTTTGTATTCTTTTTTTTGTGTTTTGCTGTTGTTTTTGTTGGTTTTTTGTTGGGTTGATAGTTTTTGGTTAGTTTTCTTAATTTTATTTTTGTTTTGTTTCTTGGGATTTTGTTATGTACTATCAATCGAAAGGATTCTGAAAGTATTTTTGGCTTAATATACTAGTGAATATTTTTCCTACCGAGATAAGGACAGCAATTGGCCAGAATTATTTTGAATGGTTTTATTGTACAATGGTTACAAGTTGCATTTTTCTGGAATATAAGTCCTGTATCTAATATTCAATGGAATATCTTTTTGATATATGTCTGTTAGCTGATTCCTTGTTTCCTATATATAGTCATGTGTGATCTAGTCATCACCCGAGCATATTTTAGATTGTTTATGAGATTTAAAAAGTTCAGCTGTTGTGATTCGTTCATTTACAGTCCCATATTTTTTCTCTCTAAGCACCGTTATTAAACGCTATTGTATTCAGATTTGTGAAAATATTGAACAGTTTTTCAAAGTCAATGTCGGGTTGTTTATTCACTACTAAGTAATTGCCAAATAGTTGGAAGATGCCAAAGGGACTATCAGAATCCGTAAATCAGGGAAGGACAGATAGCAAAATGGCGAATGAAAAGGAACAAAAGGACAACCAACGATCTACAAAACAATAGACAGAAAACTAAAGATCAAACAAGAATAACCCCACTAGTTACCATGGTGAACTTGGGTGCTCCGGAAGGGAAAACAGTTCCTGCTCCAAGATAATAATCTCGTGTGTCTGAGAAGAGATTTGTGATATTGTTTTAGTGATTTATCCAGTTTTTTTATTTAATATTTTTCCTCTTCATCTAAATGAATTGTGTTTTCACGTGTTTGGCGCTCTTTTTTCTTTGATATTTACAACGTTTTGATCTGCCCCTATAAAGTCAGTATTATTTGGTTTCCTTAATAGCATTGTAACTCTTTGTTTGTCAATGCTAACAAAAAGTAGATAAAGTGAAGTATACTGTCGCGATGCTGGTACGACATGTACCAATATCGTGTACAATACTAGTATAAATGTATACACTGATATTCATACTAGTATAGAATACATGTGTTTGTAATACTGGTTGATTCTGGAAAACACTTCCGGAGCACCTAAGTTCACCCCCGGTTTTCAGTGCGGTTCGTGTTACTCGCTCTTTAGCTATATATATGTTTTGTAGATCGTTGTTTGTCCTTTTGTACTTTTTCTTTTCACCATTGTGTTGTCTGCTCTTCTTCGATATACGGATTCTGATTACCCCTTTGGTATCTTCAAACTCTTCTTGTATTCTAGTATTATAATTACATTGAAAACTGTTTTCTATGATCTGAAAAACCGGAAAATAGTGGACAATTCTCTAATCATATTATTCATTAACATTTTTAATTATGATATACGAAGCTTACTTTTTTTTTATTAGAATCCGTTGTTTAATAGTTTGTGCTTGACTTCCGCTTTTCTGTGAGATATTTGGGTGATATTTTCTGTACATGGGTGTGAGGGAGGAATATTGTGATTAACGTCATTTTCGCTTGAGCCGGATTTGAGCTCCTCACAACTTCAGTGGTGATAGGAACTGATTACATTTCGGTAGTTGTATATCCAATTACCATACGATCACGACCACGACAAAGTGTTTAAACATGAAACTAATGTGTCCACCCCCACACACTTATTGAGTGCACATGAACTTAATATAGCCAATGTACAGAATTGGTATTTTCATTTATCTATTTTTCTCCAACCAAACATCTTGTTCTTTAAGCAGTTTATTGAAGTCAAAATAACTGAGTAATATATAATTGCTGTACATGTATAATAATTCAATTTCATGATTTATTCTTTTTGAACAGTGTTAAATATGTAGAGATATATGATGTAGTATACATCCAATTGTAATTTCTTCTGCTTTTTTTATTTAATTTTTTAATTTTTATAAACTCTTTTCGCTGTTTTGAGCATCTAATAATACTGGGTTTGGGTTATGAGTTATGTTCCATGTTTCAACAATAGTTCAGTTATGTGGTGATAGTCAGTTTGGTGGAGGAAACTATGGTACACGAAGAAAACTATCAACCTACTGACAATGACTGACAAACTTCATCACATAAAGTTATATCGAGTAGATCTCGACAGGGGAGGGAATCAAGCTCTCAACTTTAATGATGATAAGATTTTATTAAACAGATAAATATAATGCGTGACTAATTACAACAATAACATGACGGGTACAACTCGTGGAGCAAGAATTGCTACCCTTCCGGAGCACGACCCTTTTATCTTTTTTTTTTTGGTGTTGTTAGAAATGCTCAATCTGTAGTTGTATTCTTTGTCTTTTTCTCCTTTTTCTTTTGACCATTTTATTGTCTTTGATTTACGATTTTACGACCCCTTTGGTATCTTCAAACTCTTCTTTCTACTATCATAGTCCTAGATACTACACCCTGCATACACATATTTCTATCGTAGAGCATAACAAGACAAGGACGAAATAGGTGAGTGCATTTGTACTTATTTGTTTGGAGTTAGTTTGGTGTCTCAGGTTGATACAGGTGTGATATATGATATAGACAAAAACCACGTCATATGCTATTAAACATATACTCAAAAGAGATTAGCTGCAAATGTATTGCCCTCATTCTATCGCATACTTTTTTTTTATTATTGTTATAAAATTGTTTTTAAGTACAAAATAGCAATTTGTTTCTTAAAAATACTTCCATCCAATATTAACGTAAATAAATGTATTATTAAGCGAATGTCGGAAATGAATATAATACAAACGTGTTTTTGTTTACCTCCTTTATATAGAATAATAATTTAAAGAGGAAGTGCTGTATTTATTTATTCTATTACTTCGGGGTGTCTTAACTTCTCCTTGACCTGTTTTTATCTTTAAATGAATTCTAGTCTATATTTAATATTTATGTAGATATGTAATCTGGAGTTTCAGTCGATGACAGTTACATGACCCCTAACACAACCTTTAAAAGTACAGGAAGCACATTTCCTGCTAGGGGCCGTCGTGGCCGTGATAGTATGGTAGTCGGATTTACATCTATATATGCAATCAGTGCCTATCACCACTGATGTTGGGAGTTCGAATTTCGATCAGGGCGAGGTGTGCAACATTATGTGATAAGGCTTGGCAGTGACTTGTGGCAGGTCAGTGGTTTTCTAAGGTACTCTGGTTTCCTCCACCAATACAACTGACCGCCACGATATAACTGAAATATTGTTGAAAGTGGCGTTAAACACTATCAAACAACAAACATTTCCTGCTAACACATACAATGTTTTCTCTGTTTAGATCCATAAAATTAGCTTAACCCCGCCTGTTTTTATTTATTGCCTGTACCAAGCTAGGAAATGTAGAGCTCACGTTTTATCGAATGGATTTGGAAACTGTTCCGAATGTAGTATTTTTTGTTTTTCATTTTTATGATAAACTGACATGGCATTTTCAATATCACACCGATCCGCTATCAACATGAGGCATCAAAATAATTCCAAATAAATAAGTACATATGTACCCACCTTTTACTTCTTTGTTTAAGTTCTACGTCATATATACAGCTCCACGTTAAAATATTCTCATGAATGATGTAGTAGAGTGTAGAGCAATCAAGTGTAATTAACAAGTTTACATTTACATGTTTGATCAAATCCTATCTTCATTATATTGTTGACAGTTGGTTTAAAAACACACACAAATCATAATTCAAAACTGTTTCAAACAGAACAAATATAATTCTAACATGACGTCCTTCTTTCCCTTTCGAGCGATTTATTGATTGGATATAAACTCATTAGGAATGTGACTGACTTTCCCGTCGTAAATGTACATGTTGATGAATTAACGTCTGCTCGAATTTGGCAGCATAAATTGTGTGCGACATTTTCTGCGAACGTAAATATAAATTACCGTCTTCCAATCAAAGTATACTACCGTATTTGTACTCTTAGACATATCAGAATCGAAATAATTCATGGAAGCCAGAATGTGTTTTGAGTTTTAACATGGGTTGGCGGATATTAGTAAATTATATTCCTCGCACTAATATCCGCCAACCCATGTTAAAACTCAAAGCCTATTCTGGCTTCCATGATTTATTTCTTAAATAGAAGAAATTTTTAAATGTTTGACATTTCTCTACATATTTGAGGTTGTTCGTAAAACCTGATTTGATTTAATGCGCATCTAAAATTATACAATTTAGTTATTTTTACTTAGATCAACTTGTCTCTGTATATGTGTTGGGGGTAGGCGGTGGAGAGGTTGGTTTAATGTTAAAGCAATGAGATGTTAGACTCAGCTACAGGTTATCTTTTTTAGGCCCTTTGGGTGTATTGCTCCCAAAACTTTAAATTATTCGGCTTTCCAATCTTTCTAAGTTTCCAGTATTTTGGAACAATTAAATAAACATATCACTGAAGATGAAGTTCCATAGAACATAAACTTTCTAAAATTCTAACATGGCGTGCTACTTTCGCTTTGAAAACAATAGAGGGCTCTAAATAGCACAGAACACCCTAGCACATGCGCAGAAGGCATATCTAATCGACAGCGTATTTTGCATATTTGTACTTTATGTATGTTAAATTAAAAGAATAAAAATAATGAATATACAAAAAAAATCAGATGAAGCTAATTTTTGATCATTATCAATTTTTATAACGTTTCTGTAACGTTATATATTCTTGTAAATAATAGCGGGAGGTAATTGGAACAGCGCCCAAAAAAACCTCTGTCTAGGTACGCTTGAAAGCATAAAATTACCGTACATGCCCTGTTAGAATCGAAATAATAAATGCTCGGGTGATGATTTGATCACAATTGACATAAAGGCAACACGCAATCAGTTTACTGACATCTATGAAAAGATAGTTAATTCGATATTATTTGGTACGGGACTTATTCCAGAAATATTTCCACTTGTTAGTATTAAACCATTGTAGAATAAAAACGAACCAAACTGCTTCATGCCAATTTCTATGCATAAAATAAATTCAGAATCCTTTCATTTGATAATACAGAAACTAAAACAGTTACAAAGTCAATTGATTAAGTATTCCGTTCGTGGTTTATTATATATATTCATTTTCAAATACCGGTATACAGTTCCTGTATTAAAACTAACATCATTTTTCCTTAAGCCCCTTATCAGATTCTGATTACCCTTTTGTTATCTTCAAACTCTTCTTCCTGCTTAAGCCGGCTGAATTGCTTGCTCCCAAACACTTCTAAATTATTTGACTACGAGCGCACCTGATGAAGGTTATTTCAAAAACGCGTAGTGCTCGCTGAATTAGATATTTACATTCTTTTGCCATCACTGAGTCTATACCTCTGCTGGCGCACTATTAGTCCCCAAGGGTATCATCCACCTCTTAAATGATTTATTAAATTATTATTTATGTTTGAAATTTCCAGATCCAGAGTAATATCATTTATTTAAGCTAAGGTTAATCTCTATCAGACATAGGTAACCATAGCCGATCTTGGCTATCCATTGGTTTGCTTGGTCTTACATTCTAAATCATGCATTATCATACGTTATTTTGGTGACCGTATTATTAAACATCCACACAATAAACAATTTAATTTAACATGATGACAACACACTTTATCGAACAGTATACTATGGCCAAGCAGAGTTGACCTTTGTTTTCATTTTTAATTTATAGCGTGGGGAGTTAATAAGCGAAGGAAGGTAAGAATGAATAGTATAAAAGAAAACTTGAAAGACATATTCGTATCCTTAGATTATTGCTCCCTACCTACTGATCGCTGTTTATGATATGTCATGTCATGCATGGCGTGGGTGTTGCTAACCTTGGATGGGTGTTATATAATGTCATAGATTACACAATGCTTATAAATATAATCGTTCAGTGTAAATATAGACATTTCTGAATCTTAATAAATATATATATATAAAAACTTCATTTATTTATTATATATATATACAAGCGTGGACACATAAATGTGCTGTTCAAAAGGCAAGTGTGGATGTCAATATTTCATATTATTAACTTTAAAAAAAAAAATCCTGGACACAGGGTCCTGGATTTTTTTTAATAAAAAACTAATCCTGGATTATTATTTTTGCTTAAAATCCGGTCCTGTGTTTTTATTTCAAATTTTCATCATAGCCCCCCTCTCCCTCCCAAGGGATATAAAATGGTATCATTAATAATAAATTAATAAATAATAAATTCAGATTTTCTATTTAAAATAAATTTCATTTACAAAACCACTGATATTTGTTCAATTTTTAACGCTGATTTAAGCTTTAGTCGCAACAAATTTTTATTTTTCTCTTTAAACTGTCGAAACATAACATTTATTTAAACTGTAAAATTCACAAATAAAATCCCCCCCCCCCTTTTTCCCTTTTTTCTTGTTTAAATCAATGATCAACGATATTCCAGAATCAAACAAATGAATAAATATAACAGATTTCTTTTACATGCATCATTTTACCATGCAGAGTCAGTGTGTTTTAAATCGGTCATCCAATCAGGACGCTCATTATTCTTGTCCAAGATAAAAATACATCGCTAAAGTAAATCTACCTGTGGTTTCAGAGTAGAAGATTTTTAGAAATCTAACATAAAATTCCACTTCAACTCGTAAATTTACATAGAAATCGGAGATATTTCGTCATAAAACTTCACACATGGTTTTGTCTATCATATTTCTTGAAGACAAACATAAAATTTTATAGCATTTATCAATATTTTATGAGTATCAACAGTTTTATCAACACCGTATCTGTTTCTCGATACAGCCGCCCGATTACAGTGACCCGTGACGCAGATAAGCAGATCTCAGCAGTTTTTTCTGAATAAGGTTGTTTAATTAGCATCAATTTTCATGTAATAAACTATTTGTGCATTTCTAACTTTGATTCTAAAATTATGCAGTATCTTACAGAAGTTATTTCTCTTTAATGTGGTCACAGGGGTCCCCCCTTTCGTGCAAATGTCAATGTATGTTTATCATAATATTCTTCTTAATTTTCTATTTGACCGCTATAACAGTATGCTCTGATTTTTGGCAAAGTTCAAGCATCTACAAATTATAAGAATATTATACTAAAATTCGTTGTTCTTTCTATTGGTCTTAATAGACGACTACCATTTTGCGTAAAGGAAATAAAAAGGTATACAAGCGTAATAAACAATACCATTCTCATTTCGTCTCCCATGACTTATCACCAGATTTTTATCAAGAGTGACCAGGCGGATGCCATTAGTGAAGAAACCAAGGAATGTATTGCCATTCCGGAACGACTAGGTTCACCCCTCGGTTGTTTAGTATGGCTCGTGTTACACAATCTTCAGTTTTCTGTGTAGTGTTTTGTAGATCATTGTTTGTTCTTTTTCTTTTGATCATTCAGTTATGTCTTTCGACTTACGGCTTTTCATTACCCCCTTTGGTTCAAATTTTCCATGTTTATTATTTTACTTGATTCTGCTTTTATTTTAGCTAATGTTCACACTTCATTAAATATATCACAAACCATTTTAATTAGTAGGAAAATGCATGCATGTAAATGATCATGAGAGACCATCCAACATCACACTTATTCATGTCTTATTTACGTTATTTATATTTGTTCAACACATATTGTGTTGTGGTTTTGTTTTGCTTTTCTTCGTTTTGTTTACCCTATGTTGCCAGTTTCTCTGGATTTCCGTATTTGATTGCCCCTTCGGTATTCTCTAACGTTTATGAGACACGAAATAACGTGACAACGAATGTATTGCTGTTCAACATTTCAGAGAATGTTGTGAAACCTACATATGTATCACATAAGACTATTTCTATCAGTATGTAAATGAAATTCACGGAAATATTAAAAAATACGGCTTACTTCATTTTATATCATGTCCCAGAAATATATAAGTATAGAAATAGTACACATGTACTTCAGAATTCAAATGTTCCTTTGTACATGTGTACAGTGTATGTGCTGTGCAACATTTGAATTTTACTTTAAAAAAAGATCAGGTGTGATTGATAATTAGAATTATTGGTTTTAACGCCATTTTCAACAATATTTCAAATACACATGTGTATGATGGCGATTAGTTTTATTGGTGGAGTATACTGGAGTACCCGGAGAACCCCACAGACCTTCCATCACTTAAACTCTATCACATCAGATTGCATTCAGTTCAGAACGTCAAGAATAGGCATTGAGCTCACAAGCATTTATTTATATTTAGAATAACACATATGTGGTATTGTAAATGAATGCTGTAAGGGAGAAGTTCAAGACAATGCATACGTTCAAGCCTAAGTGTTACAGTTTTAGACATTCTCATACATAATAGCGAGGTGTGTTCGATACAACATTATGTGATAAAGTTTGTCAGTGACTTGCTGCAGGTCGATGGTTTTCTCTGGGTACTCCGGTTACCTCTACCAATAAAACTGACCGCCACGATATAACTGAAATATTGTTGAAAGTGGCGTTAAACACCATAAACCATAACACAAACCATTACCCCGAACATTTGTCTCAAGTTGTATAATCAATAACAATGAATCATCATATCTACACCTTTATCTATATCATAATCAATACAAATAACACAGGTATGTGTTTATGTAATTTCTACTCACATGCAGTGAACACTAAATTAATACTATACTGCATGACAAAGCACAATTTAAATCATTCGTATTTTGTATCAGACTACTCTTTTTATCGGAGAAGTACAACACAGAGGTTCGTTAAAATTTGGTCCGATAAAAAAAGCCTATGAATTTTGAATTTATTTTAGATCTGGGAATATTTAGGGAAGTTTGCTTGAAAATCGTATTAGATATAGCAACACCGGAATATAGCTATTTATTACGAATTTAGTTTGTTACACATATTTTCATTGGTTATTCAACCCTGAATGTCAGCATATATTCGGAAAACAGACGGGGTATATATGTACGTTTTCGGTATCCCTCATTTGGGCCCCAAAAAACAATAACAACGTGGTTGACAAAAACAGAAATATTTACGCTTCACTGAATCAATATCATAATACGGAATAATAAATGTATTTTTACCAAATTAAATGCTGTTTTTAAACTCAAAACGGTTGTATGAACAAAAAAGATATTCTTTTCTTCAATAAAAAATTAAAATATACCTTTCACAAATCTACACCAACCACTCAATTCGTGCAACGGGTGCAACTATCCTCGGAAGAAACTGTTCAATGGCACAAATTATGGCAGTTACCAGACACAAATCTGCCTCGTCAGTTGCAACTATCCTCAATAATGCCACCGCACCACAGTACTTCCCGGTTGCAACTCATGTCGCCGACACAAAACAGTTCAAGTTCAACATCACTTGTTTAAATGAGAGCCAATACACATGTTTCATCGTCGGTTACGGACGTCGTTGACATTTTGGATGTAAATTATGATGATTTATTTTGTGATTATAACACTCTTACAACAGTTAATTCCGTCACAAACACCAGAACAATTCAGCAAACTCCCATATTCCACGTCTGTACCATTACAAATTTGAACATAACAATCAACAAGTGAAAGTGTGTTAAAGTTTCCGCCTTTAAAACTTTCGAGGTCACGGGGCCACACCAAGTTTTTGCTTATTGTTAACATTTTGATTATTGAAATTGTTTCACAAACCCGTTGTTTTGTTATGTAATATATTAATGTTATAATTATAAAGTTTATTAAATTTACTGCATATGAAATTGTGTTGATTTAGAAATATTGAACAGGATTTTCCTTTATGAGACACCTCAGTACATAAAATATCACGTGACAAATATTTGACGTCATTGAACAAAGAATGTCAGAGGTATGAAAAGGGACATCTAGAAATACTGAAAATGAAAATAAAAGATGCAAAATATGTAATAAGGTTTTAAATATGAATTGGGACTATGTACGTGGTAAAAAAAAGCAAAAGGAAAATAAAAATAAACAAACAAAAAGGAAAAAAAAAAATTAATAAATAAAAAAAAATTAAAAATAAATTATACGACAGTTTGGTTCTGTATTTAACAAAAAAATGGTTAAATCCGTAATATATTTGTTATTCAGCTATCAGACAGGGTATATAATATGACATTCCCGGCCTATGGTCTGTGACGGAATTAACTGTTGTAAGAGTGTTATAATCACAAAATAAATCATCATAATTTACATCCAAAATGTCAACGACGTCCGTAACCGACGATGAAACATGTGTATTGGCTCTCATTTTAACAAGTGATGTTGAACTTGAACTGTTTTGTGTCGGCGACATGAGTTGCAACCGGGAAGTACTGTGGTGCGGTGGCATTATTGAGGATAGTTGAGATGGTTGCTCTCACGAACAGAACTTGTGATAATGTCTCCCATAACTTGTTTTTCCTTTGATGTCACATTATATACCCTGTCTGATAGCTGAATAGCATATAATGATTCTGTATTAGTCTACCGTAATTATTTACATGGGTCAAACAAACGTTAATATCAGACTTATTTAATAAAAGCGTAGATATTAAATTTACTAGGCACGACGCGTTTCTAGAACCATATTCATCAGGTATGCTGGCAGACCAAATATTTGAAAGCCAAATTATTTTATTGTCTCTGGAAACAAGAACACCAAAGGACCCGAGCGAGATAGCCAGCTAAGGTCACCCATGTCTTTAGTTTTAATAATAATTAAGTGGCTAAGGTCACCTATGTCTTTAGTTTTGATCGGCTAAGGTCACCAATGTCTTTAGTTTTGATCGGCTAAGGTCACCGATGTCTTTAGTTTTAATCGGCTAAGGTCACCTATGTCTTTAATTTTGATCAGCTAAGGTCACCTATGTCTTTAGTTTTAATAATAATTAAGTGAATTACGAACGGTAAATTATTTCGATAATAAATATATCTAATAAACCATGACAATGCCGAAGTACTACTGATTTTATCCCTTACGTTTACAAAGAGTTAAAGATTTATTCACCCTGATTTTATACCTTACGTTTACAAAGAGTTAAAGCTTTATTCACCCTGATTTTATACCTTACGTTTACAAACAGTTAAAGCTGTATTCACCCTGATTTTATACCTTACGCTTACAAACAGTTAAAGCTTTATTCACCCTGATTTTATACCTTACGTTTACAAAGAGTTAAAGCTTTATTCACCCCGATTTTATACCTTACGTTTACAAACAGTTAAAGCTGTATTCACCCTGATTTTATACCTTACGTTTACAAACAGTTAAAGCTGTATTCACCCTGATTTTATACCTTACGTTTACAAACAGTTAAAGCTTTATTCACCCTGATTTTATACCTTACGTTTACAAACAGTTAAAGCTGTATTCACCCTGATTTTATACCTTACGTTTACAAACAGTTAAAGCTGTATTCACCCTGATTTTATACCTTATGTTTACAAAGAGTTAAAGCTGTATTCACCCTGATTTTATACCTTACGTTTACAAAGAGTTAAAGCTGTATTCACCCTGATTTTATACCTTACGTTTACAAAGAGTTAAAGCTGTATTCACCCTGATTTTATACCTTACGTTTACAAAGAGTTAAAGCTGTATTCACCCTGATTTTATACCTTACGTTTACAAACAGTTAAAGCTGTATTCAGTGGCGGATTTAGAGGGGGCGTGCGGGGCGTGCGCCCCCCCCCCCCTAAAATTCGCAAAGCATATGTTATACAACGTTAATTAAGCAGTTCAACAAACAACTTTTTCATGAATGGTTAACTCGTGACCTGTAAGTCAAAATGAATAGTAATGATATTAGGAGTAAATTTGGGATATCATTCTAAAAAGCTCTACCCATTGATAAATGATCAGTATACACTGTCCGTCCGGATGAAGCTTTTCGTTTTGCCGTTGGTTCATTCATTGAAAACGTATGATTCGTTCTTGTTTATAGACAAACAAAGCCTAATATGTTAACATTAATGCTGCATGAAACGATTCTGATCATTTAATTTAGTTACGTTAGCTTATCAGAAATCAACAACAAGTTCATGTATTGACAATTTCCGCTTTTATTTGTCTATAAACAAGAACGGTCGAATCATACGTTTTCAATGAATGAATCAAACGACAAAAAGAAAAGCTCCATCCGGACGGGCAGCATTAACTAGAACCACCCGAAAGGACAAGCACCGAAAGTACAGATCAATTAGTGAAATGAGGAATGCGTTAAAACTAAACCAATAGTTCTTTGAAGGGTTAAAATATTGTGATCGATCAGTCATGAGTTGAACAATTCGCATCACGGTTGTTAAAGAATTTTTTTACTTTAGGTTCTTATAAGGCATGCCTTCTTATAATCTGACAAAAACATACTGTTAACAATTATCCGACAAAATTAAGACTCAAAGTCAAGTTATTTTGGTCTGATTAAAATGGTGTGGTTGGTTCAAAATTGTCAGTGACCACCAAGCCGTAATAGTGAGCATAAAAACAAAAGTAAAAACTGCAAAGAAGGAGTCAAGAAAAATCTTCATGTATTCCAAAGGAAATATGCCAAAAATCAAGGAACAACTTAAAGATAAACTGCCAAACTATATTATTGAAAATAGAGAGAAAGGAATAGACAACTGCTGGGAGTCGTTTAAGGACATACTTATATCTCTCATGACACAAAATATTCCACAGAAAAACTGCACTAGCAGATGGAACATACCTTGGATAAATACGAGTATAGGAAGATCAATGCGAACCAAACAGAGACAGTATAACAAAGCTAAAACATCTGGCAAACCAGAAGACTGGGCAAAATTTAAAGCTACAAGGAAGGCCATCAAAAAGACGATCGAATGTGAACACAAAAAATACATAGCAGATATCTTTAACATCGGAGATGACATCACAGAGGAACAGCAGGCAAGAACTAGTATTACAAAGAAATTTTGGAGATACATTAAATCTAAGAAACAAGAAAGTAGTGGTGTAGCCACATAGGAAATAGATGGATGCTACATGGAGGATAACAAATCTAAGGCGGAAGCACTAAACAAACAATTCCAATCAGTCTTTACTGACGAAGACATGTCAACTTTACCTCAAATGGGAACAAGCAAGACACAGGACATCTCAAGTATCCAGATACAGGAAAAGGGAATAGCTAAATTACTATCCAAGCTAAACATCAACAAAGCTAGTGGTCCAGATACAATCTCGCGTAGAATACTCGGGAAGCCGCAGATGAAATTGCACCATACCTAAAATTTATTTTTGAAAAATCATTGGAATTAAAAAATGTACCATATGACTGGAGAACAGCCAACATCACTGCTCTATTCAAAAAGGAGATCGATCAAAACCTGTCAATTATAGGCTAATCTCTTTGACATCGGTGCCATGCAAGATAATGGAGCATATTATTTTTAAGCATATCATGGAACATCTGGAAACTCACAATATATTAGCCGATTTCCAACATGGCTTTCGTGAAAAAAGATCTTGCGAAACACAGTTAATAATCACAGTCGAAGAAATCAGCAGATACTTGGATAACAAGCAACAGGTGGATATGCTCATCCTTGATTTCAGCAAGGCTTTTGACACTGTGCCTCACACCAGATTCCTCCGGAAACTAGACCACTGTGGAGTGAGAGGTAATATACATGGGTGGCTGGAATCTTGGTTAACAACAAGAGAACAAAAAGTCTTGGTGGATGGAGAGAAGTCAAGATCAGTCAAAATTAAATCTGGAGTACCACAGGGGACGATATTGGGCCCATTAATGTTCTTACTATATATTAACGACATCGGTGAAAATATAGGATCATCAGTAAGACTATTCGCTGATGACAGCCTCATCTACATGGCAGTATCATCTAGGAACGATTGTCAACGACTCCAAGACGATCTCACCACCATGGTCAACTGGAGTAAGAAATGGCAGATGATCTTCAATCCTTCTAAATGTTACACCTTAAGAATAACTAAAGGGAAGCAACCAGTCATATACCCGTACCACATGGAAGGACAAGTGCTTGAATCAGTAAACAACAACCCTTATCTTGGTGTTGAACTGTCCAGCACTCTATCATGTGACACTCACATTGGCAAAACAGATCTTTGGGATTTATACGGCGAAATTTAGGCAGATGTTCCACAAATATCAAGCGACAAGCCTACCTCAGCCTTGTAAGACCGCACCTTGAGTACACCAGTAGTGTATAGGATCCGCACCTACAAAAACACTTATACCAAATAGAAATGGTACAAAGAAGGGCAGCGCGGTTTATCAAGCACGAATATTCAAGAGATCCTGGGATAGTAACATCAATCCTGCAAGAACTGGAACTTCAAGCACTCCAAGAAAGGCGCAAAACATCACGCCTGCTAGTCTTCCACAAAATAACCCACCAGAAGGTAGCCATACCATTACCACCATTTTTACAAAAGCCTACTAGAACGACTCGACAATACCATCCAAGAAGATTCGTAAGGATAGGCTCAACTGGCGATCAGCGGAAACACAGCTTCTTTGTAAGGACCATCATAGGCTGGGATGATCTTCCACCGGACATTCTAGGAATTGATGACTATGAGGCATTCAAGACCAGCCTCATCGTCCACAGAAGCCAGTAAAATCTCACGAATGTTTTTAAACTGCACATGTACATATGTTTTTAATGAGCACATGATGGATGACGTCCAGTATTATGCATTCGTGTGATGAGTCAGACGACTTACCAGTGTAGAAGTAGACGCCATAACCTGATTTTTGGAGCAAACAGATTTTCAATTTTTTCTTGAATATGAAAAATACATCATTCGACAGATTGTTTTGTATACAATATGAATATATGCGGATTGAAATTTACAAGTTAAGTTTAAAAAAGTAATTTTAACGTGCAAATGCATTTTCAGATAGTTTAAGTTTTTTCACCGATCTATATATATGGTCGGACCCTCATTGTTTTAAAATCAAAATGGAACAGACAAAGAAATATTCTTTCACGAAATATTTTATACCGTTCGAAAGCTAAGAAATTGTAGTTTTCAAATATATGCGGAATGAAAATACAGCTTTAATTACTAAATTCCAGCGAACGATTATTTAATATTTCATTATATAATCTATTATATTTTCATCGAGTGTGATAATGGTATCAACTAACGCATGCGCAGTATCGGTGCTGATAATAGTTGCGACGGTCATCATTGTGCTCGACATCACATTACGAGGTTTCAAATACAGACAAAACAACCACTGGATAGTATAACAGTTTACTTTACTAATGTTTCTGTCAGTTTAGTGATGGATAAAGTCTGTTGACAACACAAATCGACAATAAGTACGCATACACTTCTCACATAAGATCACACTTCAACCTATTCTGGTTGCAAAATACAAGTTGAATGCACAGGTAAGTCGGTACTCCGAACCCATTAATGACACCGTATTGAAGGCCGTATTAAAAAATGTCAGTCAAGGAAAAATAATATTCAAGAATTTAATTTGTAAAGTAACCATAACCGATCTTAGCTATCCTGTTTCGGTCCATTGGTTTGCTTGTTCTTACATTAAAGATCATGCATTTAATTAACCAATTTACAAAGAATTGGTTGAACTAAAACACTTATTGACTCAAGCGTTCTATTTGTTATGCAATATCAAGTGATAAATTGAAATTTTGCGGGATACGAGAATCGGTTAACGGAAATATGTATCCCTATCAACGGTATCTTCAACCTACGCTAACATTTTGAAATATCATATTCAAGGTATGCCAACAAACATTATATTACAGGTGTTTATATATCAATTAATGACAGTTACAGGTAAGTAAATTTGGAAATGCAGGTCTGAAATGTATTATAAAAAAAAAACTAAGCAAAAAACAATCTAAAAATATAAGAATAAGTCTGTTAAAATTTAACACTTGAAAAAAAAATTAAACTTTTGTAAAAAGGTCTCAAAAGTGAAATTTATTATTAAAAAAAAAAAACTGAACAAAAAACTGAATCTAAAAATATAAGAATAAGTCTGTTAAAATTTAACAACTTGAAAAAAATATAATTAAACTTTTGTAAAAATTTATATATAAAATAAAAATCTGGTAAAATTAAACAAAAATCTGTAAATAAAAGATGAAAATGTAAAATTTTTTAATAATTTAAATCAACAATCTTTCTAAAATGTATGAATTCAAAATAGTATATGATACTCATGCAATTAAGCAATTTTCTTAAAATCTAAATTCAAAAGTTTTTAATAATATTTATTTATAAATTTAGAATTATCATAATTTTGAAGACTATTTTTTAATTGCTCACTCCAAACTAATTAATCATAAGATAATTCAGTGCACTGCAAGCTAATTATTTATAAGATAATTTGAAGTATGATAAACAAAAATATCTGTGCTTATAATATCCTAATTTATTTCATGAAGTATGATATAAAAATATATATGCTTATAATATTCTAATTTATTTTCATAATGATTGATGTTAAAATATCTGTGCTTATAATATCCTAATTATTTTTTATAAAGTTTGATATTAAATATATGTCCTGATATACTAGTTTATTCACTCAATACTCACACAAAAACAAGACTAAGAATCTTTATTCTCAATAATAAGCCCTATCAACACAGAAATTGTTTCAATACAGTCCTGTAATGGACGATCAGTATACTCAGTTTGTTATCAATAAATTCCCCTCTCTATACTTATTTTGGTGACCGTATTATTAATCGTCCACACAATAAACAATTTAAATTAATATGATGATAACAGACAATTTATCTAACAGTATAACATGACCAAGCAGAATTGACCTTTGTTTCCATTTCTAATTTATTGTGTAGGGAGTTAATAAGCGCAGGAAGGTAAGAACGAATAGTTAAAAAAAAAAAATATTCATATCCTTAAATTATTGCTCCCTACTGATCGATGTTTATGATATTATGATATGTCATACATGGGGTGGGTGTTATATAATGTCATAGATTACAGAATGCTTGTATATATATATATATATATATATATATATATATATATACGTCTGAAAATTAAACCAAACAGTGTTAGAATTAGATTTTACAGCTGTCAAATTTTTGTTCTTCCCTCCACGGGATTTGAACCCACACCATTGTTACACTGCAGCACCATTCGCTTAGCCTTACGTCCAGCGCCCTAGACCACTCGACTACATCCACTCCCTAAAAAAAGGAGCTTCAATAGTCGTAGTGTTACCTTGTCTCGTAAGGCAAATCTAGGGATAGGCGTAAGACATGTGTATAAGCGTGTGTAGATGGTACATATATATATATATTTATTTATATATTAGATATCACACTGAAAGATTAAAATTATAGATTTTTACATCAATGTTCATGTAATAGACTATTTGTACATTTCTGATTTTGATTCTAAAATGATGCATTATTTCACTGGCGGTTTTAATGTGTACACATATCGGTCCCTTTTCATGCAAATTTCAATGAAACTAACATATTATATTTTTACCATGATATCTTAAAAAAAATTTAATGTTGTAACAACCTCTTAATTATATATTTGCTATAAAATTATGTTCTGATTTATTACAAGCTTCAAATATCTACAAATTATAAGAATATTATACTCATATTCATTATCTTACTAGAGGGATACCATTTTGCTCGTCGTAAAGGAAATAACAAAAGGTATTAAAACGTTATGGACAATACAATTCTCCTTTCGTCTCCCATGATTATAACCAGATTGTTATCAAGAGTAAACAAGACCATTCCGGACCTACTGAGTTCACCCCTCGGTCGTTTTGTATGGCTCGTGTTACAAAATCTTCAGTTTTCTGTGTAATGTTTTGTAGATCATTGTTTGTCCTTTTTCTTTTGGCCATTCAATTATGTCCAACTTCGAGTTACGGCTTCTGAATACTCCCATTGGTTCACATTTTCCTTGTTAGTCATTTCTCTTGATTTGGCGCTTCTTGTATCTAATATTAACACTTCATTAGATAAATGACATACCATTTTAATTAAGGAAAGGGAATGCATGTAAATGACGAATGTACTGCTGCTCTACATTTCACATGAATGTTGTATGAAAACAACTTAGATATCAAATTTAGCGCGCACGACGCGTTTCTGGAATAACCTTCATCAGGTACGCTCAAAATCAAAAGATTTGAAAGCCAAATAATTTAAAGTTTTGAGAGCAAAACAACCAAAGAGTCTAAACAGACTTAAGACCTACATATATATCACATACGAATATTTCTATCAGTATGTAAATGAAATTCACGAAAATATTAAAAATACAGTTTAATTCATTTTATATCATGTGCCAGAAATATTTAAGTATAGAAATAGTATACATGAACTTCAGAATACAAATGTTCCTTTGCACACGTGTACAATGTATGTGCTGTGCTACTTTTAAATTTTGCTTTAAAAAAGATCAGGTATGATTAATAATTATGATTATTTTTAACGCCACTTTCAACAATATTTCAAATACACATGTGTATGATGGTGGTTAGTTTTATTAGTGGCGTAAACTTGAGTACCCGGAGTACCCCACCGACTTCCCGTCACTTAAGCTCTATCACATCAGACTGTACCCAGTACCGAACGTCAAAGGACATGCATTCATCTCACAATCATGTTATTTATATTTCGGCTAACACATACAATAGTATTGTAAATGTATACTGTAAAGGAAGAGTTGAAGACAATACGTACTTTCAAGTTTAAGTGTCACAGTTTTAAACATTCTCATACATAATACCTATGGGGTGTAGTGGTCATGATCGTATGGTAGTTAGATTTACGACTACTTGTGCAATCCGTGCCTATCACCACTAAAGTTGTGAGTTCGAACCCCGTTCATGACGAGGTGTACTCAATGCAGCTTTATGTGACTAAATTTGTCAGTGACCTCCACCAATAAAACTGACAGCCACGATATAACTGAAATATTGTTGAAAGTGGCGTTAAGCAAAACAAACCAAACTAAGCCATACATAATACCACCACCCCGAACATTTGTTGTATAATCAATAATAATGAATCATCATATCTACACCTTTATCTATATCATAATCAATACACATAACACTGCTATGTGTTTATGCAATATCTACTGACATGCAGTGTTCACTAAATTAACACTATACTGCATGACAAAGCACAATTTAAATCATTCGTATTTTGTATCAGACTACTCTTTTTATCGGAGAAGTACAACACAGAGAGAGGTTCGTTAAAATTTGGTCCGATAAAAAAAGCCTATGAATTTTGAATTTATTTTAGATCTGGGAATATTTAGGGAATTTTGCTTGAAAATCATATTAGATATAGCAACACCGGAATATAGCTATATGATTCTGTATTAGTCTACCGTAATTATTTACATGGGTCAAACAAACGTTAATATCAGACTTATTTAATAAAAGCGTAGATATTAAATTTACTAGGCACGACGCGTTTCTAGAACCATCTTCATCAGGTATGCTGGCAGACCAAATATTTGAAAGCCAAATTATTGTATCGTCTCTGGGAACAAGAACACCAAAGGACCCGAGCGAGATAGCCAGCTAAGGTCACCTATGTCTTTAGTTTTAATAATAATTAAGTGGCTAAGGTCACCTATGTCTTTAATTTTAATAATAATTAAGTGGCTAAGGTCACCAATGTCTTTAGTTTTAATAATAATTAAGTGAATTACGAAGTGTAAATTATTTCGATAATAAATATTTCTAATAAACCATGACAATGCCGAAGTACTACTGATTTTATACCTGACGTTTACAAAGAGTTAAAGCTTTATTCACCCTGATTTTATATCTTACGTTTACAAGGAGTTAAAGCTTTATTCACCCTGATTTTATACCTTACATTTACAAAGAGTTAAAGCTTTATTCACCCTGATTTTATACATTTTATACCTTACGTTTACAAACAGTTAAAGCTGTATTCATCATGATTTTATATCTTACGCTTACAAAGAGTTAAAGCTTTATTCACCCTGATTTTATATCTTACGTTTACAAAGAATTAAAGCTTTATTCACCCTGATTTTATATCTTACGTTTACAAAGAGTTAAAGCTTTATTCACCCTGATTTTATACCTTACGTTTACAAACAGTTAAAGCTGTATTCACCCTGATTTTATACCTTACGTTTACAAAGAGTTAAAGCTTTTTTCACCCTGATTTTATACCTTACGTTTACAAAGAGTTAAAGCTTTATTCACCCTGATTTTATATCTTACGTTTACAAAGAGTTAAAGCTTTATTCACCCTGATTTTATATCTTACGCTTACAAGAATTAAAGCTTTATTCACCTTGATTTTATATCTTACGTTTACAAAGAGTTAAAGCTTTATTCACCCTGATTTTATACCTTACGTTTACAAACAGTTAAAGCTGTATTCACCCTGAATTTATACCTTACGTTTACAAAGCGTTAAAGCTTTATTCACCCTGATTTTATACCTTACGCTTACAAAGAGTTAAAGCTTTATTCACCCTGATTTTATATCTTACGTTTACAAAGAGTTAAAGCTTTATTCACCCTGATTTTATACCTTACGTTTACAAAGAGTTAAAGCTTTATTCACCCTGATTTTATATCCTACATTTACAAAGAGTTAAAGCTTTATTCACCCTGATTTTATATCTTACGTTTACAAAGAGTTAAAGCTTTATTCACCCTGATTTTATATCTTACGTTTACAAAGAGTTAAAGCTGTATTCACACTGATTTTATATCTTACGCTTACAAAGAGTTAAAGCTGTATTCACCCTGATTTTATATCTTACGTTTACAAACAGTTAAAGCTGTATTCACCCTGATTTTATACCTTACGCTTACAAAGAGTTAAAGCTGTATTCACCCTGATTTTATACCTTACGCTTACAAAGAGTTAAAGCTGTATTCACCCTGATTTTATACCTTACGTTTACAAACAGTTAAAGCTGTATTCACCCTGATTTTATATCTTACGTTTACAAAGAGTTAAAGCTGTATTCACCCTGATTTTATACCTTACGTTTACAAAGAGTTAAAAGCTGTATTCACCCTTATTTTATACCTTACGTTTACAAACAGTTAAAGCTTTATTCACCCATTAAGACCGAAATACAAATGTACTTTCTACCTTGTATATTGTAGTTTATATACTTTATAATATAGCTCCAGTTGTTTGTAGGAAGGCTCATGTCTTTTTTTTTGCGTAATTTGTGTTTGCTTGCAAATAGTGGTGACCAACACATATTGTGTTGTGTTTTTGCCTTGGTTTTCGTCGTCTTGTGTACCCTATGTTGCCAGTTTCTCTTGAGTTTTCCATTTTTTGATTGCCCCTTCAGTATTCTCTAACGTTGATATCCTTAGTACACTTGTACTAGCCCAATGTCTACATCTCTTTTATAATTTTAATGGACTATCACGAAACCCAACTGTATCGTGTAAGTAATGTCACATGTTAATCCTAAACAATAATAACTTTGGCAGACACTTATCGTATTCCGTTAGCCTAGATCATGTCTGTCTTACTGATATTTATTTAGATACTTGTTTTGTGTGGTAGCTCGTTTGCTCATTTAGTATTACTACCCTAAAATATTTTAAACACTTCAGCATTAGAACTACTGAACAGTGTCATTGATGAAAAGTACGAAAGGACATGGACGTAAATGAACACAAGAGACTATCCAACTTGATACTTAGACACAAATTAATGTAAAGGAACAGTGATGTCACTGTTGTTCTATATTTCACAGTCAATGTACAGTCTACAATAACGCAATGAGCATAAAGCGATCCTTAAGACTAGTATAAATGTATTTATTACTTCTACTGTAGTATGGATGTATTTATTACTTCTACTGTAGTATGGATGTATTTATTACTTCTACTGTAGTATAGATGTATTTATTACTTCTACTGTAGTATAGATGTATTTATTACTTCTACTGTAGTATAGATGTATTTATTACTTCTACTGTAGTATAGATGTATTTATTACTTCTACTGTAGTTTAGATGTATTTATTACTTCTACTGTAGTATAGATGTGTTTATTACTTCTACTGTAGTTTAGATGTATTTATTACTTCTACTGTAGTATAGATGTATTTATTACTTCTACTGTAGTATGGATGTATTTATTACTTCTACTGTAGTATAGATGTATTTATTACTTCTACTGTAGTATAAATGTATTTATTACTTCTACTGTAGTATAGATGTATTTATTACTTCTACTGTAGTATAGATGTATTTATTACTTCTACTGTAGTATAGATGTATTTATTACTTCTACTGTAGTATACATGTATTTATTACTTCTACTGTAGTATGGATGTATTTATTACTTCTACTGTAGTATAGATGTATTTATTACTTCTACTGTAGTATAGATGTGTTTATTACTTCTACTGTAGTATAGATGTATTTATTACTTCTACTGTAGTATAGATGTATTTATTACTTCTACTGTAGTATAGATGTATTTATTACTTCTACTGTAGTATAGATGTATTTATTACTTCTACTGTAGTATAGATGTATTTATTACTTCTACTGTAGTAGATGTATTTATTACTTCTACTGTAGTATAAATGTATCTATTACTTCTACTGTAGTATAAATGTATCTATTACTTCTACTGTAGTATAGATGTATTTATTACTTCTACTGTAGTTTAGATGTATTTATTGCTTCTACTGTAGTATGGATGTATTTATTACTTCTACTGTAGTATAGATGTATTTATTACTTCTACTGTAGTATAGATGTATTTATTACTTCTACTGTAGTATAGATGTATTTATTACTTCTACTGTAGTATAGATGTATTTATTACTTCTACTGTAGTATAGATGTATTTATTACTTCTACTGTAGTATAGATGTATTTATTACTTCTACTGTAGTTTAGATGTATTTATTACTTCTACTGTAGTATAGATGTATTTATTACTTCTACTGTAGTATAGATGTATTTATTACCTCTACTGTAGTTTAGATGTATTTATTACTTCTACTGTAGTTTAGATGTATTTATTACTTCTACTGTAGTATAGATGTATTTATTACTTCTACTGTAGTTTAGATGTATTTATTACTTCTACTGTAGTATAGATGTATTTATTACTTCTACTGTAGTATAGATGTATTTATTACTTCTACTGTAGTATAGATGTATTTATTACCTCTACTGTAGTTTAGATGTGTTTATTACTGCTACTGTAGTATAGATGTATTTATTACTTCTACTGTAGTATAGATGCATTTATTACTTCTACTGTAGTTTACATGTATTTATTACTTCTACTGTAGCATGGATGTATTTATTACTTCTACTGTAGTATGGATGTATTTATTACTTCTACTGTAGTATAGATGTATTTATTACTTCTACTGTAGTATAGATGTATTTATTACTTCTACTGTAGTATAGATGTATTTATTACTTCTACTGTAGTATGGATGTATTTATTACTTCTACTGTAGTATGGATGCATTTATTACTTCTACTGTAGTATAGATGTATTTATTACTTCTACTGTAGTATGGATGTATTTATTACTTCTACTGTAGTATAGATGTATTTATTACTTCTACTGTAGTATGGATGTATTTATTACTTCTACTGTAGTATGGATGTATTTATTACTTCTACTGTAGTATGGATGTATTTATTACTTCTACTGTAGTATAGATGTATTTATTACTTCTACTGTAGTATGGATGTATTTATTACTTCTACTGTAGTATGGATGTATTTATTACTTCTACTGTAGTATAGATGTATTTATTACTTCTACTGTAGTTTAGATGTATTTATTACTTCTACTGTAGTATAGATGTATTTATTACTTCTACTGTAGTATAGATGTATTTATTACTTAGACTGTAGTATAGATGTGTTTATTACTTCTACTGTAGTATAGATGTATTTATTACTTCTACTGTAGTATAAATGTATTTATTACTTCTACTGTAGTATGGATGTAGTTATTACTTCTACTGTAGATTAGATGTGTTTATTACTTCTACTGTAGTATAGATGTATTTATTACTTCTACTGTAGTATAGATGTATTTATTACTTCTACTGTAGAATAAATGTATTTATTACTTCTACTGTAGTATAGATGTATTTATTACTTCTACTGTAGTATGGATGTATTTATTACTTCTACTGTAGTATAGATGTATTTATTACTTCTACTGTAGTATAGATGTATTTATTACTTCTACTGTAGTTAAGATGTATTTATTACTTCTACTGTAGTATAAATGTATTTATTACTTCTACTGTAGTTTAGATGTATTTATTACTTCTACTGTAGTATAGATGTGTTTATTACTTCTACTGTAGTATGGATATATTTATTACTTCTACTGTAGTATAAATGTATTTATTACTTCTACTGTAGTTTAGATGTATTTATTACTTCTATTGTAGTATAGATGTATTTATTACTTTTACTGTAGTTTAGATGTCTTTATTACTTCTACTGTAGTATAGATGTATTTATTACTTCTACTGTAGTTTAGATGTATTTATTACTTCTACTGTAGTATAGATGTATTTATTACTTCTACTGTAGTATAGATGTGTTTATTACTTCTACTGTAGTATAGATGTATTTATTACTTCTACTGTAGTATAGATGTATTTATTACTTCTACTGTAGTATAGATGTATTTATTACTTCTACTGTAGTATAGATGTATTTATTACTTAGACTGTAGTATAGATGTATTTATTACTTCTACTGTAGTATAAATGTATTTATTACTTCTACTGTAGTTTAGATGTATTTATTACTTCTACTGTAGTATAGATGTATTTATTACTTCTACTGTAGTATAGATGTATTTATTACTTCTACTGTAGTATAGATGTATTTATTACTTCTACTGTAGTTTAGATGTATTTATTACTTCTACTGTAGTATAAATGTATTTATTACTTCTACTGTAGTTTAGATGTATTTATTACTTCTACTGTAGTATAGATGTGTTTATTACTTCTACTGTAGAATAGATGTATTTATTACTTCTACTGTAGTTTAGATGTGTTTATTACTTCTACTGTAGTATAGATGTATTTATTACTTCTACTGTAGTTTAGATGTATTTATTACTTCTACTGTAGTATAGATGTATTTATTACTTCTACTGTAGTATAGATGTATTTATTACTTCTACTGTAGTTTAGATGTGTTTATTACTTCTACTGTAGTATAGATGTATTTATTACTTCTGTTTATAAACGATACATATCTTTGTCTATCTGGTGTCATGTGGTGTACTGAAGTACATTTAGCAGATGTGGGGTAATCAACGAGGAAGCAAAATACGGATGAAATAATCTTAACAAATACCGTCATCATTGTGCTAGACATCACATTACGAGGTTTCAAATATAGACAAAACAACCACTGAATAGTATAACAGTATACTATACTAATTTTTCTGTCAGTTTAGTGATGGATAAAGTCTGTTGACAACACAAATCGGCAATAAGTACGCATACACTTCTCACATAAGATCATACATCAACCTATTCTGGTTGCAAAATACAAGTTGAATGCACAGGTTGTCAAGTAAATGGACAATCCTGTTACAAAACAGCAGTTCAAATGGGAAGAAAATAATATAGAATAAGAACAAAAGGTGAGACGACACTAATTTCCGTAACAGCCGGAAGTTGGTACTCCGAACCCATTAATGACACCGTATAGAAGACCGTATTAAAAAAAAAGTCAGTCAAGGAAAAATAATATTCATGAATTTAGTTTGTAAGCGTAAAGGTTTGTGTAAGCAGTACAGATGATAAGTGATTTGTTTGTTTTTCGTTTATTGCTTTTTACTTTATTTATGTCTTTGGATGTTGTGTTTTGTTTTGCTTCTTTTTTTTTTTGTATTTTTTTCACTTTTTTTTTATTTGTTTTGGGGTTTTTTTGTGTTTTTTTTTCAATATTAAGGGGAAGGGATAATTGGGTTCATCCAATTAAATAAATATGCGAACGATTTGAAATGTAAGCTTATCTTGGTATAATATGAAGTGGACTTCAATTCATATTATACCTCTCGATAACAACAATTTCAAAGATTAAGCATACAACAGATTCTACATTCCTAGCTGGTTGTCACTTAACTACGAGTATTCAGTGATCCTGCTATTGTACTGTTTGTCACTTAACTACGAGTATTCATTGATCCTGCTATTGTACTGTCTGTCACTTAACTACGAGTATTCATTGATCCTGCTATTGTACTGTCTGTCACTTAACTACGAGTATTCATTGATCCTGCTATTGTACTGTCTGTCACTTAACTACGAGTATTCAGTGATCCTGCTATTGTACTGTTTGTCACTTAACTACGAGTATTCAGTGATCCTGCTATTGTACTGTCTGTCACTTAACTACGAGTATTCATTGATCCTGCTATTGTACTGTCTGTCACTTAACTACGAGTATTCATTGATCCTGCTATTGTACTGTTTGTCACTTAACTACGAGTATTCATTGATCCTGCTATTGTACTGTCTGTCACTTAACTACGAGTATTCATTGATCCTGCTATTGTACTGTCTGTCACTTAACTACGAGTATTCATTGATCCTGCTATTGTACTGTCTGTCACTTAACTACGAGTATTCAGTGATCCTGCTATTGTACTGTTTGTCACTTAACTACGAGTATTCAGTGATCCTGCTATTGTACTGTCTGTCACTTAACTACGAGTATTCATTGATCCTGCTATTGTACTGTCTGTCACTTAACTACGAGTATTCAGTGATCCTGCTATTGTACTGTTTGTCACTTAACTACGAGTATTCAGTGATCCTGCTATTGTACTGTCTGTCACTTAACTACGAGTATTCAGTGATCCTGCTATTGTACTGTCTGTCACTTAACTACGAGTATTCAGTGATCCTGCTATTGTACTGTATGTCACTTAACTACGAGTATTCATTGATCCTGCTATTGTACTGTCTGTCACTTAACTACGAGTATTCATTGATCCTGCTATTGTATTGTCTGTCACTTAACTACGAGTATTCATTGATCCTGCTATTGTACTGTCTGTCACTTAACTACGAGTATTCATTGATCCTGCTATTGTACTGTCTGTCACTTAACTACGAGTATTCAGTGATCCTGCTATTGTACTGTCTGTCACTTAACTACGAGTATTCATTGATCCTGCTATTGTACTGTCTGTCACTTAACTACGAGTATTCATTGATCCTGCTATTGTACTGTCTGTCACTTAACTACGAGTATTCATTGATCCTGCTATTGTACTGTCTGTCACTTAACTACGAGTATTCAGTGATCCTGCTATTGTACTGTCTGTCACTTAACTACGAGTATTCATTGATCCTGCTATTGTACTGTCTGTCACTTAGCTACGAGTATTCATTGATCCTGCTATTGTACTGTCTGTCACTTAACTACGAGTATTCATTGATCCTGCTATTGTACTGTCTGTCACTTAACTACGAGTATTCAGTGATCCTGCGATTGTACTGTCTGTCACTTAACTACGAGTATTCATTGATCCTGCTATTGTACTGTCTGTCACTTAACTACGAGTATGCATTGATCCTGCTATTGTACTGTCTGTCACTTAACTACGAGTATTCATTGATCCTGCTATTGTACTGTCTGTCACTTAACTACGAGTATTCAGTGATCCTGCTATTGTACTGTCTGTCACTTAACTACGAGTATTCAGTGATCCTGCTATTGTACTGTCTGTCACTTAACTACGAGTATTCATTGATCCTGCTATTGTATTGTCTGTCACTTAACTACGAGTATTCAGTGATCCTGCTATTGTACTGTCTGTCACTTAACTACGAGTATTCATTGATCCTGCTATTGTACTGTCTGTCACTTAACTACGAGTATTCAGTGATCCTGCTATTGTACTGTTTGTCACTTAGCTACGAGTATTCAGTGATCCTGCTATTGTACTGTCTGTCACTTAACTACGAGTATTCAGTGATCCTGCGATTGTACTGTCTGTCACTTAACTACGAGTATTCATTGATCCTGCTATTGTACTGTCTGTCACTTAACTACGAGTATTCATTGATCCTGCTATTGTACTGTCTGTCACTTAACTACGAGTATTCATTGATCCTGCTATTGTACTGTCTGTCACTTAACTACGAGTATTCATTGATCCTGCTATTGTACTGTCTGTCACTTAACTACGAGTATTCAGTGATCCTGCTATTGTACTGTTTGTCACTTAACTACGAGTATTCAGTGATCCTGCTATTGTACTGTATGTCACTTAACTACGAGTATTCAGTGATCCTGCTATTGTACTGTCTGTCACTTAACTACGAGTATTCAGTGATCCTGCTATTGTACTGTCCATGTTTATGTTGTCTTTCATTTTTCAGATAGTATAGTTTGTCGTCTGTTGAGTTATTTGAGAGTATATATTGGTTACTTGTACCCTGTAGTGTAAGGAAAGAATGAATAAAAACAATCTATATTACAGTATGTTATTTCCTAATAAAAGATGATATTGAATAATCTTAAGTTCAAGGTGGAACACAATCTAAAAAAATATCATATGTAAAGATCATTGAACTATAGATATAAAACCGACAATTAGTTTATATTTGATTTTCTACTAAATTTGTGTTCTTCCAAGTCTACCTGGCCATTGTTTCCTACGCTTAACTACTCGACATTATGTATTATTCTTGAAATGCGTAATATGCACTAAATCAGATATCTGCAATTTTATTATGACCATTGTGGCAAAATGGGTGCCACTAGTGGAGCAGGAACTGCTTACTCTTCCGTAGCACCTGAGGTCACCCCCGATTTTCGGTGGGGTTCGTGTTACTCGATCTTTAGTTTTATGTGTATGTTTTGTATATCGTTGTTTGTCCTTTTGTCCTTTTTCTTTCGGTCATTGTGTTGTCTGTTCTGGTTACCCCTTTGGTATGTTCAAACTCTTCATAATTTTACAGGAATGTTGTGCCTGCTGGTAGCTTTGACTGCTGTAGTTCTATGTAACAGTTATCCTTACCATGGAACAACAGAGTATGTCTGTAAGGATGACGAAGCTTCTGTACATTATTCTCATCAAAGATCAATGTCTCCATATATGATATCAGTAAAACAACAAAATACTCATAATTTATTTGGTAAGTCAATTCAATAAATATATTCAGTCTTTATTTTAAGATGAGATTAAAGATAGATAATCTAAATCGTAAGATATTTATGAGTAATGAGATCATCATGATACAAAAACAACATCAGAACGAACATGAAATGTTAAACATCAAGATACTTCGGAGTGAGAATCGAAGTGAGAGCAGACCTCTCGGTCATGTTTTGTACCCGTATTTCAATATCGTCCAATAAGAACGCTCTTATTGGATATACCGTTGCGCTGGGATGTTTTGCGAGCAGGAAACTCATATGACCGCATGCCACGTCTTTTGGTCATAAATCGTCAGGACTTTATACTCGTATTAATAAGAAACATCCTTTCGAAACATTGTATCCAATACATACATTGATCTTAATTTAACTCATCAGTACGAAACTCAAACTCGAAAGTTTTATGGTTGTAAGGTCAAGTCTTATTGTCTTATAATTGTCGGGTAGGAGTTTCAAACTCATAACCCAAATTAATCAAATCACAATGATGCATGTAGAGGTAATTTTACTGAAATTGAATATGAATATTAACATGCTTCCGTTAAAAAATCTCCACAGTATACTGATACCTATAGAGACTATACGTCCACAAATTAGGTATAGGTATCACGTCCAGTTCACCGCGAGATGAGAAAGCGAGGGCTTTTACCAGGTATTTAACGGATGCTCAATGATTTCGCGTGGGAAGTCAGATTTCCTCTGCCAACAAAACTGAACTCCAGGATATAACTTTACGTGAACGTAAAATAAAGTTAATATTTAATGCCAGAAAAAATGATCATACAGGATAATTACTCTCTATATAATAAGTTATTGACAGCTTTTGTCCTTTTTATTTTGGTGATTATATTGTATATCCTTCTCCGATTTATGGATTCTGATTGCTTCTTTCGTATCTTCAAACTTGTCTTCATAGAGTAATATGGTCATTTTCAACAATGAATACATTTACAGTAGCAATATATACATGTTTGTACTAGCATTTAAATTTTATGCTTACACAAGAGAGTACATCATTGACTAAGACGAAAGCGTAGAACACATTCTAATAACACGAACTCCCACAAAACCCAGGAGTGAAACCAGACATTCAAATTGTCGTTGCTATGTTTTTTTTTAAAGAAATTGCATATCCCTTAGAAACTGTAATTAAGATAGTCGTATAAAAATTTTAAAAAAAATGCTACAAGTTTTGATTACATGATTTCAATTATGAAGAAGAATTTCTAATAAAAAAAAACCCAATGCATCAGATTGCAAATAAACGTTATTTAAAAACGATGGGGCAATCAAGAATTACCAATGCAGAGCCACTGGCAACATTGGGTACAAGACACAGAACGGACACAAACAAAGCACAACATCAAGCAAAAAATCATACAAGAAAAAATAAAACACAACACGGAAAACTAAACAGATGAGCATCACAGACCCCACCAAAATCCCGGGGAAAGGGGTGGTAAACCCAGGTGCTCGAGAAGGGTAAGCGAAACCATGGGTGCTGATGCAAATGAATGTATCCAATGCATAACACAACAAATACGACAAAAAAAGAAGAATGATCACACTATAATAACATAGGACTATTATTTTTCAGTTACAATAAGCTCAAAACAACTCATTCCTTTCACTGATTTTACTATAAAGTCGCTATACCATCCAACTTCCGTTAAGCAACAGCAGACACAGTTTATATTGGTTGACGATGAAGGCTTTCCACTATCACAATGTCAAGGGGTAAGTACGTATGTCATTAATTTTGTACAGAAACAATTAGCTTCAAGTTATACAAGGCGGAAACGAAAAGTAATGACGGGGTATAAATCTATATAAAATGTATTTTGTATTAACTTTTCATTCTTTAGCTTAAATATCATTGGAACTGTTCCGACAGCGTAGTTATGTTTGCTTCTTAATTAAATATCATTGGAACTGTTCCGACAGTGTAGTTATGTTTGCTTCTTAATTAAATATCATTGGAACTGTTCCGACAGTGTAGCTATGTTTGTTTCTTAATTAAATATCATTGGAACTGTTCCGACAGTGTAGCTATGTTTGCTTCTTAATTAAATATCATTGGAACTGTTCCGACAGTGTAGCTATGTTTGCTTCTTAATTAGATATCATTGGAACTGTTCCGACAGTGTAGCTATGTTTGCTTCTTAATTAAATATCATTGGAACTGTTCCGACAGCGTAGTTATGTTTGCTTCTTAATTAGATATCATTGGAACTGTTCCGACAGTGTAGTTATGTTTGTTTCTTAATTAAATATCATTGGAACTGTTCCGAGAGTGTGGTTATGTTTGTTTCTTAATTAAATATCATTGGAACTGTTCCGACAGTGTAGTTATGTTTGTTTCTTAATTAAATATCATTGGAACTGTTCCGACAGTGTGGTTATGTTTGTTTCTTAATAAAATATCATTGGAACTGTTCCGACAGTGTAGTTATGTTTGCTTTTTAATTAAATATCATTGGAACTGTTCCGACAGTGTAGCTATGTTTGCTTCTTAATTAAATATCATTGGAACTGTTCCGACAGTGTAGCTATGTTTGCTTCTTAATTAGATATCATTGGAACTGTTCCGACAGTGTAGTTATGTTTGTTTCTTAATTAAATATCATTGGAACTGTTCCGACAGCGTAGTTATGTTTGCTTCTTAATTAGATATCATTGGAACTGTTCCGACAGTGTAATTATGTTTGTTTCTTAATTAAATATCATTGGAACTGTTCCGACAGTGTGGTTATGTTTGTTTCTTAATTAAATATCATTGGAACTGTTCCGACAGTGTAGTTATGTTTGTTTCTTAATTAAATATCATTGGAACTGTTCCGACAGTGTGGTTATGTTTGTTTCTTAATAAAATATCATTGGAACTGTTCCGACAGTGTAGTTATGTTTGCTTTTTAATTAAATATCATTGGAACTGTTCCGACAGTGTAGTTATGTTTGCTTTTTAATTAAATATCATTGGAACTGTTCCGACAGTGTAGTTATGTTTGTTTCTTAATTAAATATCATTGGAACTGTTCCGACAGTGTAGTTATGTTTGTTTCTTAATTAAATATCATTGGAACTGTTCCGACGGTGTAGTTATGTTTGTTTCTTAATTAAATATCATTGGAACTGTTCCGACAGTGTAGTTATGTTTGTTTCTTAATAAAATATCATTGGAACTGTTCCGACAGTGTAGTTATGTTTGTTTCTTAATTAAATATCATTGGAACTGTTCCGACAGTGTAGTTATGTTTGTTTCTTAATTAAATATCATTGGAACTGTTCCGACAGTGTAGTTATGTTTGTTTCTTAATAAAATATCATTGGAACTGTTCCGACAGTGTAGATATGTTTGTTTCTTAATTAAATATCATTGGAACTGTTCCGACAGTGTAGTTATGTTTGTTTCTTAAATAAATATCATTGGAACTGTTCCGACAGTGTGGTTATGTTTGTTTCGTAATGTATTAGTAGAAATAAAGGCGCATGGTATATGATAAATTATGAAAAGAAAGTCTAAACAATGATGGCCAATAATTCGAGAATACATGTTGAAATATTCAAATACAATTTATTAGATATGATAGGTAGCTTTATTTGATTAAATATCAAAATGCCATATGCAAATATATCTATAATAATATATACATGAAAGTTTCACCATGTCAATGTAATATCAAATTTCTTAAAAATTACAAATTGAAATATTGGTATTCAACCTGGGATAACATATAAAGTTTATTAATTAAATCATTGAATTAAAAATTGTTTGGTTAGAATTTGGTAGAATTGAGAGGTGACACAAATCCTTGGCACGTAAATATTAAATAAAAAAGCAATGTATAATTTATTGTGATCTCAAATTTATTTAGTGATAAGCATATATAAAGCATGCGATAAAATTATCTAAAGCATGTGTCATATGAGTTTAAGAAGCTAATTATAAAATGGTTTAGAACAGTGTATTTACCACAAACTACGTCATTTATTCTCAGTAATACTAACGCGTTTATTCTTAGTAAGACTTCCCGGTTCATTTTCAATAAAACTACCCCGTCTCAAGATAAATTACTCGTTTCATTCTCGGTATAGATATGTTTTTATCAATAAAATCGATGTTGTAATAATATCTTTACTTCCCGGTTAATGTCTTTGTGTTCTTGGAACATTTACTTTTATATACATTTTCTATGCATTGTAACCGCATATGCGGTGTAATTGTTAGCGAGCTCATCTCGTTTGCGGTAGATCGTGGGTTCGTACCCTGGTCGGGTCAAACTGTTAGCGAGCTCATCTCGTGTGCGGTAGATCGTGGGTTCGTGCCCTTGTCGGGTCAAACTGTTAGCGAGCTCATCTCGTGTGCGGTAGATCGTGAGTTCGAGCCCTGGTCGGGTCAAACTGTTAGCGAGCTCATCTCGTTTGTGGTAGATCGAGTGTTCGAGCCCCGGTCAGGTCAAACTGTTAGCGAGCTCATCTCGTTTGTGGTAGATCGAGTGTTCGAGCCCCGGTGGTCAAACCAAAGACTATAACATTGGTACTTGTTGCTTCTCTTCTAAGCACGCGGCATCAAGGAGAAAGCGCAAAGACCGGTTCGCTCGGAATCAGGATAATGTGTCCAAGCGGGGCGAAATGTCTATCCGTGGACTGTTGTTTCAGTGAGCTATCACTATAAAATCCAACTAAGGGTGTTGGTCTAGTACAAAGAGGACCTCATATTCATTCCATTGAAAATTAACCTGTTCTCGCCAATATATAGCTGAAAAATTGCTGAATTGGCGTTAAGCAACAATCACTCACTCACTCTATTCGTTGTTATCATTTTTTGGGGTTATAATCTTTTGATGCAATTCCAGACATTTTGTAAATTGATTCATTAAGATTACATAGGGTATTGGATTAACATTATTATGACCTAGATATTGACCTCACCAGTATTTATAGTTGAACATATTTGCATAAGCTCATTAGATGATAAAACGTAGATATCTAATTTAAATGTAAAATAAAACAAGACATAGCAATAGCAGGATAGTAGAATAACTGGAACAGAGGACATATCAATAGCAGGATAGTAGAATAACTGGAACAGAGGACATATCAATAGCAGGATAGTAGAATAACTGGAACAGAGGACATAGCAATAGCAGGATAGTAGAATAACTGGAACAGAGGGCATAGCAATAGCAGGATAGTAGAATAACTGGAACAGAGGGTATAGCAATAGCAGGATAGTAGAATAACTGGAACAGAAGGTATAGCAATAGCAGGATAGTAGAATAACTGGAACAGAGGGTATAGCAATAGCAGGATAGTATAATAACTGGAACAGAGGACATAGCAATAGCAGGATAGTAGAATAACTGGAACAGAGGGTATAGCAATAGCAGGATAGTATAATAACTGGAACAGAGGGTATAGCAATAGCAGGATAGTATAATAACTGGAACAGAGGACATAGCAATAGCAGGATAGTAGAATAACTGGAACAGAGGACATAGCAATAGCAGGATAATAGAATAACTGGAACAGAGGGTATAGCAATAGCAGGATAGTAGAATAACTGGAACAGAGGACATAGCAATAGCAGGATAGTAGAATAACTGGAACAGAGGACATAGAAATAGCAGGATAGTAGAATAACTGGAACAGAGGACATATCAATAGCAGGATAATAGAATAACTGGAACAGAGGGTATAGCAATAGCAGGATAGCAGAATAACTGGAACAGAGGACATAGCAATAGCAGGATAATAGAATAACTGGAACAGAGGACATAGCAATAGCAGGATAGTAGAATAACTGGAACAGAGGACATATCAATAGCAGGATAGTAGAATAACTGGAACAGAGGACATAGCAATAGCAGGATAATAGAATAACTGGAACAGAGGACATAGCAATAGCAGGATAGTATAATAACTGGAACAGAGGACATATCAATAGCAGGATAGTATAATAACTGGAACAGAGGACATATCAATAGCAGGATAGTAGAATAACTGGAACAGATGACATAGCAATAGCAGGATAGTAGAATAACTGGAACAGAGGACATAGCAATAGCAGGATAGTAGAATAACTGGAACAGAGGACATAGCAATAGCAGGATAGTAGAATAACTGGAACAGAGGACATAGCAATAGCAGGATAGTAGAATAACTGGAACAGAGGACATAGCAATAGCAGGATAATAGAATAACTGGAACAGAGGACATATCAATAGCAGGATAGTATAATAACTGGAACAGAGGACATATCAATAGCAGGATAGTAGAATAACTGGAACAGAGGGCATAGCAATAGCAGGATAGTAGAATAACTGGAACAGAGGGCATAGCAATAGCAGGATAGTATAATAACTGGAACAGAGGGCATAGCAATAGCAGGATAGTATAATAACTGGAACAGAGGGCATAGCAATAGCAGGATAATAGAATAACTGGAACAGAGGGTATAGCAATAGCAGGATAGTAGAATAACTGGAACAGAGGACATAGCAATAGCAGGATAGTAGAATAACTGGAACAGAGGACATAGCAATAGCAGGATAGTAGAATAACTGGAACAGAGGACATATCAATAGCAGGATAGTAGAATAACTGGAACAGAGGGCATAGCAATAGCAGGATAGTAGAATAACTGGAACAGAGGGTATAGCAATAGCAGGATAATAGAATAACTGGAACAGAGGACATAGCAATAGCAGGATAGTAGAATAACTGGAACAGAGGACATAGCAATAGCAGGATAGTAGAATAACTGGAACAGAGGACATAGCAATAGCAGGATAGTAGAATAACTGGAACAGAGGACATATCAATAGCAGGATAGTATAATAACTGGAACAGAGGACATATCAATAGCAGGATAGTAGAATAACTGGAACAGAGGGCATAGCAATAGCAGGATAGTAGAATAACTGGAACAGAGGGCATAGCAATAGCAGGATAGTATAATAACTGGAACAGAGGGCATAGCAATAGCAGGATAGTATAATAACTGGAACAGAGGGCATAGCAATAGCAGGATAATAGAATAACTGGAACAGAGGGTATAGCAATAGCAGGATAGTAGAATAACTGGAACAGAGGACATAGCAATAGCAGGATAGTAGAATAACTGGAACAGAGGACATAGCAATAGCAGGATAGTAGAATAACTGGAACAGAGGACATATCAATAGCAGGATAGTAGAATAACTGGAACAGAGGGCATAGCAATAGCAGGATAGTAGAATAACTGGAACAGAGGGTATAGCAATAGCAGGATAGTATAATAACTGGAACAGAGGACATAGCAATAGCAGGATAGTAGAATAACTGGAACAGAGGACATATCAATAGCAGGATAGTAGAATAACTGGAACAGAGGACATAGCAATAGCAGGATAATAGAATAACTGGAACAGAGGGTATAGCAATAGCAGGATAGTAGAATAACTGGAACAGAGGGTATAGCAATAGCAGGATAGTAGAATAACTGGAACAGAGGACATAGCAATAGCAGGATAGTATAATAACTGGAACAGAGGACATATCAATAGCAGGATAGTAGAATAACTGGAACAGAGGACATATCAATAGCAGGATAGTAGAATAACTGGAACAGAGGACATATCAATAGCAGGATAATAGAATAACTGGAACAGAGGACATATCAATAGCAGGATAGTAGAATAACTGGAACAGAGGACATAGCAATAGCAGGATAGTAGAATAACTGGAACAGAGGACATAGCAATAGCAGGATAGTAGAATAACTGGAACAGAGGACATATCAATAGCAGGATAGTAGAATAACTGGAACAGAGGACATATCAATAGCAGGATAGTAGAATAACTGGAACAGAGGACATAGCAATAGCAGGATAGTAGAATAACTGGAACAGAGGACATAGCAATAGCAGGATAGTATAATAACTGGAACAGAGGACATATCAATAGCAGGATAGTAGAATAACTGGAACAGAGGGCATAGCAATAGCAGGATAGTAGAATAACTGGAACAGAGGGCATAGTAATAGCAGGATAGTATAATAACTGGAACAGAGGACATAGCAATAGCAGGATAGTAGAATAACTGGAACAGAGGACATATCAATAGCAGGATAGTAGAATAACTGGAACAGAGGACATAGCAATAGCAGGATAATAGAATAACTGGAACAGAGGGTATAGCAATAGCAGGATAGTAGAATAACTGGAACAGAGGGTATAACAATAGCAGGATAGTAGAATAACTGGAACAGAGGACATAGCAATAGCAGGATAATAGAATAACTGGAACAGAGGACATAGCAATAGCAGGATAGTATAATAACTGGAACAGAGGACATATCAATAGCAGGATAGTAGAATAACTGGAACAGAGGACATATCAATAGCAGGATAGTAGAATAACTGGAACAGAGGACATATCAATAGCAGGATAATAGAATAACTGGAACAGAGGACATAGCAATAGCAGGATAGTATAATAACTGGAACAGAGGACATATCAATAGCAGGATAGTAGAATAACTGGAACAGAGGACATAGCAATAGCAGGATAGTAGAATAACTGGAACAGAGGACATAGCAATAGCAGGATAGTAGAATAACTGGAACAGAGGACATATCAATAGCAGGATAGTAGAATAACTGGAACAGAGGACATATCAATAGCAGGATAGTAGAATAACTGGAACAGAGGACATAGCAATAGCAGGATAGTAGAATAACTGGAACAAAGGACATAGCAATAGCAGGATAGTATAATAACTGGAACAGAGGACATATCAATAGCAGGATAGTAGAATAATTGGAACAGAGGGCATAGCAATAGCAGGATAGTAGAATAACTGGAACAGAGGGCATAGCAATAGCAGGATAGTAGAATAACTGGAACAGAGGGTATAGCAATAGCAGGATAGTAGAATAACTGGAACAGAGGGTATAGCAATAGCAGGATAATAGAATAACTGGAACAGAGGACATAGCAATAGCAGGATAGTAGAATAACTGGAACAGAGGGTATAGCAATAGCAGGATAGTAGAATAACTGGAACAGAGGACATAGCAATAGCAGGATAGTAGAATAACTGGAACAGAGGACATAGCAATAGCAGGATAATAGAATAACTGGAACAGAGGACATATCAATAGCAGGATAGTAGAATAACTGGAACAGAGGACATAGCAATAGCAGGATAATAGAATAACTGGAACAGAGGACATATCAATAGCAGGATAATAGAATAACTGGAACAGAGGACATAGCAATAGCAGGATAGTAGAATAACTGGAACAGAGGGTATAGCAATAGCAGGATAGTAGAATAACTGGAACAGAGGACATAGCAATAGCAGGATAATAGAATAACTGGAACAGAGGACATATCAATAGCAGGATAGTAGAATAACTGGAACAGAGGACATAGCAATAGCAGGATAGTAGAATAACTGGAACAGAGGGTATAGCAATAGCAGGATAGTAGAATAACTGGAACAGAGGGCATAGCAATAGCAGGATAGTAGAATAACTGGAACAGAGGACATATCAATAGCAGGATAGTAGAATAACTGGAACAGAGGACATATCAATAGCAGGATAGTAGAATAACTGGAACAGAGGGTATAGCAATAGCAGGATAATAGAATAACTGGAACAGAGGACATAGCAATAGCAGGATAGTAGAATAACTGGAACAGAGGGTATAGCAATAGCAGGATAGTAGAATAACTGGAACAGAGGACATAGCAATAGCAGGATAATAGAATAACTGGAACAGAGGACATATCAATAGCAGGATAGTAGAATAACTGGAACAGAGGACATAGCAATAGCAGGATAGTAGAATAACTGGAACAGAGGACATAGCAATAGCAGGATAGTAGAATAACTGGAACAGAGGGCATAGCAATAGCAGGATAGTAGAATAACTGGAACAGAGGACATATCAATAGCAGGATAGTAGAATAACTGGAACAGAGGACATATCAATAGCAGGATAGTAGAATAACTGGAACAGAGGGTATAGCAATAGCAGGATAATAGAATAACTGGAACAGAGGACATAGCAATAGCAGGATAGTAGAATAACTGGAACAGAGGACATATCAATAGCAGGATAGTAGAATAACTGGAACAGAGGGCATAGCAATAGCAGGATAGTAGAATAACTGGAACAGAGGGTATAGCAATAGCAGGATAGTATAATAACTGGAACAAGATAAAGGTTTAGGTTTAGGTTTATGGTGTTAAACGCCACTTTCAACACTATTTCAGTTATATCATGGCGGGCAGTTTTATTGGTGGAGGACACCGGAGAAAACCACCGACCTTCCGCGAGTCACTGACAAACTTTATCACATAATGTTGTATTGAATACACCTCGCCATGAGCGGGATTCGAACTCACAACGTTAGTGGTGATAGGTACTAATTGCACAGGTAGTTGTAAATTCAACTACCATACGATCATGACTACGACGGCCTCTTATTTATGATAATTCTATACCCGCCATTCATGAGCTTGTGTTTTTGTTCTGTTAATATTACGTAACCATGAAGTCAATTCGTAAATATATTCAAAAGAAATTATATTTTTTGTACTGTTTTTATATGAATACACTTTATTCACAACCATGCATATTTTTAGCTCATCTGACATGAAAGTAATATTTGGTGTCATAGTTTATTCTTGTTTCTGATAGGCTTACTTAAAAAAAAACTTGAAACCAACATTTGCAGCAATGGTGTTTGGGAAGTCCTCTACAAATGTTTCTCATTTCATTTTGTTCTGACAAAAACCATGACCGCCACGACAATTATTGTGTGTATTACAAATATACAACAAAAGGTTCCCCTAAAAGGGCTGCCAATTAGAACAAAACTGTACAGGAATGGTGTTAGGAAATCCTCCAAATAAATATTTCATTTTGCTACGATCAGACAAATATACTTAGCCGTTATAGGAGAATTCGTTTTTAGGTGTAGCTTTTAGTCAACATGTGGAATTTCCGCCCTTCTATTTTATTATTTTTTTGTAAATCGCTCAAGATATTAAGAAGTAATATAAGGTTTAACAAATACAGTACGGTTGAAATAATAACAAAGCTATTGCGCAGCTCAGGTTAACTATTCTTTGATAATCGAAATGTGATTCAAGGTTGAAGTTAAAAACAGTTACAACATTTATCATGTTAAAGAGATTATGAAAAGAAACCTTAAACAGTAATACAATGTAGTCATCAATTTAACCAATATCAACAAAACGCTGATTCACCTCTCATCTCAACTGAACTCACTGAACACGAAAAAGAGCACGGCGTGTGATGTTGGAAATCCAGGTCTGGCTTGGGACAGGCACAACAATTCGGCAGGTTAAACCGTGTAATGGGATCCCAACCCTCCTCTCTTTATACCTAAATCTCCAACGGCAATGCATATATAAGTAAACGATGAAAACCTTGCACAGATTCGCTTCCACTTAAAAAAGACCATATACTATCACAAAATTTAATGACAATATAAACATGGACATTACAATAGCAGGGTCATTGAATGCTCGTAGTTACCTGACAACTAATTAGGAAAGTAAGATATGTTGGCTAAAAACCATCACTCTTTTGACATACAATCATAACTGATACTTCTAACAGATTTAAAATCAATTAGTCATGAACATCTAAAGAAATCAATGGTCTTCGTGAGAGACTAGAATAAACTGTTGGAATCAAATATTGAATGAAAAAGTGTAAAATGATACGGAATGAAATACAAATGTGCTAATTCAATTGCTAGTTGGACCTACTAGTTGAACTAAGAGATTGTCTGTCTTTTTAGCAAAGTAGGTCTGCCTCAAAAGAGTGTACTATAGTTGCTGGTTCATAGCCTATACGAATAATGTTTTCAATGATTCTACAAGTTTAGATGTGTCAGATGTTAACTTGTTAGCTGGTTAATGACGTCGCCAAATAGAAATGGATAGGAAATACCCTTTGAGAATCTGTATTTAATTGGATTGAAAACCTTATAACTTTTATTATATAAAAATTTACTTGAGTTTCCTTTTACACATGATTGTAAATTATGACTGAACATGCATTTTCATTGATAATAAATAGTTTTGGCTTTCTTCACTACAGTTACACTTCCCATATAAAATATGATATATAACATATTTTGTTCCCACATACCTATACACGTGGATGTCACATTGCAATGATTAAGTATACTTAAACCCCCCGCTAACACGGCATGTGCTTTAATTCGATCCTATGTCAGGTAATATCAATATTATATGAAATACATAGATAACAGAATTAATATCATGCGGATATGAACTAATCTGTCTGACTAACAGTCTGTTATCGTAATCATGACGTAACCCGCCGTTACGGATATGCCCTATCTGTACTAATAAAAAACATCTGATGATGACATCTCTGTTTCATTTGATCCTTAATTACTAAAGGATAGCAACCTAGCTATGCAAAGGACCTATCCTTACTACTGCTTGTCTATTTTTGTTTAGATAGTTGTTCGTCATTTTATTCTATTTGTTATTGTTTTGTCTTTGTATCATATGCTTTTGTGCACTGGCCTCTAAAATTCAGAGTGTTTCTTCCACCCGATTCTTTCATATGATTATTATTAATGGATATATATGTATAATATTTCGCCCATTTTTACTTTATCACTTTTCATACATTTCACGCACATGCCTGTCGCGATCAGCTCTCCATTTCATTGCATTTCTGCTATTGCATACTCTTTTTCCAGATTATCATACAAAGATTTGTGCGTATATGTTATTACTTTTTGCTAATTTCTTGATTTCAAAATTATTATTCTATGTTTCAGTAGAACATCAACATATAGACATAAATAATGTAAGAGGGAATAACCCATATATAGAATACATAACAATAAACAATAATAAACATCTTAGTACCAATAACAAACAAATAGTAAAGAGGGACTACAATCATCTTAAAGAGTATATCATATGTGATTACTGAAAAACTCTATAAACTTCTGGAAAATTTTAATTCTCATTCCTAATCAAAACTTCCATCTATCCAAACATTTGATTTATCTACAAGTTGCACTACCATCCCCAGTGCAAAAGTTAAAACCCGTTTAGCTGAAATCATTCACAATGCATTTAACTCTTAAAGTGGTAAAACAATATTTATAGTTTTGGGTCACGAATTAACTTATTTTGTCTAGCACAGAAAATGGTGTCATCAGTAAATTGGAGTTCCTTATCTTATCTACAAAATATTTGTTAAGTTTGAAGGACTAATTCCTCAACTAAACATCGGATTTCCATTGGAAACAAACTGTGGCCCTCTCTTCTTGTCGATATTTCCCTTTACTCCTATGAGGCAGAGTTTATGGAAAGACTTATTAAAGAGAAATCATTACAGAGGTAAATGCATTTAATCTCACATTAATATGTATATTGATGATGTCCTGTCAATTAATAATCCAAACTTGCTCATTGAGTTCCATTGAGGTGTCCTTAAAACATTGAGATAAAAGAAATGAAGTAAACTGCTACATCTGTCTCATTCCTTGACATTTACCTCGAATGGTCATCTTTCTACTCATACGTTACGCTGGATCTTGTACTTAGTATTCAGATTTTCTATAGCACCACTGCCTTCTAAGTACTACATTGTTAAGTCAAAAATCTTTCAAGAATCGTCTCCTCTTATCTTGCAAGTTCTATTCGGAAGACATCCTTAAAACCTTTTAGAAAAATAAAGTACTCTTTCACTTGCGTACAGATGATGAGAGGTACTATTGGTAATTAGATTTTGGTTCGATGTTGGTAATTATGTTCTTTTACGACCATCAGGTCACTTTTGTAGAACTAGTCTTATACATATGAAACTTTTACGTCACAAAGAATCAAACTATTATGTATAAAGTTCACATGTGGAAAACACTTAATATTATAATGTTCATGTTATTTGTTTATTTTAGCATGATTTTCCGTTAGATTGCCTTTATTTTTTTATGATTTAAAGACATTTTTTTTTTTCTGACGTCAAATTTGCTATATATTTTAGCAAAAATAAAATCGGAAAAATCAACATTTGTGTTTAAATCACTAGAAAACAAAAACCATGCAGACAAAAATTACTATCAGATAAACAAATAAAATTCAAAGAATTCTGCGTGTCTTGAAATAAATTTCATAAAAATATGCCCAGAGATAGCTCTAAATAAAAATATTTGTTGAAAAAATGTGGTTTTATATGAAATATACAGTAAAAAATCGAAGGTGACGAATACTTATGTCCATGGACTGTACTTACCCTAATACTTCCTCTACATTCTATAGTAATTGTAGATCGTTTAAGTATAACGCAAATATTATTCAGGTGAATACATGCACTTGATGAAAACCGAAAATCGAAGAGTATGAATTGCGCGACGTCAGAACGATTTAATTTATTTGGCGCCGAGACGTCTTATGACGTGGTATAATTCGGCAACGTTGCAAACGTTATGCTTTTGAATCTGGCACTGAAAGGGTTAAGCATTCTTTGAGTTCACTTCCAGTTTTTAGTGGGGTTCGTGTAGCTCGATCTTTAGTTTTCTATGCAGTGTTTCTTAGATTAGTGTCTGTCTCTTTGTCTTATTTCTTTGGCCATTGTATTGTCTGCCCTTCTTCGATTCACGGCCTGCGATTACCTTTTGGGATCTTCAAATTTTTCTTATAGCAACATTGTACATCCAGTTGTATGTGATGGTCAGTGTTTTATTCACATGTAAAAACGTTTGAATGATACCTCGTTTCGCTAATCGGGGACTTCAGCTAATAAAGGTAATTTAACTGCGCCAATATTATTGTAGTGCCAGCTTAATGCCAGGAGAGTCAGCGGTGTATATGTGTGGTAGAGTATCAATTTCGCTTATATTTCCACGATTTTCTGACTACATTTTGAAACTAGACATTTTAACAGAGTGGTATTCTGTTTGTTATTTATTTTATTTCTAATTTTAGGGCCAGATTCGATACAAGGCTACATTACTATGGACAACAGAAGATTATGTTACAGAAAATGTTAAATTTGAGTAAGTATAATTAATTTTTAATTACTTTTAACGGAAATTGAAATTGCAACAAAAATGTCATCACGGGTCATGAATAGTATGAAATGCAACAAAACAGTCTATTTTCTGAGAATCAATTTCAAATTCATCAGAATGGCAAAAGTGAACAAACGATTGTGAAGACTTCATACAATATATTACTAACTATAAGACAATTTATACAACATTGTCTGATATAGTTTGTCAGTGACTTGGGACAGGTCGGTGGTTTTCGCCGTGTACTCCGGTTTCCACCAGCAATAAAACTGAAATATTGTTGTTACCCTAACCCAGATTAATGAGTAAACTGTATCGTGTAGCTATGTTGTTTCACATCATTACTCTTTGAACGATGTTAATCAGATGATAATATTCATATCAGAATAGTTAATTTAAATCCTGGAACAGAAATGATTCAAGTAAAATCAGAGCTTTAATTGTAATAAGTCGCCAACTAGTAATGAACATATAATGGAAGAAACGCCAATACTGTAATATTACTTTACCATTTCAGAGCAAATATCTGGTATAACTCTACAACTTTCTGGACGACTGAAGAGACAGTTGAATTATCCACGGTAACTTAAATATACCTTATATCTAATAAAATGATAAACACTGACTAAATGAAGGCAATAGCCCTCAATCGTCCTTTCCCGGTTAATAGAAACCATGTTTGCAGAATAATGTATGTATTCTTCCAGACGTTTCTATGTAAAAAAAAAACCATTAAAGATTATATTATTTGTTAGAAAAAAGACACTTCCTTTTTCATTTTCCATGATTTAAAAGAATTATAGCCTGTTTTCTTTTCACGAAAAAGACCACCACCAATCATACGCGTATTAAATCAAATTGATATTAATTTTAATTATAAGAATACTTCACTATAATAGATTCAATATTTGAAAATTTGACGAGTTACTTTTTTTCTTAGAAAAAGGAAACTATCCCTCCGGATAATATGTGTGGAAAATCTAAAGGCTGTTTTACAGACTGTACAAAGGAGGATTGTGATTACATAGTGAGCTGGATTCATGATGATAAAACAGTAACGTTTGATATAAGGACGAAAGTTACACCAGGAACAATAATGATGTCATGGGCAGCTATTGGTTTATCTACCAACCAATCAATGGTAAGATAGCATTATATGCATTTTAAACCTGTAATTGTTATTTGAAAGTCTCCTTTAAACATGCTAATTTATTGTGGGGTAATATAAATGACCAATTTATTATGCTTTTGACATTCTACAAACGACGGAGAGTCTAGCCAAATTGTCTTTGTTAAAATGTTTGGTACAGAATGTACTTTGTAATATATGGAAACAGACTTTAAAATCTGAACTAAACACTTTGCTAAAGGCCAATTGTAATGATACAATAGATAAAACCAAAATCTTGACAATTCTATCAGTGATTAGTAAGTAGTTATAATATATGAGTACAATGCATGTATGTAAATGTTATAATAAATTATGTTGAAGCTATCATAAAATGTCGATATAGATTGACTTACATGTTGATTTTATAATTGATAAATTTAGTTGTATTTTTGAAATGGGATCATGTGGACTCTAATTAATCTCTTATTAATCCTGGATAAGAGATCTATTGTAAAACAGGGAACCTTAGATTATATTTTGCTTACCTGGGATCTAAGGTGTTTTGTTAACAGGCGAGTCAAACAATAAAGTATTATGTTATTAAAAAAAAAAAAAATGTTTGGTACAGTGATTCATACTTGGGAACAGAACGATGCATATTTTGTATCGCTTCATCATTTCACCAAGAGGGGAGGTTTCCACCAATAAAACTAGTTTAACCCCGCCACTTTTTATTTGAATATCTGTACCAAGCCAGGAAAGTGAGCGGTCTTGTATATATGTGTTAGAGCTATCGAGAGTTTTTGTCTCTTTTTCTGACATTTTTTCGTTTGTATTTTGGAACTGTTCCGACAGTGTTGTATTTGGTATTTTGGAACTGTTCCGACAGTGTTGTATTTGGTATTTTGGAACTGTTCCGACAGTGTTGTATTTGGTATTTTGGAACTGTTCCGATAGTGTTGTATTTGGTATTTTGGAACTGTTCCGACAGTGTTGTATTTGGTATTTTGGAACTGTTCCGACAGTGTTGTATTTGGTATTTTGGAACTGTTCCGACAGTGTTGTATTTGGTATTTTGGAACTGTTCCGACAGTGTTGTATTTGGTATTTTGGAACTGTTCCGACAGTGTTGTATTTGGTATTTTGGAACTGTTCCGACAGTGTTGTATTTGGTATTTTGGAACTGTTCCGACAGTGTTGTATTTGGTATTTTGGAACTGTTCCGACAGTGTTGTATTTGGTATTTTGGAACTGTTCCGACAGTGTTGTATTTGGTATTTTTGGTTTGTCTTTTGTATTACAGGACTGGCGTTTGACATAACCGGAAGAACATTGTGCTTTATTTAATTAGAAAAAGTGTTTTTTCTACATTTGTAACCCCCGTATCAGAACATTAAGGTGCCTATGGAAGTTTATTATGTTTCTGTTGTCGGAAGTTTACATTTTTGAGGTTTTAAGAACACCTCAATTCTTTTTTCAGATTGTTTGTAGTGTCTAAAGATAGTCGATTCTCCTTGTTTGGTACCTGAAACTTAACACTGCAGTTGTTTGAGAAATGTTTTTTAAATTGTTTCACATTCACCATTTCTTCTTGTTTAGAGTGATTTTGTGTCAGTATTAAGATTTACTGGTTTTATTAGGTGGTTTTTTTTAATTCATTTTCATTTTTACTTGACAACGCCATGTTGACATTTTACTGTTCTTGTAGTGATTTCATTAGCAAAGTACCTATTACGTGTATTTGGTAAGGGCTTCATACATAAAAAAAAAAACAGAACAGTTTTTTTCTGATAAATTTTATGAAAATTACTTTTGTTTATGTTATTCTTTTTCTGTTTATTCAGGGTGGTTCCAGTATTATGATGTGTTTGGTGAATGGTGAAATGTCTGCACAGTTGGGATATACATCTGATCACAGCTATATGAAAATACAAGATGTAGGTATAAAATACATATCATTTATTGTCTTAAATATATTGCCATGGAAAATAGTTTTTCCCGGTATAACTATCTCCTTTGCATGGTAATTTATCCTTCTATATCTGTCTAAATCACTGTGAATAATAGATTTTATTATTGAACTGAATAAGCACAAATTCAAAAATTATAGTTTTTGAAGTCGATAAGAATAACATGCTTCCAGTACGTTCCAATCTTTTTCCATCCAATTGATATAAAGATTATATTTATCTACATTATAATTAAATGGCTGTCATATATACAGGAACTGATAGATCGACCTCGTGTTATGACGTATACTAAGATATTAACAATAAAATCCATTTGAATATTAAGATTTATGGTCAACGTGATGACGTCGATTTTCCAATAGTAAATATTCTTTTTCTTGTTAAGCAAAATTCCTGTCTTCCCAGTATACAGGGTGTGTGTATCAATATTTTCACATATGTTCGTCTTATCGGTAATTTAATCGCATTAACAAAGATATACTATTGTCTGGCAATTACTCAGCCAACGTTCCGAGAGCCTCGTCTTCAGATATTACTTCAGCCATCATAAATTGTTGATCCATACATAATTCCAGTGTCTCGTCTGAATACTAAGACTAAGAGACATTCGAATATATACGATAAGGAAACAAAGACCCTGCATTTGTACTGTTAATGTTTATGTAGAAAGTTAATATCATTCATTTTTGTGATAGTGTGTGGTTTATTTTGTAGTGGAATCGAATCTGTACGGGATTTTTTTTTTTGTTTGTTCATATATGTATTGTCTTTTGATATCCAATTATCGGAGGGGTGGGGGCTTCGAATCACATTAAATAGTTAAACCCCACCACATTTTTGCGCCTGTTCCAACACAAGATCAGAATTTCCAACGCCATAATTTATGTCGAGTTTTATTTTTGTATTCAATGGTTTGAGGTGAGAGGTGGTAGTTCATGATTTAAAGATTGGTAGCATCTTTTTATTTCAGTGTTTAAACCTTCTTTTCCTAAAATAGGAGCCATCATTTGCGTAATGTTAGAATCTTTCGCCCAAAATAATTTTCACAAGTGAATGAAACAGAGATTTGGTTGGGTTTGGTTTATGGTGTTTTACGCCACTTTCAACAATATTTCAGTTATATCATGGCGGTCAGTTTTATTGGTGGAGGAAACCAGAGTACTCGGTGAAAACTACCGACCTGTCGCAAGTTACTGACAAACTTTATCACCTAATGTTGTATCGAGTACACCTCGCCTAAGTGAGATTCGAACTCACAAAGTTAGTGGTGATATGGACTGATTGCATAGGTAGTTATTAATCCAACTACCATATGATCACGACGGCCCCTGTAACAGAGGTTATGAACGTTGCATTTTAATGTCTTGCATTTAACCAGACTTTTTAAAAGGGGTGTATTATACCCCCGTTTGTGCTTTATTTTATCTTAATAAAGGAAATATCATGCTAATAATTTTAATTATTATCATTATAATAATAGACCTATTCTGTAACTTTATATAAGACTTAATGGGTTTGTTTGTTGATATTGTATAATGTCATCTGTTCTTTGTTTGCTCCGTCAGCCAGAACAGTCATTGGTATTTATTACTGGTGATACGACAGGGAATATACTCCACTGTACAATCAAGAGGACCATTGTTTCAACGTCAAGCCAAATATTTGATCTTTCAAAAGACTGGTACTTGCTGTTTGCACGTGGAAATGTCAGCAGCGGTGAGGAATATAGATTTTTTTTTTAAATAATTTTGTTTTTGTATGTTTTATAGCTAATTACGAATACTTCCTAAACGAATTATTTCAAGTATTGATGAGATAAAAGTCAAATGAATTTTAGTGTGGTAAAGTGTGGATATAGGTAAAGTGCGGATAGAGGATAAATACCAATTTTCACAATCTCACAAAGCAATAAAAAAAACATAACCCTTAAGAAAAATATTTGTTCTTCAGTTACTTTGTCTGTATGTAATTTTGTTATAGAGGTGTAACTAATACATTGTGAAAAGTTTCAGTCGATGAAATAAACTAATATTACGCCTAGTTATCAGACAACGTATAAAATAGACATACTATATACCAATACTATACAAAAAAACAATTTTGCATAAACAAACTTGGAAATAGATAAAATTGTGTATTCTCAAAAAATACATTGATTTTATCCAATTATTTGTTGACACTTTTTGCTTGTATTATTTTCTTCTTCTTTTATTATGTAGGTATCCCAATCCACCATAACTACAAGACGGCTAGTAACCAAACTATCAATTTTTTGGCACCATTACTCAGCGACACAGTTAGCACTCAAGTAGGTTAAGAGTCATTCATGATGTTTTATATAGCATAGCTTAGTGAAAATGTTTTTGAAATTTGTAACTATTCGTCAATAAACTTCAGAGAAAACCAAAGGGTCGATACAAAATGGCCAATATAGAGACACATGCAATATTGAGTACAAGACACAGAACGAAGACATACAAAGCACTAAAGATTAGTAATACAGACCCACCAAACAAGCGTGTGTGAACTTATGTGCTGGCGAAGATATATATATATTGGTAATTAGATATCAACCAATGACATCAAACGAATGTTTAAAAATCTTAATAATTGGTAGGCACCTTTTTGTATACGAAGTTTATATAAGACAAGTTTGAAGTATACGAAGTATATATAAGACAAGTTTGAAGTATACGAAGTTTGTATAAGACAAGTTTGAAGTATACGAAGTATATATAAGACAAGTTTGAAGTATACGAAGTTTATATAAGACAAGTTTGAAGTATACGAAGTATATATAAGACAAGTTTGAAGTATACGAAGTATATATAAGACAAGTTTGAAGTATACGAAGTTTATATAAGACAAGTTTGAAGTATACGAAGTATATATAAGACAAGTTTGAAGTATACGAAGTATATATAAGACAAGTTTGAAGTATGCGAAGTATATATAAGACATGTTTGAAGTATACGAAGTATATATAAGACAAGTTTGAAGTATACGAAGTTTATATAAGACAAGTTTGAAGTATACGAAGTTTATATAAGACAAGTTTGAAGTATACGAAGTATATATAAGACAAGTTTGAAGTATACGAAGTATATATAAGACAAGTTTGAAGTATACGAAGTTTATATAAGACAAGTTTGAAGTATACGAAGTATATATAAGACAAGTTTGAAATATACGAAGTATATATAAGACAAGTTTGAAGTATACGAAGTTTATATAAGACAAGTTTGAAGTATACGAAGTATATATAAGACAAGTTTGAAGTATAAGAAGTATATATAAGACAAGTTTGAAGTATACGAAGTATATATAAGACAAGTTTGAAGTATACGAAGTATATATAAGACAAGTTTGAAGTATACGAAGTATATATAAGACAAGTTTGAAGTATACGAAGTATATATAAGACAAGTTTGAAGTATACGAAGTTTATATAAGACAAGTTTGAAGTATACGAAGTATATATAAGACAAGTTTGAAGTATACGAAGTATATATAAGACAAGTTTGAAGTATACGAAGTATATATAAGACAAGTTTGAAGTATACGAAGTTTATATAAGACAAGTTTGAAGTATACGAAGTATATATAAGACAAGTTTGAAGTATACGAAGTTTATATAAGACAAGTTTGAAGTATACGAAGTATATATAAGACAAGTTTGAAGTATACGAAGTATATATAAGACAAGTTTGAAGTATACGAAGTATATATAAGACAAGTTTGAAGTATACGAAGTATATATAAGACAAGTTTGAAGTATACGAAGTATATATAAGACAAGTTTGAAGTATACGAAGTATATATAAGACAAGTTTGAAGTATACGAAGTATATATAAGACAAGTTTGAAGTATGCGAAGTATATATAAGACAAGTTTGAAGTATACGAAGTATATATAAGACAAGTTTGAAGTATACGAAGTATATATAAGACAAGTTTGAAGTATACGAAGTATATATAAGACAAGTTTGAAGTATACGAAGTATATATAAGACAAGTTTGAAGTATACGAAGTATATATAAGACAAGATTGAAGTATACGAAGTATATATAAGACAAGTTTGAAGTATACGAAGTATATATAAGACAAGTTTGAAGTATACGAAGTATATATAAGACAAGTTTGAAGTATACGAAGTATATATAAGACAAGTTTGAAGTATACGAAGTATATATAAGACAAGTTTGAAGTATACGAAGTATATATAAGACAAGTTTGAAGTATACGAAGTATATATAAGACAAGTTTGAAGTATACGAAGTATATATAAGACAAGTTTGAAGTATACGAAGTATATATAAGACAAGTTTGAAGTATACGAAGTATATATAAGACAAGTTTGAAGTATACGAAGTATATATAAGACAAGTTTGAAGTATACGAAGTATATATAAGACAAGTTTGAAGTATACGAAGTATATATAAGACAAGTTTGAAGTATACGAAGTATATATAAGACAAGATTGAAGTATACGAAGTATATATAAGACAAGTTTGAAGTATACGAAGTATATATAAGACAAGTTTGAAGTATACGAAGTATATATAAGACAAGTTTGAAGTATACGAAGTATATATAAGACAAGTTTGAAGTATACGAAGTATATATAAGACAAGTTTGAAGTATACGAAGTATATATAAGACAAGTTTGAAGTATACGAAGTATATATAAGACAAGTTTGAAGTATACGAAGTATATATAAGACAAGTTTGAAGTATATGAAGTATATATAAGACAAGTTTGAAGTATACGAAGTATATATAAGACAAGTTTGAAGTATACGAAGTATATATAAGACAAGTTTGAAGTATAAGAAGTATATATAAGACAAGTTTGAAGTATACTAAGTTTATATAAGACAAGTTTGAAGATTCTAAATTGGTAATCAGAAACAGTAATTTGAAGAAGAACATTCCATAAAACGGCTAAAAGAAATAGGCCAAAAATATAAGCAATGGTCAATTAAACACTACACCGAACACGTAGGATTGAGCAATAGAGTTCTTTAAATTTCCATTAATTTCGTTGAAAAATACTGGATACAGGAACCTTGACAACAATAGTCGGTCGATTTGAAATCTTTTTGATATCCATGCTACTGCTCTGTATCATAACTCTTTATTAATTTCTAAGGTAGCAAAAATTACACCAGATCCATGGTATGATAATTTGAAAGGTTGCTTTAGAAATTGCACTATTGGTACTTAACCCCTCGACACTTTTGTGCATGCTGGATATCGCCTGACACAATTCCTGCTCTTTTTTTGTTCAATAAATTGAGATGAGAGGTAGTAATTAATATTTGTGGAATTGCTTATCATTACTGTTAAACTTTCTTTTCAAAACGGGCTACCACAGATTGGACTTATGCTAGATGTTTTAAAGCAATCAACATTCTCAACCCCATATCATAATTTCTAAATCTACTTATAATTTCAAAGGTCAGAGATTATTTCCCACCAGATCCATGGTGTGGCAAAACTAAAGGATGTTTCTTGAATTGTACTACTACAGAATGTGACTACATTGTTAGCTGGGCACACGATGATGAAACCGTTATGTTTGATATACAAACCAAGGTTACACCAGGGACGCTTATTAACTCGTGGGCAGCTATAGGACTCTCCTTTGACCAACAAATGGTATGTCTTAATTAGATGTAAATGTTGGGATATTAATAACATACCATTTTCATCTAATTACTATTTTATTTTATTTGAATTTAACTTATTTTTTATGATTTTAACATTAAGATCAACTTATTATTTGTGATTTCAACACCAAGATAACTGATATTCTGTGATATTAACAGAAAGATAAACTTATGTAATGTGATTTTAAGGTCATGCTAATCTTATTCTATCTTATTTTAACAGTGATATACTTATTTTATGTGATTTTAACATAAAGATAAACTTAAAATATTTTATTTTAGCATAGAGATAACCTATTTTATGTGATTTTAGCATAAAGATACACTTAAGATATTTTATCTTCGCATAGGGATATACCTATTTTATGTGATTTTAGCATAAAGATACACTTAGATATTTTATTTTAGCATAGGGATATACTTATTTTATGTGATTTTAGCATAAAGATACACTTAAAATATTTTATTTTAGCATAGAGATATACCTATTTTATGTGATTTTAGCATAAAGATACACTTAAGATATTTTATCTTCGCATAGGGATATACCTATTTTATGTGATTTTAGCATAAAGATACACTTAGATATTTTATTTTGGCATAGGGATATACTTATTTTATGTGATTTTAGCATAAAGATACACTTAAAATATTTTATTTTAGCATAGGGATATACCTATTTTATGTGATGTTAGCATAAAGATACACTTAAGATATTTTATTTTAGCATAGGGATATACCTATTTTATATGATTTTAGCATAAAGATACACTCAAGATATTTTATTTTAGCATAGGGATATACCTATGTTATGTGATTTTAACATAAAGATAAACTTATGTTTTAACGTTAATATAAACTTATTCTATGTCAATTTAACGTAGATATTAAGTTATTTATGTTATTTTAGGATTACGATAAATGCATAGTATGTATTGTATGTGATTTAAACATCGAAATGAACATAATTATTTCAATTGCCCATTAATATATGATTGCAGACAGGTTCTAGCATCATAATGTGTATGTCAGATTATGGAATAATGAGAGCTGAGTTAGGCTTTACGACTGGTCACACGTATTCCAAAATTGACGACGTAAGTCAGATTACTTGTTATATTACATGATAAATAGCAGATACAGAAAAAGAAGACTCGAATTCCCAATCGTTATATAGCGTTTTATTGTCATCAGGAATTACTTTATTGTGATTAGTTATATCGATTAATTAATTATGTAACATATATCATAGAAGTGCATTGGTTGTGATTGCTTTACTAGTCAGTTATTTTCACGACAACAGGCAACATCGAGGATAATATATGATTTATTATTCCTTAGTTGGTATCGTCTACGATATTCCAAAATTTCAAAATAAATATAGCTGCCTTTATACCTACTAAGAGTACTCTCAAAACAAAAAACATAAAAATATCGTTAGTTATATTTCTTGCATATTACCTTTGACACATGCGATTGCATACCAGATAACGAAAACTTTTGAATTTGGGGCAATCGGAAACTTTTTCCGAAAGCGAAATTCATTCGGAAATTAGAAGAATATGCAAATGTGCAAACGTTTAAATGTTATAATGTTATAAATGTATTGCATCAGTAAATGTCGTTTTCATATCTGTGTTTAAATTTTGAGCCTCACCATGACCCTAACCCGTCTAAATAGCCTCACCATGACCCTATCCCGTCTAAATAGCCTCACCATGACCCTAACCCGTCTAAATAGCCTCATCATGACCCTAACCCGTCTAAATAGCCTCATCATGACCCTAACCCGTCTAAATAGTCTCATCATGACCCTAACCCGTCTAAATAGCCTCATCATGACCCTAACCCGTCTAAATAGCCTCATCATGACCCTAACCCGTCTAAATAGCCTCATCATGACCCTAACCCGTCTAAATAGCCTCACCATGAATCTATCCCGTCTAAATAGCCTCACCATGACCCTAGCCCGTCTAAATAGCCTCACCATGACCCTAACCCGTCTAAATAGCCTCACCATGACCCTATCCCGTCTAAATAGCCTCACCATGATCCTAACCCGTCTAAATAGCCTCACCATGACCCTAACCCGTCTAAATAGCCTCACCATGACCCTAACCCGTCTAAATAGCCTCACCATGACCCTATCCCGTCTAAATAGCCTCACCATGACCCTAACCCGTCTAAATAGCCTCATCGTGACCCTAACCCGTCTAAATAGCCTCACCATGACCCTATCCCGTCTAAATAGCCTCATCATGACCCTATCTCGTCTAAATAGCCTCATCATGACCCTAACCCGTCTAAATAGCCTCATCATGACCCTAACCCGTCTAAATAGCCTCATCATGACCCTAACCCGTCTAAATAGCCTCAGCATGACCCTAACCCGTCTAAATAGCCTCATCATGACCCTAACTCGTCTAAATAGCCTCATCATGACCCTAACCCGTCTAAATAGCCTCATCATGACCCTAACCCATCTAAATAGCCTCATCATGACCCTAACCCATCTAAATAGCCTCATCATGACCCTAACCCGTCTAAATAGCCTCACCATGACCCTAACCCGTCTAAATAGCCTCACCATGACCCTAACCCGTCTAAATAGCCTCATCATGACCCTAACCCGTCTAAATAGCCTCACCATGACCCTAATCCGTCTAAATAGCCTCACCATGACCCTATCCCGTCTAAATAGCCTCACCATGACCCTAACCCGTCTAAATAGCCTCACCATGACCCTAACCCGTCTAAATAGCCTCATCATGACCCTAACCCGTCTAAATAGCCTCACCATGACCCTATCCCGTCTAAATAGCTTCACCATGACCCTATCCCGTCTAAATAGCCTCACCATGACCCTAACCCGTCTAAATAGCCTCACCATGACCCTAACTCGTCTAAATAGCCTCACCATGACCCTAACCCGTCTAAATAGCCTCACCATGACCCTAACTCGTCTAAATAGCATCACCATGACCCTATCCCGTCTAAATAGCCTCACCATGACCCTAACCCGTCTAAATAGCCTCACCATGACCCTAACCCGTCTAAATAGCCTCACCATGACCCTATCCCGTCTAAATAGCCTCATCATGACCCTAACCCGTCTAAATAGCCTCATCATGACCCTAACCCGTCTAAATAGCCTCATCATGACCCTAACCCGTCTAAATAGCCTCATCATGACCCTAACCCGTCTAAATAGCCTCATCACGACCCTAACCCGTCTAAATAGCCTCATCATGACCCTAACCCGTCTAAATAGCCTCATCATGACCCTTACCCATCTAAATAGCCTCATCATGACCCTAACCCGTCTAAATAGCCTCATCATGACCCTAACCCGTCTAAATAGCCTCATCATGACCCTAACCCGTCTAAATAGCCTCACCATGACCCTAACCCGTCTAAATAGCCTCACCATGACCCTAACCCGTCTAAATAGCCTCACCACGACCCTAGCCCGTCTAAATAGCCTCACCATGACCCTAACCCGTCTAAATAGCCTCACCATGACCCTAACCCGTCTAAATAGCCTCACCATGACCCTAACCCGTCTAAATAGCCTCACCATGACCCTAACCCGTCTAAATAGCCTCATCATGACCCTATCCCGTCTAAATAGCCTCATCATGACCCTAACCCGTCTAAATAGCCTCATCATGACCCTAACCCGTCTAAATAGCCTCATCATGACCCTAACCCGTCTAAATAACCTCATCATGACCCTAACCCGTCTAAATAGCCTCATCATGACCCTAACCCGTCTAAATAGCCTCATCATGACCCTAACCCGTCTAAATAGCCCCATCATGACCCTAACCCGTCTAAATAGCCTCATCATGACCCTAACCCATCTAAATAGCCTCATCATGACCCTAACCCGTCTAAATAGCCTCATCATGACCCTAACCCGTCTAAATAGCCTCATCATGACTCTAACCCATCTAAATAGCCTCACCATGACCCTAACCCGTCTAAATAGCCTCACCATGACCCTAACCCGTCTAAATAGCCTCATCATGACCCTAACCCGTCTAAATAGCCTCACCATGACCCTAACCCGTCTAAATAGCCTCACCATGACCCTAACCCGTCTAAATAGCCTCATCATGACCCTAACCCATCTAAATAGCCTCATCATGACCCTAGCCCATCTAAATAGCCTCATCATGACCTAAACCCGTCTAAATAGCCTAATCATGACCCTAGCCCGTCTAAATAGCCTCATCATGACCCTAACCCATCTAAATAGCCTCATCATAACCCTAACCCGTCTAAATAGCCTCATCATGACCCTATCCCATCTAAATAGCCTCACCATGACCCTAACCCGTCTAAATAGCCTCATCATGACCCTAACCCGTCTAAATAGCCTCATCATGACCCTAACCCGTCTAAATAGCCTCACCATGACCCTATCCCGTCTAAATAGCCTCACCATGACCCTAACCCGTCTAAATAGCCTCACCATGACCCTAACCCGTCTAAATAGCCTCACCATGACCCTAACCCGTCTAAATAGCCTCACCATGACCCTAGCCCGTCTAAATAGCCTCATCATGACCCTATCCCGTCTAAATAGCCTCACCATGACCCTATCCCGTCTAAATAGCCTCACCATGACCCTAACCCGTCTAAATAGCCTCACCATGACCCTAACGTCTAAATAGCCTCACCATGACCCTAACCCGTCTAAATAGCCTCACCATGACCCTAACCCGTCTAAATAGCCTCATCATGACCCTAACCCATCTAAATAGCCTCATCATGACCCTAACCCATCTAAATAGCCTCACCATGACCCTAACCCGTCTAAATAGCCTCACCATGACCCTAACCCGTCTAAATAGCCTCATCAGGACCCTAACCCATCTAAATAGCCTCATCATGACCCTAACCCGTCTAAATAGCCTCACCATGACCCTAACCCGTCTAAATAGCCTCATCATGACCCTAACCCGTCTAAATAGCCTCATCATGACCCTAACCCGTCTAAATAGCCTCACCATGACCCTAACCCGTCTAAATAGCCTCATCATGACCCTATCCCGTCTAAATAGCCTCACCATGACCCTAGGCCGTCTAAATAGCTTCACCATGACCCTAACCCGTCTAAATAGCCTCATCATGACCCTAACCCGTCTAAATAGCCTCATCATGACCCTAACCCATCTAAATAGCCTCACCATGACCCTAACCCGTCTAAATAGCCTCACCATGACCCTAACCCGTCTAAATAGCCTCACCATGACCCTATCCCGTCTAAATAGCCTCACCATGACCCTAACCCGTCTAAATAGCCTTACCATGGCCCTAACCCGTCTAAATAGCCTCATCATGACCCTAACCCGTCTAAATAGCCTCATCATGACCCTAACCCGTCTAAGTAGCCTCACTATGACCCTAGCCCGTCTAAATAGCCTCACCATGACCCTAACCCGTCTAAATAGCCTCACTATGACCCTAACCCGTCTAAATAGCCTCACCATGACCCTAACCCGTCTAAATAGCCTCACCATGACCCTAACCCGTCTAAATAGCCTCACTATGACCCTAACCCGTCTAAATAGCCTCACTATGACCCTAACCCGTCTAAATAGCCTCACTATGACCCTAACCCGTCTAAATAGCCTCATCATGACCCTAACCCGTTTAAATGCACTGACATTGCGTTTAATGTTTTATTTGTTTATTTGTTACTTTCTGCAACCATTTGCTTCAATACAAAATCCACATGGTTTTGAATTTGTTGTAGTTCAAGTCTTCTCTGACATTCATCAATGGTAGTATGGAAGACAACATCTTCCGTTGTCGAGTCAAGAGAGAAATCCAATCAACGTCTGATATGATATATGACTTGAGAGACAATTGGTATTTCTTATTTGCCCATGGAAAACTCAGCCAAGGTAAAGCTTGAGTTGATGCACTATATCAACATATACACCAAGCATTAATACAAAAAAAACAATCACAAACCACCAACATGATATATAATAGACGTAATGCAAAACAAATCCTATTGCCTTTTTTTTCTTTTTTTATAATGCAATTGTAATTTACTTTTGTGCATACTGTCAACCATTGTTTGTTAAATCTTCTAAGAAATTATGACTTGCGTGAATTATTTATTAAATATAATTTAAATTTCTCCCATTGATCAGTGCCAATTTATTAGTAAATATTGCACAACCATTTGTAAATATATTGTCATCTGTTTGAAAATCAAATGTTTTTTTTTATTTAGATAAAACAAGTAACGCAATATTTTGCAATAATATTATTGCGTTGTTGTACCCCTGTTTTTATTGATGATGGCTGACAATACAGTGCATTCATATTTGTGTATATTGTCTTTGTTAATTTTAACATGTTTTGTCATGCAGGTTTTCCCATGCACCATGATTTTAGGATACCAAGTATGGGACCGTTTAATTTTTTGGCACCATTAGCTAAGCAGACTTCTATGCAATCTGTAAGTCTAGTCTGATATGACTTCTCGAAATGAAGGCACATGCATTTGTTATTGTCAAATATATCAGTGGTAAAGCAAAACTCTTAGTAAATGTTGGAGGGTTTTTTTCATTCAAAATTGTGCTAACCACATTTTAGTAGCAATGTACTTTATAATCAAGCTTAAAGGGAATTACAACAAATCGCAACAGAGCAGATTTATAGAAATACAATATCTGACTAGATATCTTAAACAAACAAAGACAAATATAATGTAGCAACAGAACCGAATTCTAGAAGATGTAATTCAAGCAAATAATAGGTTAAGTCATCCATCTTGTAAAATTTCGTCCTCAACCAGTCCATATCCAGAAATTGATGGTACTTTCCTCATAAATATTCATCATATTTAAATTAGATTTTGATCACGTGACTGCAGTTTCAAGCTTGATGGATCGTTTATTAGATTTGTCAAAAAATAACCTACAGTACGGAAATTCAATGTGTCCGTCAATGATTCGAAAATTAAAAGTTATTGTTTATTTCCTCAAAGTTTTTCTTCTGTCAAAATTCAAATATTTTTGTTTTGTAACGATTTTAGACATGTCTTTGATATCGCGATGATGCAAAAATGATCATATTATATTTAATGTGGGAACCCCGAGTTTAGAAGCTAGAAATATAAGGTTAGTCAATATAATTACATATATTATTGAGGAATCTAAATTAATTTCAGAAAATATGTCGCCAAATGTCATTCATTGTTAAATTTTGTGTCACACGCCACCAGTTTCATGTATTTCAGACATTTTTGCTTAGATTCTTAAGGCCAAAAAAAGGGTTCGTCGCCTCGGATTTTCATTTAGTCTAGGAACCTCGAATATTTAATTGTTTTCATTAATTTTTATTTCATTTAATTCAGCTTGATTCAATGTATCATTTTCAAGTTCAGAAAATGACACACATGCAATTATGAATGATATCGTCTATATAGATCATATGAAAATTGCAGACGTCCCAGCGTCGCCATCTTAGATATGCAAATGAGCAAAGTATCCATCATTTCTGGCTATGCATAACTCCTCCTTGATGCACGTTATATAAATTATTTTGAAGGTACTATCAAACGAAGACAGGTGACATATGTTTTCCATGTAAGACCCACATCTAAGTTTAAGAAATGATTTCAATTATAACAGAGAAGTGTACACCAATTATGTGATAAAGTTTGTCAGTGACTTGCGACAAGTCGGTGATTTTTTCTGGGTACTCTGATTTCCTAAATCAATAAAACTGACCACCACGATATAACTGAAATATTGTTGAAAGTGGCGTTAAGCATCATCAATGAAACAAACAAACAAACATCAAGTATAACAGTATGTCATTCATTATCATTGTAAAGCAAAACTATGTTTGCACCGATCTACCAATCGTACATCATTTGTCCATTGTGAAATAGATAAAAGAGAACGTATTTATACTGATATACATGTAGTTTTATTATAATAATATCTACAAAAAAGAAATAAGTTAAAAAAAAAAAAGTGGCATGTAGAACGAATAATCAAACAGATATTTCTACAGAATACTCAATGGTCTATTTATTACCGTGTTCGTCTGTAGAGCGAGGGTCGGTCAAGATTCAAATCATTATTCGTTGTATTCATTAAATGTTAATTTTCTACATTGGTTATTTCGTCGGTCCATTATCGCCTTGACATTTTACCAGTTCAACATTTCGTCGGTCCATTATCGCCTTGACATTTTACCAGTTCAACATTTCGTCGGTCCATTATCGCCTTGACATTTTACCAGTTCAACATTTCATCGGTCCATTATCGCCTTGACATTTTACCAGTTCAACATTTCGTCGGTCCAGTATCGCCTTGACATTTTACCAGTTCAACATTTCGTCGGTCCATTTCCACCTTAACATTTTACCAGTTCAACATTTCATCGGTCCATTATCGCCTTGACATTTTACCAGTTCAACATTTCGTCGGTCCAGTATCGCCTTGACATTTTACCAGTTCAACATTTCGGCGATCCATTAACGCCTTAACATTTTGCCAGTTCAACATTTCGTCGGTCCATTTCCACCTTAACGTTTTACCAGTTCAACATTTCGTCGGTCCATTATCGCCTTGACATTTTACCAGTTCAACATTTCGTTGGTCTAGTATTGCCTTGACATTTTACCAGTTCAACATGCATGTCTTGTACAACCAGACATAAAAATGCGGAACAATAACACTTTCGATTCAGTTGTAAGGTTTTAGCTATTTTTGCTTGGTATTTATAGGTACAGAACGGAAGCATCCCACCAGACGCGGCATGTGGTAAAACGAAGGCATGTTTTACTAACTGTACAGATACAGATTGTGAATATCTTATTAGCTGGTCACATGATGATAAAACTGTATCATTTGACATTCAAACCAAGGTTCAAACCGGAACTATTATGAATTCGTGGGTAGCTATTGGTTTATCATCTAACCAATCAATGGTAAGAACTTAAATAATTATGTTCTACTTGACTAAACATTGGTACCTGCATACTTTGGTTAGATAAATAGTAAATGTTAATTTGGGAAAATTAGAAAAAGAAAAATTGCATAAATAAGTGCTTCCTAAATGTAGTGACAGCCTTCCAAAGTTAAATGATATATAGACAAAATACCTACATTGTCGGAAAATATACAATTGATTTGTACGTACTTTAAAAACAGGTAGAAAAACGAACCTTTAGTGAGGTCTTGGTGGTGTACTTTGTGAAAGTCTGCGCTTTCTACTGTTACCTATTTTTTCCATCGCTCAACATAATCAGGTACCAATAAGATTATATCTTGGTCAGAGACAGTATATAACAAACAGTTATCCAGTCAATGCAGTTTGACCTCTCAAATAGAACCAGGACAGGATAAATGAAGATAGTGTATCATACTTGGCTGTGTAAGACAGATGGTTGCTTGTTGGGCGTGACCTCAAGAGCAGACTTCACTTATATGTTTTCGATTTTTTTTGTAGACGAATTAGCATTATCTCTTTTGCAGGCTGGATCTAGTATTATGATGTGCTTAAATGAAGATGGGAAAATGACTGCAGAATTTGGATTTACTTATGGTCATGAGTACTCCAAACTTAATGATGTTAGTACATAAAGTCATAGTGTCAATAGCATTTGATGGAAACCAAATCACCATGGAATATATCTTTATCTTTATTTATTGCATATAAAAACCCTTTTTGGGTATAGCAATACATGTACATACAAACATAAACTGACATTAAACAGACCAGGGGCAGATCCAGGGGGGCATCCGGCACCCCCCCCCCCCCTAAAATTTGAAAAAATAAAAAAATTTAGCGTAAAATCCTGATTTTTCACACGAAATACCCCAAACATTTTCACGCCTCCCTCCGCTCTGCACATTTTTTTTAAGTGTACCCCCCTAACTTGAAATCCTGGATCCGCCCCTGCAGACAACTACCACTGTTTGATAAACAAAAATATATAATTTTTATTTAATAATGAATGAATAAGAATGTACAAAATACGTTGCAAATACAAAATAACGATTGTACCACTACCTATGTAAATTACATAAATAAAACATAATGCAAAAGTTTACCATAGTGCCATATTTTACCTACATACAGATTCATTGTTTTCATCATGAATATACCTGAAACCCTGCTCACTTGAAGTTAGACAACAACCGATCGTTATAATAAGGAACAGTTAAATGCCTTTCTTTTATCATTTCTTTTTTCAGACACAGCATACCCTAATGCTTGTAAGTGGCAGCACCGACGATAGCGTATTTCGTTGTACTGTGCAAAGAGATATCGATTTATCGACAAACCAGATATTTGGTTTAAGAAATGAGTGGTATTTTATGTTTGCCCTTGGAAATGTCAACAAAGGTAATATGTTTGTTTTTTTATACAACTATCTTTATCCTTGCAGCATGGCATTCAGACACATATTGATCACTTCATTTTGTTAGCTGTTGGTCGTTTTTCAAGATCTGCATATTACACTTTTCCATGTCATCTTTTTTTCAAATTAACAATTATTTGGTATTGCATTTGTTTCTGGACATTTCACTTTTCTATTATCTAGCACATTAGTCTTAAACATTAAAAACTATTCGGTCAAATATTTTGAACTTGATTATGTGACAACAAATGAGACACCTGACCTACGGCTATGTTCATTGAAATAATGTTTACACAACGGCAAACCAAATTGCAAAAACAAACATTTTGCATTATATTTGACAGTATGCATAAAGTAACAATATGTCATATATAGCATGGTGGGTATGTGGAATATTGTCATCTTCCAAATCAGTAACATAATTTGATTTGTTTGTAGCATAATGTTTGAATGGTTTGAGCCAGCCACCCAATGCAGTTTTGACATATGTCATTTTTTATAAGGAATGCTTTCTTTTTTCATTACAGGATTGCCATTACATCATTTAAATAAGACTGTCAGTGCTTCAGTAATTGACTTTCTCGCAGCTTATGAAGACCCTATGGTAAACCCATGTATTTTATTTTCTCATGATTTCCCCGTTTATAACTTATCACCAGATCTTTTAGTAAAAATACTAAAAATGTTATAGTCTAGCCTAGCATTTGGAGTACCTGGGTTAATTGAATGAGAAATATCATTTACAATGTTATGAATTCTTATAGACATGTGGACGACTTAATGGCAAGGATCTTTGTTTTCTTTGATCCGATTCAAATGTGGCACCAACTTTGGAATTTAGACGAACACAATTCATCCAAGTAAGAAGAAGAAATTGTGGAGCAAGGAGAGGATCTAGACTCAAAAACAACAACCATACACACACAATTCAAGACGAAATCGAAGAATAAAAACCGGAAACTACGAATTCTCACAAACACCGTATCACTGTTTTAAATGATGCTTTGTTTTCTATAATGTGATGTTCTAAAAAAAAGTAAAATTGTACTAAGCCATGCGTTTGATCTGTAATATAAAGTTTTATGTAGATCATTGCAAATCTTCACTTAAATATGTCATTATTTGACGTTTCATTTTTTGTATTTCAGACCAGCCTGACAGCTGCTGGTATCCCACCAGATCCAGCTTGTGGTCAGACTAAATCATGTTTTACTAACTGTACAGACACAGATTGTGAGTACATAATGAGCTGGACACACGATGATAAAAGTATAACATTCGACATTCAATCTAAAGTCATGACAGGGTCTATTATGAATTCCTGGGCAGCCATTGGCTTAACAGCTTACCCATCAATGGTAAGTTTTACACATTAAAAACCATAGTAAAAAAATCATTGACAATGTCAGGATTTTATTTTTAATAGAGACGAAAATAAAGCATAGAGGTCATCAAAGCTACAACTGTACGTGAATAGCATGCTGAATTGATATTGTACATCGGTTAAGTACTAATTTGTTAATTTCGTGAAACATTTGTGTTTCTGGATATTTTTTTTATCGAATTATCTTTTCACTCTTTATCAATCAGAGTAGCAATTACATCTAATTCCCCCTTTGGTTATCCATTTTAAACCCTTTGGCTTACTTCCTTCCAAAATATTTTTTGTATTTGTTTGTTTTCTTTTGACTGAGGGTACCTGATTTAGGTTATTCAAGACTTGTGTCGTGCCACTAATTTAGATATTTGCACTTTTTTACTTTCTTCATGTATGCTACGAATATGTTTTCATTTTAATTCTGACTTGGTTTTTTTCAGCCTGGATCTAGTGTTATGATGTGCTTAGTATCAGATGGTAAAATGTCAACTGAGTTTGGATATAATCCAGGATATATATATACCAAATCAAATGACGTATGTGTTATTGTCACCTTCAAAGTTAATAAATGCATATTTTGTTGCAAATTTACATTAGTAGTAGTTAGTTGTTGCTTCATCTTTGTTAAATAATTATTGCAATGTCCTAGAGACAATAATATTTCAAATTTAGATTTCGTAATCCAATATATATTAAGCAGCAATATGTTTGTCGATGGATGAGTCTTGATGCTCAATAAAACTGAGAATTATGCATAGGTACTAACCGATTATCTCAATTTCGTCTCAGTAACAATATTTCTAGATTCAAACATACTTGGATGCAAAGCATGGAATTTTCCGGATATAGAGTGAATAAAAACATTAATATCAAAGTACAATACAATACAATACAATAAGTTTTATTTAAAGTCGGAAAACATCAAACATTACAACACAAGCTCTAATGAGCTTTTAAATCCGACATAAGAATATGCATATATATAAACAATGAAAAAAAACAACAAAAAAAAAACATTGTCATTTTAAAATTATCTATGAAATTTCAAACCAAATGAAAATATGAAAGCAATTTAAAACACAGCAGTAGCAGAAGCATAATTTAAAAGCACATTATATATTGATGTGAATAAACGAAAAACATGGATAAAATGATTAGTGCGCACGACACGTTTCTGGAACAACCTTCATCAGGTACGCAGAAACAACCTTCATCAGGTATGCTCAAAATCAAAAGACTAGAATGCCAAATAACTCAAAGCTTTGAAAAAAAAGTGGATTTTTCGGAGAGACGAAACATAGTTGATAGCAAGGCAGTGATTTTACAGATACAATTGATAGCAAGTGTCTTTTGAGATATTAAAGAAAATGATATGGACATATCAAAATAATATTTCAGACATAAATTTAGAATATTAAGACTTGGGATTTAAACTGTTTTACATAAATATGTTACAGACCCAGCACACATTAACGTTTGTGAATGGTAGTACAAATGATAACATCTTTCGTTGTACAGTGAAACGCGACATTGACGTATCAACAGATAAAATATTCAGTTTGAAAAGTAAATGGTATCTATTGTTCGCCAATGGAAATGTAAATCAAGGTAAGAAGACCTAGAGTTGAACATCCCTTAAAACATAGTATGCTTGTTTGTTTGATGGTGTTTAAAGCCACTTTCAACAACATTTCAGTTATATCATGGTGGTCAGTTTTATTGGTGGAGGAAACCGGTGTACCCACAGAAAACCACCTACCTGTCGCAAATCACTGACAAACTTTATCACATAATGTTGTACACCTCGCCCTGATCGCGATTCGAACTCACAACATCAGTGGTGATAGACTCTGATTGCATAGGTAGTTGTAAATCCAACTACCATATGATTACGGCCACGACGACCCCCAAAAACAAAAATTACAATTTAGACACCATTATGTCTGCATAGAAAGGTAGTTTTTCCTACTTTTTATAAAGGTGTATTTTGCAATGATATCGGAAAATAACATTTTTATTTGATATAAACAAACAATGGATTAATCTAATTAATTAATATAAATCCTTCCCCCTCTAGTTGTGGTAGCTATGTAACTATAATAGTGTTCAATAGTGCTGTCTTAGTGGCACATATTATTCGTTGTGTTCATAAAAAAACCAAAAAAACAAATGCATTTCCGCAACTCGAGAATGTCTTAGGAGAGTGGCAATCAAGAGTGGTCAATCCGGAGACACTGACAACCTTGATCACAAGACAAACAAAACAAAACAGCAATACAAAACACTAAAAAGATGAACATCAAGGACTCAGCCAACCTGTGTGAACCCAGGCCAGGTGCTCACAATTGGTAAGCAGTTCCTGTTTCTTTTAATACTCTGGTTCGTACTTTGACATATTGTCAATACGTATTTCTTTGTTTATATGTGATAACATTTGTATTTGATCGTAGCTCCTTTTTTGTAGGAATTCCAATGGAGCATAACAACAAGGCTATGAGTAAGTCAGCCATTGATTTTCTGGCTCCTATGGAACACAGACAAGGCAGTTGGAAACATTATTCACCTGTAGAATTATATGATATGAATATTGCAGATAGTAATCAGGTAATCCTATATCTAACAATATACATTTTAAATCTTACAAGAAGCAGGAACCGCTTGCTCTTCGTGAGCACCTGGGTTTTTTTTTGGTGGGGTCCATGTTGTTCCTCTTTTTTGATTTCTGAGTTGTGTGTTTTGTTGAGTTTGTCTCCATTCTGTGCTTTGTTTCATATCTTTCCTGTGTCGCTTACTTGTCCACTATTGATTGCCCTTCAAGTTTTCTCTAAGGTTTATTTTAATTGCCTTATAAATTTTATATAGGAGTAAATTATATTTATTTTGCATTGTAATAGAATAATTTCATTTATTGGTTCCATTATTAACTTATTATAAAGATGTATAATTGTGCACAGTGGTTGACCGGAGTAATTCAGGATTATATGTCCGATTGGAACTACATGTCTCCCTTCCTAATCGTGAGCTAGCATTGTAAGATAAAATTATCCATTTGATCTAATCCCGGTCTAATACAAAGCAAGCATAATTTGCATCAAAGGTAACTGGTTCTTGCATAATATGACTGACATAGCGTTAATATCAATCACTCACCCGGCCTAAAATAAAATTTTAGTTGTTTGGCATTTCCGCCCGACCCACTGAAAAACTTGCCGCCCAAATTATTTTATTTGCATTTCAGACAATTTTGGTTTTATTAAAACAAGTGTGGACACAGAAATGTGCTGTCCAAAAGGCAAGTGTGGATGTCAATATTTCATATTATTAACTTAAAAAAAAAAAAAAATTCATGGACACAGGGATCCTGGTTTTTTTTTAATAAAAAACTAATCCTGGATTATTATTTTTGCTTAAAGTCCGGTCCTGTGTTTTTATTTCAAATTTTCATCATAGCCCCCCTCCCCCTCCCAAGGGATATAAAATTGTATCATTAATAATAAATTAATAAATAATAAATTCAGATTTTCTATTTAAAATAAATCTCATTTACAAAACCACTGATATTTGTTCAATTTTTAACGCTGATTTAAGCTTTAGTCGCAACAATTTTTTATTTTTCTCTTTAAACTGTCGAAACATAACATTTATTTAACTGTACAATTCAGAAATAAAATTCACTACCCCCCCCCCCCCCCCCCCCCTTTTCCTTTTTTTCTTGTTTAAATCAATGATCAACAATATTCCAGAATCAAACAAATGAATAAATATAACAGATTTCTTTTACATGCATCTTTTTACCATGCAGAGTCGGTGTGTTTTAAATCGGTCATCCAATCGGGACAGGACGCCCATTATCCCCATTATTCTTGTCCAAGATAAAAATACATCGCTAAAATTACCTGTGGGTGTTTCCCCACTTCAACTCGTAAATTTACATAGAAATCGGAGATATTTTGTCATAAAACTTCACACATGGTTTTGTCTATCATATTTCTTGAAGACAACCATAAAATTGTATTGCATTTATCAATATTTTATGAGTATCTGATTTTAAAATCTGATTCAACCCACCATTTCTTTAGAAATGCCTGTACCAAGTCAGGGTCATTACGGTTTTCACAGTTTTCCGGTTGTTGACTGATTTTGTCTGTTTATATAATTATGAGTTTTGACTTTCCCTTTGTAAGATTGTTCGGAGTTCGGTAATTTTGTTATTACCCTTATCAACAGTTTTTTCAACACCGTATCTGTTTCTCGATACAGCCGCCCGATTACAGTGACACGTGACCCACTTTAGCACGTTCTACCAATTTTTTCTTAATAATGTTGTTTAAAAATCGGAATCACACCGGAATTTCGATCGTGTCCGCGGAGTTTGTTCCAGGCTTTATTTATTTCAAATCTCGATCGTAAAAACGCTTGATGTACACTGTATTGAGAGCAAACGTTTAAACGACATAGAATAGAAAATGGTCTGCTGAAACGAAAATAATGTCGAAGAGGGCGGCAGTGGAAAGCATCCCCCTATGTTGCAATGCATCAGTTAAGGGGGGTGAACATTTTATCAACAATAAGATCTAGTCACTATCATTAAACTACTAGTCTGCAGTGGAGTACTGTATTTTGTTTGGACATTAAAATTGTTGAATGTCAGACATTTTGAATGTTTTATTTCTAACACTGATGCTACATTGTGTGGTGTTAAAGACACAATGCCAATCATCTTTGCTTTTCATTCAGTGTCAGATTGCCAAATTTAATAGATAGGGCTCTGATTTCAAAATTCAACTGTCTGTCTGACAGACAGAAAATGTTTTTTTTTTATGAAAATAGAATTTGATTTTTGCTGTTCTTTATGTTGCATTAAATTTGATTCTTTAATGTCATATCTTCCTCTGTGTTCCTGTGAAAAACCAGTCTGAAAATATAAAGCTTTCAAATGTAAAAAAAAAAAAAAAAAATCCCTACCTACAGGCTACCTGCCCACCTGCTGATAGTGTGGGTCGGCAATGCCAAACAAACAATATTTTAAGGGTGGCCCGCGACTAGCTCAAACTTTTGTATCTTTATTTATATGATAAAAAAAATTGTTTTCATCGCATCTGTTTTGGACTTGTCGTTCATTTTATTATTATTAAAACAAATCATTATTCTTCTTCTTATTATTATTATCATTATTATTATTATTGCTGCTGTTGTTGTTATTATATAACTTTATAGCAAATTTTCTTCTACTGATTTTGTAGGTAACAACAATCACACTAGACAGTGACTGTGACTTTTCAAAGTCTTGCTTCCATGACTGCAACAACAATGGATGTAACTATCTTGTCAGTTGGTCGAACGACGGTAATGACATCACTTTTAATATAACAACAAAAATGACGTCTGATACTATAAATAATGGATGGATTGCCGTTGGATTTTCACCCACTGAAAAAATGGTTGGTATATATTGATAAAAGTATAGAATAGTTAAAATAATGTTTTCAGAATAGCCCTATCTCTATATTCTGTACAATGAAAAATAACAGATAGCACTCTGACAAAACAGTTCCAAAATCCAACCGAAAAATCCCAGAACCAGGGGCAGAGTACCCTTGACACACATTTATATAGCCTCTCACTATTCTGACTTTTAACATTCTTTGATATTAAGAAACAGTTTTAAATTAGATTTCAGTTTGAAGAATAAAACAAAACAAAAACATCATTATAATAAGTGATCTCAGACAGTTTTCATAATCATGATTTAAATATTGTTCAACATAGTCGTCTAGGGCGTATGCTATTGCAGTTAATGAGATTGAACGAAATATGACAGAAAAATGATAATATGATTGGACGATACTGTTAAATATATGTTGTAAAATGTTGAATTCCTTTAGTATCGAAAATTACAAACAGATTTTTATTTACTTCAAAATTAAATTACTATGTGCCTTTCAAAATGCTTAGCAGGACATTTTGTGGGGTGAACATGACTTTGGCATTTGTTTTTATTTCAGGAATTATCCAATACAATGATGTGCTTACATGTCAACGGAACATTCCATGGTCAATATGGGTATACCAGTTTACACTGGGAATATCATCCAATAGAAAATGTAAGACTCAATTTTTCCGATTATCTATTTATAGATTTGAGCATAGATCAGATCCCATATGATCAACTCAATAAAGTCAACAAACGTCAGAACACAATGACTGTTCTGATGCCACCTAAACTCACTAAGCTCACAAACGTTTGATAATAATTATTAATGACTGTCCTGATGCCACGTAAACTCATTTAGCTCCACAAACGTTAGGAAACAAATGTTAATGACTGTTCTGATGCCACTTATACTCATTAAGCTCCACAAACGTTTGGAAACAAATACTAATGACTGTTCTGATGCCACATGAACTCATTAAGCTCCACAAACGTTTGGAAACAAATGTTAATGACTGTTCTGATGCCACATGAACTCATTAAGCTCCACAATCGTTTGAAACAAATGGTAATGACTGTTCTGATGCCACTTAAACTCATTAAGCTCCACAAACGCTTGAAACAAATGTTGATGACTGTTCTGATGCTACATGAAATCATTAGGCTCCACAAATGTTTGAAGCAAATGTTGATGACTGTTCTAATGCCACCTAAACTCATTTAGTTCCACAAACGTTTGAAACAAATATTAATGACTGTTCTGATACCACATGAACTCATTAAGCTCCACAAACATTTGAAGCAAATGTTAATGACTGTTCTGATGCCACATAAACTCATTAAGCTCCACAAACTTTGAAACATAAACTCATTTAGCTCCACAAACGTTTGAAGCAAATATTAATGACTGTTCTGATACCACATGAACTCATTACGCTCCATAAATGTTTGAAACAAATGTTAATGACTGTTCTGATGCCACATAAACTCATTAAGCTCTACAAACGTTTGAAACAAATGTCAATGACTGTTCTGATGCCACGTAAACTCATTAAGCTCCACAAACGTTTGGAAACAAATGTTAATGACTGTTCTGATGTCACACAAACTCATTAGGCTCCTCAAACGTGAGGAAACAAATGTTAATGACTGTTCTGATGCCGATGCCAAATAAACTCATTAAGGTTCACAAACATTTGGAATTAAAATGTTAATGACTGATTCCACCTAGCTCATTAACGTTTGGACACATACGGTAATGACTTTTCGGATGATACATGACCTAATTAAAGGCCGCAAACGTTTGGGAACAAATGTTAATGACTGTTCTGGAGTTAATGGTGAGGTGTACTCGATACAACATTATGTGATAAAGTTTGTCAGTGACTTGTGTCAGTGGTAATCTCGGGGTTCTCCAGTTTCTTGCACCAATAAAACTGACCGCCACGATATAACTGAAATATCGTTGCAAGTGGCGTTAAACACCATGACCCTAACCAACCACGCTGAATTATAAAAATGTTAATGCATCAGCTTTTGAAAGTTTATTGTTTTGTTTTTATTAAGAATTAAATTAATACTTCAACTTTCTAGGGAACGATACCTATAATATCCAGTTTCGCCGATGGGGATATTTTTCACTGTTCAATACAACGACCCATCATTTCCACAAATGACAAAATATTCAACCTTACCGAGAAATGGCATATGATTTTTGCTTATGGGGAGATAAGTTTGAAGGGTAAGTATTTAACAGTAATAATAAGTGCAGTTTGAAATGCAACAAATATTATTGGGAAATAATTAACAAGGATATTCGATCTTTCGATTGTGTTATGCTCGTTATATGGGCCGAATTATATTATTGGCGAAATTAAAAAAAACAATAAATGTTGTGGTAAAACTATTGCTTATCTCCCCTAAAGATGTATATCCTGTCCTACAATTGTTAGTATTCATTATATTAATATTTATATATTTTATGGTTACATAATTCTGTTGCTTCTTTCTGTATATGTATATTCAAAAAGTCATCTTATTTTCTTCCTCGTTTCATTCTTCTGAAAATATTTCTTTCCTAAATTAAAATAATATATATATTTTACTTCTAACGAACATCGCAATAATCGAGCACTCCTGAAATTTTCTTTATATGCAACCTGTCAAAATCGTCCATGTGAAAAGGAATTCAATACTACATCCTTTTGCTTATTTGCATATCTATAACGATTGTATAAAACATTATACTGTGAAGAAATGAAATTCTATTTTCGGTTAAGCATAAGGCGTTTTAGATTAAGACGACGGGGGTCACTAGTGGAGCAGGAACTGCCTACCCTTCCAGAGCACCTGAGTTCACCCCCTGTTTTAGTGAGGTTCGTGTTACTTGATCTTTAGTCTTTATGTGTATGTTTTGTAGATCGCTGTTTGTCCTTTTGTACTTTTTCATTTGGCCAATGTGTTGTCTGTTCTTCGTCAATTTACGGGGGGGGGGGGGGGGGGGGGGTGGCTCAATGAGTTAGGTTGCTGGATCTAACAACTCATGCAAGCCTTTCACCAATACGGCGTGGGTTCAAGTAATATATAAATGGATTTTTTACATTTCAGGTCGTCATGTACCAAATAGACATAATTTCAGAGTCGGAGGCACTAACAAAATAGATTTTCTAGCAACACCTACTTTTTCCCAAAACAATAATACAGAAACAACTACTTCACAGATAGAAACGGTGACGTCTAATGTGAGTTACTAAGTATATACGATGCTTAACTCAAGTCCAGTTTTCCTTTCAATATTTGTCCGTTATGTCTTAACTTTTAACATTGTATACTTCCACTCTAGAGGACTCTTCAGCAATGCTTCTGACATGATCCGAAATATGTGTTGTTTTCGTTTGTAAAAATCGGTCATCCAATATGACCACCAAAGAATTTGATTCCTTGTGACATTTTCGGCTTCTTTTCCAATATGACTGGTTATAATTTGATGACACTTTGACTACATGACAACTGATAATTTCAGTACGATCCAACATTAAATATGACTGTTAGTCTATTTAATATTTTAAATTTCCTTTTTAATCTGACCTTCTATGATTGCATATAGATTACATTCATTGTGTTTTTGTCAAGAGATACCATTTTACTTCATTCCATTCCATTCTCATAGGGGTGGGGACTATTATCTAACAACATCTCCTTAGCAGTTATGTCATGTAACCTTGACCAACCGATCATATATAAGATAGTCAAATATATTGACCGATGGGACAACAGCTATTTTGGGGTCTACTCGGTTTTGATATCCACAGATTTATTAGGCTCATCGCTGATTGGTCGGTTGCAAATATGAACCCTGACATGACCGCATGCAAGATGTCGTCAGATGTAAGTGTATCATCAAAGAAAAGAAATGATGGGATAGTCTCGGGGTTAAATTAGTGTGCCAATTCTTGTAGTGTAATAGTTTTATTAGCAAAATATATTGTTTATTATACAGTCACCACCAGTTATAACACCAGACGCTGATTGTGGAGTAACCAAAGGTTGTTTCCATGACTGTAGCAACACAGCGTGCAATTATCTAGTCACATGGACAAACGATGACAGTCACATTACGATTAAGATTGCAGGGAAAATCAATGTGGTAAATACAGATACCACTTGGGTTGGAGTAGGTTTTTCGCCAAATGGGAAAATGGTATGTATAATGTAAAAATGAATGTCATATATTCAAATAACATACACGGCGGTTAACAGGAGAGGAGGTCATATGAATACCTAGTGGTTAAGTTGAAGTTATCACGGAAAATGTTTGTCACCAATTACCACTAATATGTTCTGTTTGTCGTAGTCAAAATTCTGTCCATCTTTCCTCCTTCATCACTTATCATTGGATTGTCAATAGGAATAACACAATAGGTGCCACTCATGGAGAAGAAACTGGCTATCCTTAAGGAACACGTGAGTTCATCCCGTGTGTTTTCTTGGTGCTTCATTATTTTGACACCAAGAGTGTTTTGATGTATGATATACAACCGTGGGGCTTCACATTTTAATAAATAATATCTCTGTTATCTCTGCTTATTGATCTAATAACATTTATCCAACTGGAACAACACGAACTACTCCTCCAGTAAACCTAAGCTTCAAGGCAAAGACAGAAGACATCTCCACAGGCTAACGGACATCTACGTCTCCGTGTCTACTTGTAGACATGTTACCAAATATTTTTAGCTCACCTGACCCTTTGGTCAGGTGAGCTATTGTCACCACTGAGCAGTCCGTTAACTTTTCACATTTTAATCAACTCCTCTGAAGCCACAGGGCCAATTTGAACCAAACTTTGGTGGAATGGTCCGTGGATGGCCCCCTTCCAAATTTGTGTCCGGTGATCCCGAATTCCTACCAAGATGGCGGCCAAGCTAAAGATAGAAAAAAGGGGGGATGAAATTATAATTGTCCATTGCTCCTTTAGTATAAGTCAAAATGAGCTCAAATTTTAACTGCAGCTACATGGCAAGGAGTAGTTTAAAACATATTCCTTGTTTTTCTGTGAATTTTTTCTTTCAGCCGATTTATATCGATTATGCAAATTAGGCATATTTTGATAAAAGATCACATTTAAATCTTCTCCTCTGAAACCGCTGAACCAAATTAAACCAAACCTGGTGGGATAGTCCCTGGGTGGGTCCGTTTCAAAATTGTGTCCGACAGCCCCGCCCTCCATTCAAGATGGCTGCTGTTTCTAAAAATATAAATTTCTTCAATTGTCCATTGCTGCTTTAGTATGAGTCAAAATGAGCTCAAATTTTAACTGCAGCTACATGGCAAGGAGTAGTTTAACATATATTCTGGATTTTTCTGTGAAATTTTTCTTTCAGCCGATTTATACCGATTATGCAAATTAGGCATATTTTGATAAAAGATCACATTTAAATCTTCTCCTCTGAAACCGCTGAACCAAATTACACTAAACCTGGCAGGGATGGTCCTTGGGTGGGTCCCTTTCAAAATTGTGTCCGACAGCCCCGCCTTCCATTCAAGATGGCTGCTGTTACTAAAAATAAAAATTTCTTCAAATGTCCATTGCTGCTTTATTATAAATCAAAATGAGCTCAAATTTTAACTGCACTACATGATAATGAGTAGATTAACATATATTCTGGGTTTTTCTGTGAAATTTTTCTTTCAACCGATTTATACTGATTATACAAATTAGACATATTTTGATAAAAGATCACATTTAAATCTTCTCCTCTGAAACCGCTGAACCAAATTTAAAGTAAATTTGGTTGGGATGGTTCTTGGGTGGTCCCCTTTCAATATTGTGTCCGACAGCCCCGCCCTCCATTCAAAATGGCTGCTGTTACTAAAAATAGAGATTTCTTTAATTGTCAATTTCCGCTTTATTACAAATCAAAATGAACTCAAATTTTAGCTGCAGCTACATGGCAATGAGTAGTTTAACATATATTCTGGGTTTTTCTGTGAGATTTTTTCAGCCAGTTTATTCTGTTTAGGAATATTATGAGATAAAAATCACATCAAAATCTTTTGCTCAGAAATTTGAGTTGAAATGATCTTTGGGTGGCCCACTTTCAAAATTATGTGTTACACCCCCATTTTCTATCAACTTTAGATGTCAAATTGAAAACCAGGTGAGCGATTACAGGCTCCTGGGAGCCTCTAGTTTGTAGAACCTTGTCTCCATTCACATATTCCAATTAAGCAAATTAGAACTTCACATAGGAGACGATTACCTTTGAATATTTTCTCTTGAACCTACAAACTGTTCTTGCTCTTTAGAAGCATCTGATTTCATTCCCATATTATTTATTTGTTTTTGGGTAGCTTTTGTTGTCTCTGCAAGTTAGATATTGAAATAAAATGTGGTGACCTGTATGATTTAAGCGATGTTTACGATTCTTGTATCGTCATTAATCACTACGGGTATACATCGTGCATGCCAAATAAGTGAGAACCGCATCGGTGGCATAATGGTTAGCGTGCTCGCCTCGAGTGTGGTAGATCGTTGTTTCCAGCCTCGGTTGGGTCAAACCAAAGTCTGTTTGGCTCGGAATCAGAATAATGTGTCCGAGTGGAGGGACGTGTCTACCCGCGGACTGTTGTTTTAGTGAGCTATCACTAAAAATCCAACTCGGCATGTTGGTCTAGAACAAAGCGGACTTGTTCTCGCCTTGATATAGCTAAAAAATTGCTGAATTGGCTTTAAGCAACAATCACTCACTCACTTCCCCAAATAAATGACCTTTTTAAAGCACGTGTTGGTTTAACCGTTAGTTTATTGTCAGATTTCATACGCTGTCTATTCTTTTGTATCTTTGTTGATTCGTGTTTCACTGGTATTACTTTGTTTTATGCGATTTGTTTGTACCGTTTCCTCTGGTATTTTAGCTTTGCTTAATGTCCTTTTGAAAGCCATCCACTGAAATTATGTGTTTCAAACTATATAGTGGTTAAACATTGAACATAATAAAAGTACATCGCTATGTTTTTGATATCCAATGAGTGTTTAATTTATCATTTGATATGCTTTATTATATATCAACTTTTTGCTTCAGCCAAAATCAAGCTTCGTCCTGTGTATCAATGACAAAGGAGTATTCCATGGCGAGTACGGATACTCAACACAATATAAGCAATATTTACCAGTAGAAAATGTAAGTACAAAGTAAGAAGAGTTTGAATATGTTCCACTTGTCATAAGCACTTCCCTATCGTTTCCTCATTCATGACTTATCACCGGGTTTGTAACTAGATTAACATGACAGGTGCCACTAGTGGAGCAGGCACTGCTTACCCTTCCGAAGCACCTGAGTTCACTCCCTGTTTTTAGTGGGGTTCGTGCTACTCGATCTTTAGTTTTATGTGTATGCTTTGTAGATCGTTGTTAGTACTTTTGTACTTTTTCTTTTGTCTGTTCTTCTTCGATATATGGATTCTGATTACCCCTTTGATATCTTCAAACTCTTTATAGTACAATATCTTTGCAAGTTCATTATAGTTAATATAATGCAATTACTATGGAAAAGTTAAAAGAACATACGGTAACTTCAATATAGACATCAATACAGCATAAATAAATACATTACATGCATATCCACCACCAACAAAATTCAAAACAACCAACGGAAACTATATATATAATAAGTATATTGTCGGAAAATATATAATTAATTTGTGACATACAGTCAAACCTGCTCATGCAGTCACCTGTATTAAGCAGTCACCTGCATTAAAAGGTCACCCTTTTCTTGTCCCGTAATAGAAAATTTCATATGAATTTAACCTCTTTTAAGAGGTCACCTGTCTTATAAGGCCACTTTTTCTTTGTCCCAAAGGTGACCTCTTAATACAGGTTTGACTGTATTTAGAAACAGGTAGGTAGAAGAGCAAGCCTTTTTGATGAGTGCGAATAAATATTTTGGTCCGCAATGTAGGTATATTGTGTTTATCTTGTGCAATGTCAAAAAACCCAAAGCAACTGTCAAATTTTAATTAAAAAAGCAGAAACTGTCGTTCATTGTTTTCAATGGTGTTCTCTATCACATTCGCGCTGATACTGTTACCGTTTCTTACATGAAGTAGTCAAAATCACAGTTACAGGATAAAGAAGAATAAACACCTGTAACATGCCAAATATTGGAGACAAATATGAAAAAAAGCAGAACTCGCCAAACCTGTCCATATTCTTATTTCTATAGCTTAATACATAAATAATAATGTTTGTTGTTTGTTTAATGGTGTTTAACGCCACTTTCAACAATATTTCAGTTATATCGTGGCTATCAGTTTTATTGATCGAGGAAAGCGGAGTACAGTGCACGGAGAAAACCACCAAGTAAATGACAAACTTGATCACATAATGTTGTACACCTCGCCCTGATTGAGATTCAAACTCACAACATCAGTGGTGATTGGCACTGAATGCATAGGTAGTTGTAAATTCAACTACCATACGATCATGGCCACGACGGCCCCTCATGAATTATGAGTGATTGTTGTGTAATGACCAGTGGTCATTTAGTTTTAGCAATATCATGTCGTGAAAAGGTTAATTTTTGTTGAGATTATGATAATGGATGATTTGTACTAGACAAACATGTTAAGTTGGATTTTTATATTGTCAGTTTATGGATAGACATGTCGCTCCAATCGGACACATTATCCCGACTCCGATCCAGCAAATATTTGATATTCCTCTTTAATATTGCATGCTTAAAAGCGAAGCAGAAACTAGTTTTAAATATATCTGCGACAATTTGTTAAATATTGACAATATAAAAATTTGCAATCAGCCAAAAATAGTATCACTCCTTACATCTAACAATATTATGAAACATTTTGTGATATTTCCTGTAACTGAAATTCTACCTTTATTTTATCATGAATGTAAAGCTAATTATATATCTGATAAAGCAACACCAATGAAGGCTAAATCGTATAAGCAAATCGTTGAGCAATACGAATTTTAGCAAAATACACGATGGTAGATGAACTGTTTCAAACGGAGTCTTTCGTGTATGATTTTTTTTGTGTGAAAGAACATCCGTTTGTCTATCATTTCAGAAAACTGTATCAGTTACTGAGAGTTCAACTTCTGGTGATGTCGTACGTTGTACATTAAAAAGGCCTATTATCTCTGACTCTGACAAAATATTCAACCTAACACAGCAGTGGCATATTTTGTACGCTTATGGATCTGTCTCAGCAGTGCGAGGTAATAAATATATTTTTTAAATCTTACGGAAATATGACACAGATGTCTATTATTCGAGCGGTTTATTACTATTATTTTTATCATTCTATAGGAGGTATTTAGGCTGCTAAAACTATTTTGATGGATGTAAAAATATATTGTTAATATAATCCTCACATGTCTGGAAAAATTATATTGCTTTTAGAAATTTGATAAATTAATAATCAGACAACTTAGTTTTAAGGAGTACTTTTGTCAAAATCTACAGTCTAATCTGCCCATGCAGTCACCTCTGTTAAACAGTCACCTGTATTAAAAGATCATATTTTCCTTGTCCTGTCATAGAAAATTTTACGTGAATTGAACTTCCATTAAGAGGCCACTTTTTCTTTGTACCGAAGGTGACATCTTAATACAGGTTTGACTGTGTTGGATGTGCACACAATGGTATTTTATATATACATTTAAATGAAAAACAAAAAATACCACGTCGTCGGAATAGTTCCATAATCTAATAGAAAAATCTTAGAAAGAGGCAAAATAATTATTTCTTTATTTATATATAGATGTTGTATTAAATCTCGTGTAAATTACTCTTTTCTTTTGTGTTCTTAAAATTACATATTTTTATACAAATTTCAATTTGATATATTAATTCGCTTATCACTCGTTTACAAGGTACTCCCGTTGCATCTTACCACAACTTCAGAGTTGGAGGAAATAATAGCATTAACTTCCTTGGATCAAACACGATATCTACAACTGCCAGTCCAGATACTACAGAACCAAGTGTGAGTTATAATATAGTTCTTACTTATCACTTATTTTTATCCCCAAAACATGATAATAGCATCATCGGCCTACTTCAGTAATATCTTATAGCAGGATTGTATTTTCCAATGCTGCAATGGTTTTTAGCTAGAAACATGATAATGGAATCAAATTCAGGGTGCTTAACGCCACTTTCAACAATATTTCAGTTATAGCGTGGTGATCAGTTGTATTTGTGGAGGAAACTGGAGTACCCGCAGAAATTCACCGACCTGCCGTAAGTCACAGACAAACATCGTGATTTTTCAATGAAAATTGATTGGTAGTTTGATCAATTACCTCTTTTTCTGTTTGTAAAGCTGAGAGTTGAAGGTAATGTTAGCCAGCTAATATACACCCTTATTTACGTTACATAGTTGAAGATGTCACTTCAAGCTAATAACTGTTTATAGAACGGTATATGAACAACAATATGAATAGCTAATTTCTCTAGTAACAAGTTCAATTAACCAATCAAAATTCCTTGTCTTGTCTACCATTCTATGTTTAATTATATATTCAAAGCTGGTCTTCCAGATGCCTGTAATTGAACACCAATTCAAAAGTTCAATACAGTTTCGCGGCACTGAAGATATTAAATACAGTACCGTATCACTGAAAAGGCTAAATACAGTCAGGCACCGCTGAACATGTTAGCTACAGATATGAACATCTGGTGCATTAGATTGTTATTTGTATCTTTTATTTTTTATTTATGGTCATTATACATAAATTTCCTTACAGGGGCCAGGAACAATAACACCAGACAATGGGTGTGGTGTAACTAAGACGTGCTTCCATGATTGTAGTAATAATGAGTGTTCTTACCTCATAAGCTGGACTAATGATACCAATGACGTCACGTTTTCAATAGCAGCAAAAATCACAACTGGAGACCCTAATATAGCTTGGGTTGCAGTCGGATTCTCTCCAGACGGAAAAATGGTATGTCCATTTTCTGGATTCTCTAACGTTTATATTATGTTGCTTGTTATACATTTTGAGTGATATGTTTTAAATTTTCAAAAGGAGCCAAAATAGATATTACGTTACAAAGTATAATAATTGTATATCTATTATAACATTTCTTAAAATGAGTTTTTATTATTTAACACTGAACACACTCTTTACATTAAATGTAATGGACACAATTGAAATATTTAAGTTCAGAATATGTTCCAGGACATTTTTTTTTATTGTTGGGGCATTTAATGCAAATCCGAAAGCCTTAAAATAGCTATATCCAACCTTCAAAATTCGAATTGTGTTTATTTATAACTATTATAAAGGAAATGGTTTCATAAAGATGTGGATTTGTATGCCGTTATAACATTTTGGTCGGACCATTTTTTTGGGTTTTTTTGAGAAGGCATTGACTTTGTGTAAATGCGACACAACTCCTATATGGGCTGTTTAAAAAAAAATGGCTCCAACATGTGAAAAAAATGTCCAAATTAAACTCACTCCTAAAAACTTTCTGCTGATAATTTTCAATGTTGTATACATTGAAGTAAATGAAACAAGAAAGAAACTATGAACAGATAAGCAATAAATTTTTAAGAACCTTTTATTGAACACAAATTGGCATAAAAAACATGTAAAACACATACTTATTCTATATCAGTTAAACAATCTTTAGTCTCAATTATTTTGTATAAATGGTTTCTCAAACAATGCAACTGATATAAATGACTTTTTGTGCAAAATATTGGGTTATTGGTAGTTGTAGTTTTTCTAAAAATTTCTCAATCTACCTGATAAAGTTTTTATTATCAAAATAATAATGAATATTTTGTCTATTTTTGTTGCACTCCTGACATTTTATAATAAAGAGAGAAAAAGAAGAAAATATCACATTTTAAAATGCCAACATTGAACAGTGATGTTACTGTTAACTCGTACAATGATTTTTACCTGTTTCAATGAAATATTTGTACAGAAATGACAGTATTTGGAAATTTTTAACAATTTTTTGCCATACCACTTCTTTAATACCAAGTTTCAGCAGCAATATTTTTAATTACATTTCAAAATTTGTATTAAACCACTCTAATATATTAGATAAATCATATAAAAGAAATAATTAGAATATTTTTATAGGCTAGAAAAGGAAATTTATTATAAATTATCATTATTTTATCAATGGTACTATTTTATCAGGATATGTTGCACTCCTGACATTATATTGCCATCAAGAAAAAGAAGAGTTATTAACTTAAAAACAATTCATAGGGGAAAAAATCAGTTGGTGTTCTTTCAAGCATTAGTTTTACCAAAGTAACATTTTTCTAGTTATTTGTAACTTGTTTACAGCCATACTTCTCAAAAATTCCAACTTATTTTTGAAATATACTATACAAAAACATTTAAAACATGTATTAATCTAAATTAATATTGAAAATAGATGTTTAATGTACAATTACAAGTATTTATTGGATACTTAGAAAATTGATTTTATCAAATTTCAATGATTTTTAAATATTTATGTCAGGAGTGCAACATTTACATGGTCAACCATAAATTATCTATAAGAAAATAGATAAATGCATTTATCATAAATTTTATCAAGTCAATTAATCTCCAATAGCTAATGAACCTAGAAAACATGTTCCCTTGTCAGAGAATGTCTCTAGTATTAATACCTAATAGATATTAAAGCATGAGACCATTTAAAATGAACAAAAATGCTTTATTACATAAAATTAAAAGCACATAAAATGCTATTGGTACTTTTAATTTTTTCAAACATTATTCTAATCTTGACAGAATCTCATTTTATTTAAATCATCCATATAAAAAGCTATAATTTAGACTGTGTAGAAGATCACTTAAAGCTAGTTGCACTCCTGACATGAATCAAATGCTTCTGTGAGAGATATTTTATGTATCTCAAACAGGTAAATGGGTTTTATCTGTTCTCTGTTGAAATAGAAAGACAACTGTGGGTTTAGTTACATTTAAAAGAAAATATGTCTTAAGAAAATATCAAATGTTGCTCTCCTGACATTTGAGGGTGCTGCCTTTAATGTGACATTCTTGGCCTTACTACTGATTTTAGTGTATCCTTTAACTATGGTTTTGAAGCAGCAATGATGTATTAAGATTTATTTATACCTCATATCTTTGAAAACTAAAAGACAACATTTCTACAATGTAATTTAGGAAAACTTGCATAAATGTTTGTTGCACTCCTGACTAGGTACATCTTTTTTACAAAGCCATATTTTTATGCAATAATAAATGTGAAGCATGATCTATTGCTATCTTAAAGTATGTCAACATATCAAAGTTTGTGATGAAATAGATTTTGATGACATACTGTTTGATTTAGCACTGTGGTAGGTTGTTGAAAATTAAGGATTTTTTAAAGTGTCACAAAAAAGTGTTGCACTCCTGACAATTTTGACATGTTTTTTGGACATATTTATTTTGCTATTCTAGATATCTTAAAGATTTTTTGCAGTAACAAACATCAAATCATTACAGATCTTTTGAACTATTTAGATCCAATAAAATCATAAAAATCAGTAAATTAGACAGCTATAGCAGTAGGGGCCATTTTTTTTTAAACTGCCCATATATACAATGTATATTTCCAAAAAGACGATAGAATATAGGAATTATTTTTTTGGGGCGATAGAAAGTCTTTAATTTATTTTGTTTGCAAAATAATAATTCTCACAATTATTATTATGGATTTGTATTATTCATTATGTATTGCCTGTATCGATATGAATATAATGCTATTCCTGGTCCAGTCCATGCTATGCTGCTTATATGCAAGTTTGTAACAAGATAAATTCTTTGTTTTAGCGACTATCTAGTACCATCATGTGTATGAATGCAAAAGGAACATTTTATGGGCAGTACGGCTATACAACCAATTACACACAGTCACAGTATTTGAAAGTAGAAAATGTAAGTATATATATTTCTACGGGTTGACAAATGTTTGTTCAAGACTATTCCACTTTTTTCTTGATGGCATTTTATTCACATTTCTTTTTCTTTTCTTTTTATTAAACTTAAAAGATATCTACTGAACAGACTATTGTTCTCAATGAGACTTCCAGAATCTTGTAGGCACAGTGTATTGTTTTTACTCTACCATGGTAGTAGATCTAATAAAATTAGATGTGTGTAAGTGTGGTGTATCTCTTTTTTAGTTGTTTTTTTTCTCATGACCTGGATCTAACTGGATCTAACAACATCCAGTTTGGGGTCCTGTCAAGTAAGAAACGTTTGAAGATGTCAAAGAAGAAATAAGAAGTCTTCAATCGAAGTAAATACAATGGCCAAAAGAAAAAGGAAAATAATCATCGTCAAAACACCACACATAAATTTGGATGTTTATATGCAGTTGTTTTCTTTTCTATTGAAACAAAATGTACGATCTTCGTATTTGTTGTGTTATTTGCTTACAACCCCATTGCATAAAATTGTGCTTCAAAAAGTAATTAATTTATTGTTTAATTTTACCATTATCAAACGTTATTTCTAAATTTACAGGGCACTATCCCTATTACAGAGAGTTCTACAGTTGGTGATATAGTCCGTTGCACGATTAAAAGACCTATTGTGTCTTCATCGAATCGAATCTTCAACTTGACACAACAATGGCATATATTATTTGCCTATGGAAAAAACACACTGAGTTCAAGTGGTAATGTACAGACTGCAAACATTTACAGGGCTCACCAAACCAGGCGAAGTGGGCGACTTCTTCGCCTTGGTTTCAATGAAGTCTCCCAATTTCTGTCAAAAAGCGAAGTTTTAGTTGCTCTGTCAGTCTTTTCAAGTCCGTATTTTTTTCACCAATAATCATACTTTTTCTTCAATATTCACATAAAAGGAGCTCCCATGTTCCTGAAATGTGACTCATACCGGGTTTGATGTTCAATATTTTATTCCAAACTCGTTAATTGCATCCTTTTAAGATCATTGTGCAAGCACGTTCGTTTTTGTGAAAGGTAGGGGAACATGCTGTAGCGGGAAAAGAAACGTTAAAATTTGGATCGATTTTCGGAAGTCTCCCAGATTTTCCCTCACTTCGCGCTTAAGTCAAGAGAGAGAGAAGTCAAGTTGCCCTGTTTTTACTATGTGTGGTGAACCCTGCATTTAACCATTTAATTCAATATTTCATAACCAATGTTTATTATACATTATCATGTATTAATTAGGTATCACCGAAACAGATACACGTTGATAATAATAATTTTATTTTACAAAAAATGATTCAGCACAACATTGTAGCATTAAATATAAGCAATTGTTTGCAAGCAATGCATGGTTATAAAAGCAAAGTTACCACGTATAGTCAAACCCGCATGTGCAGTCACCTCTATTAAGAAGTCATCTGTATTAAAAGATCACCTTTTCTTCTCATGTCATATGAATTGAACCTCTTTTAAGAGGTCAACTGTCTTATATGGCCACTTTTTATTTGTCTGAAAATTAACCTCTAAATCTAAGTATTGGAAACATTGAAAACATCAGTGAATCTTTTAAATTTTCGTTGTTTCCTTTTTTTTTCCATTCTTTTCCTCCATCTATTTCTTTATTTTTACATGCAAGATATTAATTGTTATTACACGAACATAAACCTATTATGTTTGTCGGAACATATTTTTGAAGCAGTATATTAAAACAAATATTAGTTGGGTGGGTATTGTTAAGAAAATTATATATTTTGATCTAATATTTTATTCTTATATTATTTCAGGTTCACCATCTCCAAATTACCATAATTTCAGAGTAGGAGGTAGTTACAAGATTGATTTTTTGAAAGTTTCCAGTGAACCCACAGCTGCAATCCCTGATTCAACAACACCAAACCATGATACAACTACAGTTACTAATGTAACTTTCTAATTCCTATTGTTGCCAAGCTATTTTATTTCCTTTTTTCTTTTTATTTTGTGGATGAAATGAAATTAAAAAATGATTGTTTGGAAGGCCGATTTTATTTTTCGATTTTCGTTGATGATGCATTTGTATTATCTCTGTGAGAAAAGGGGTATAAGGAAATACAAAGTACTCAAATGTTTCTCCGATATTCAAAATCGTTGTATATTGATTTATTTTAGTTACCTACAACATACGAACGTGAAGTACTTAATTGTGTGAAGTCGATTTTGGAATAAAAGGAGACTCTGAATACAAACGTAACAACAGTACGAACACAAATACAAAACATAGAATGCGGCCAAGACCGTATTTGTCCTAAGAAACTCTAATGGTGGGTTCAACTTTGCAATTGTTATAAGAAAATTTTAACATTGATGGTCAACAATTCCACCAATATCAACAAAGTGAATAACTACTTCTTATCTCATCTCATCTCATTAGATATAAAGAGAACAACATCCAGGTTCTGGCTTGGGAAAGGCACAAAATTGTGGGAGGGGGTCACCCGATTAATGGGATAGCGATCCCCCTTCTCAGCAAATGGGAATTTTATATTTTCTTTGGATGATGCATATGCTTTAATTTTATACTCAATGAATAATTTTGGTGCTAACTTCAATGAGTTTTGAGCTAAAACTACACACATTTCTGGACAAGAAAGATTTGCAACGTACATGAATAATTCCAGTCCTAATTTCAATGAGTTTTGAGTTATAACCACTCGCATTTCATGACAAGCTAGTTTTGCAATGTACATTGACAAAGTGCAATTTCAGTGGATAAATTGTGTAACCTATAGCAACATTTTACAGCGTTTTGATTAGATTACCTGAAAAGTAAACGGCATCGATGATATAATGGCTAGCGTGCCCGCCTGAGTATGATGGCTCAAGTGTTCGAGCCCTAATGGGTTCAACCTAGAGACTATAAACTTGGTGTGGGTTGCTTCTCTGTTAAGCACGCAGCATTAATAAGAAAGAGCAAAGACTGGTTGGCTCAGAAACAGGATCATGTGTCCGAGTGAAGCGATATATCTACCCGCAGAATGTTGTTTCAATGAGCTAGCACTATTAAAATGCAACTAAGTGTACTGGTCTCGTACAAAGCGGGTATCATTATTATCTCATCGACTGTAACTTGTTTTATCCCGGAAATATCTGAAAAATTGCTCATTTTCAGTTAAGCAACAATCACTCACTCGCTCACTTCAGATGTATATTCGGTATGATACAAAATAAAAAGAATAACTACAAAAATTATTGTTTTTCTTATCATATAGGAAAACTGTTTCCGTAACTTATTGAAACATACCTTTTTTTAGTCTCCAGGAAAGATAACTCTTGACCCCGAATGTGGAAAAACAAAAGGTTGTTTTCCGCAATGTTCTGGTACATCTTGTACATCATTGGTCACGTGGCAGAAAGATAATGATGTCATCAAATTTGAAGTAGCAGAAGACATTTCTAATAGTATAACAGACAGATGGATAGCTATAGGATTTTCTTCCAATCAAAATATGGTAACACTATATATATTTTTTCGTTCTACTTTAATTTGTAACATGTGTTATTGTGTTAACGCCACTTTCAACAATATTTCAGTTATATCGTGGTGGCCAGTTTTATTGGTGGAGCAAACCGTAGTACTGGAAATTGTACAAAATCTATGGCTGATATTGTATAAAAATCAATAAGATATTGTACAAAATGTAATTAATGGTTGATCACAATTTTTGTTCCGTTCATTAAGAAATAACCTCAATCAGGTTGTACACACCGTGTAACCAGCATAGCTGGTTATGCAAGGGTGTGTACAACCTGATTGAGGTTATTTCGAATGAACCAAACAAATAATTTCGATCAATCCTTATAAATTAATTCAAACTTTTTATGTTGTGATATTGAAAAATATATTTATTTATTCAAAATAAGGCAAATAATCGGAAATAAATTTAAATAACCCCAAAGGTGCCTCATTTAAAGAAAATCACCTGATGACAACGGCATGTGACACCTTGAGAACGACGTCTATTTTTCGATTCCGTACATTCACAAATAACCTCAACTTTTTAAACCAATCAAAACACGTATAAAATGACATGTGACTCTAAGATTAATTTATTTGGAAATTGTGCTAAAAGTAACTGGGCATTGTACAAAATCCATAGGCCATTACACAAAAAAATTACTTGACATTGTACAAAAAGTAAGTGACCATTAGAAAGTAACTGGGTCTTGTACAAAAAGTAACAGGGCAATAAAAAGTAATTGGACTTTGTACTAAAAGAAGCTGGGCATTAAAAAGTAATTAAATAAAATATAATCAGACATTGTGCAAAAATGTTATCGAATATCGTTCATAATGTAACCGGATACAGTATTGCACAAAAAGTAAATGGACATTGCACAACAATTAACTGGACTTCATACAAAAATTAATCAGATATTTTATTATTACAGAGAGAAAATCATATATATATATGGGATCATATAATGTTTGAAATATGCAAAGTATGAATGAAAATATATTTATAGGGTGGAACAAATGTAATCATGTGTCAATCCAAGAGTAATGGTGATTTATCAGTGAATATTGGTTACAATGAAGGACTGGTCTACTCTCCAATGAATGCAGTAAGTAGTCATTACGTTACTTTTTAAAAATTTTATCCAGCTTTCTATCAAAGGTTTTTTTCATATAAGCTTAAATTGTAATGTTCTATAATCGACTAGATATAGTTGCTATTCTGAAAATAAAACAAGTTGTGTTCTTTGACCGAAAACAACCTTTTAAAGGCTTCTATGGACAGAAATTTTAGTATTCGATTACATTCTAATTGCTAGAAAATTAATTTACTTTTACGAATAATAAGAGAAAATTTGATGGTCCGCTTCAAATTATATTAATTGTTTAAGCCTCACGTCACAGATTAATATACCAATGAGAAATATTTGATCATAATTGTGCGATTATGATCATAATCTGTACTATACCGTAAATTGAAATTTATTTGATTCAGTGTTTTTGTCAATATCTAATTGATCTTGAATTTCTTTAAGCAAAATACTAAGCACTTAAATCTCAAGGACCTCTCTATTAAGCAAAGCTAACATTGACAGTAGCTCATGTGTTGTTTTCGAATGAGACATTAATTTCTCTCCAGGTAGCTTTAATACACATAAAAAAGAAATTAATATTTTTTTGTGTCTGTTATGAATATTCCCTTTGTTTACGACAATCTCTCTCCTTTTAGTTCTATTAGACAGAGCATAACTTTCTATGCTAGTTTTTATACAATATATAAATAAGATTAATAAGTAGTATTACAATTTGCTTTCATAGGTTTATCAATAAATCAACGTTTGAGAAAACAAGAGTGCAATCAAGAATGTACAATCTAGAGACACAGTCAACATTGACATAAGACACAGAACCAAGACAAACGAAACAAAAAGTACATAAGAAAACTAAAAAGATGAGCAACACAGACCCCCACCAATAAAAGCCGGGGTGATCCCATGTGTTCGTGAAGGATAGGCAGTTCCTGTATCTTATAAGACATCTGCAGTGTTACTCACAATAAAAATTGTATGTCTGTTGTATCTTCCATTAAAAAACCCACCTCACTGTTGATATTTTTTTCTTTAATAAAATGCTAAATTGTGAGCTTTTTATTTCAAAGTTGTATTAATTGTTTGTCGTTCATATTTTCAGCCACATATGATCTCAAACCAATCTATGGCTGTACATGGACAAGTAATGAGGTGTAATTTCAAGCGAGTTATAAGTTCGTCCAACCCCAAAATTTTTGATTTAAACAGTGACTGGTACATCCTCATGGGGAATGGACCTATCAGTGGAGGTAAGATATGAATAATCTGTCTTGAAAAGAAATGTAACTGTGAGGTTGTCTACTGTCAATGCTGATTTCTGATATTGACACCTTCAATAATAGTATGTCAATCATTGACTCTCTGTTGGGCCGTTTGATATATAGATATGAGAATGTGAGTTTGTAGCCTGTATTACACAGTCAAGTCCAGCCTCATGTTTATACCTGTCCCATATTTGTGCCTGTTAGAGGAATGGCTCTAGTTTTGTCCTGTTATAATGCTAACTATTGAGGTTTAACTTTTTTATTTTCAATAATAAGGGTTATTTTTCCCTTATAGTTTTAAAAATAGCCTACAATAAGGAAGGTACATCAGTATATCAAAAAGTGTATTATATGATGTATGATTAACCATGTCTCACTTTCTGGTATAAAAATATAATTGGTGATGTCATACTATAACATATCTTAGATGATATATTATCAGCGCTATCCATATGTTGACAATGATCAGAAATTACATCAAAGAACGTCATATATAAGAATGGATTTTTTTTCCTTTTGAACAAGTGTTGGATCTAGTGAATATAATATATATGTGCAACTTGGAATAGAATGGGGAAAACAATTCCACACACAGCTCAAAGATTGTAGAAAGAAGCCAGTTAAATCACGTGACCACTAACTTTCCTGGCTTGGTACATACATTTAGGTAAAAGCTGAGGTTTAAAATAGTTATATGGTACCAAAATGTCCCCTCTAATATTGTTTCCTTTATAAGCCATAACTTTAGTTCAGATTAAGACAGATTTCTGGTACTAAGACAATATCTTCTGGCTATGTCAATAACAGAGACGAAACTGATATGTCACAAGGGATTTTTTTTTTTATTTATTCATAATCATTGTCAAATAAGTTTTTTTACAAAGACCATAAGAAAGCATAGTCAGTACACATAAGGTAAGACAACACAACAGAATACAAAGGAAGAATGAAATGAAATTAAAAAATATTTATCTCAGGGGAGATTTGTTGAAAGGTAGAGGAATGGAAGTTGTGGAGTTTTTTGTCGACTGCCATTGGTTGTGTAAATAAAACAAAAGGAATTTTTCCCTACAGTACGGTTTAGAGTTATGGTGTTTAACACCACCTTTAACATAAATTTCAGCTATATCATGGCGGTTATCTCAGTTATATCACATACCTGTTAACCTCTGGGAACTGCTAGGGGGGAGATCTCCCCCCTACCAACTCTTCTAAGGGGGAGATTTTTTGCGTCGCCTTTAAGCGCACAAAATTGTACCTTGTAGTTGCATACATGTGATAGAGTTGCTATGCTACAACTGGAGATTTGTAAATTTTGGGCTGGAGATTTGGTCTCATAACTGGAGATTTTTTATCGACGTATTTGATGCATGTTTTTATTGTTTATTGATGTTTTCCTTTTGTTTGTTTCAGTATTGAACCAACTGCATCCCATTTCAATATATATTGTTTACATTTCTGTCTTATTAGTAGTGTTTCATATGATGAATGAAGGATAAAACTGTATTTATAACTTATTCATAATCAATCATAAGGTTATAACAAAGCAATAACAATGAAGACAGAATGCTCTAAACAATAAAGTCATAGAGCACTAAAATTAAAAAGTCACTTTGCTGCTGGTGCATTGTGTGATAGCATACGTTTCGGCATTTTTGTGGTTTATCAATTCCATCCTGGAACTTAGTCCTTAAATAATACTTTGATCGGCTTTGGTCCCAAACAAGCCATAACAACTCAATCCGAGATGAATTCATTGCACGTTTGATCGAAATAAGAAGTTTTCCATCGGCATCAAAGGTTGTCCGACTCCTGTTTGCACAACGGTTTATAACTATTTTTAATTGCCGCTATCACACTTCTAATCATCTAAGCGTGTGCCACAAACCCACTTTCTTATCCCCAATTAACTGTCAATCAGTGGATAATTGTTGTATAATCATCAACACCTTAATTAATCTCCATGTCAAACAGATCAATAACCGGATATCATTTAAACACCTTTACCATTCGTATCTCTCAGCGTTTTTCATCAGCGTGGGAGTTCCAAATGGGGAATTTCCAGAAATATTGATCGCAAAATGTAGGTCAAGATTTTATTATACTTGATTTTTTGGTTGGGGGGATATCGTGCAGGAGGAAAAGATGTGTGCGGGAGAATAATGTCTCCCGTGCATGAGACCCAGTCCATGTGGGAGATAAGGCTCTTACGCAGAAGACTCCCGCGAAAAGGGGGAGGGTTAACAGGTATGATATCATGGCGGTTATCTCAGTTATATCATGGCGGTTATCTCAGTTATATCATGGCAGTTATCTCAGTTATATCATGGTGGTTATCTCAGTTATATCATGGTGGTTATCTCAGTTATATCATGGCGGTTATCTCAGTTATATCATGGCGGTTATTAGTGGAGGAAACATATCTTCCAGCATGAAAAATGTACAAACATTTACAAATTGTTTCCACACCTGATAATCATTGAACTTATGGTGATCTCAATAATAGACTATTAGAGTTTGTGAAATGACCTTTGACGTCATACTTTGCAAAATGATCTATGACCTCATACTACTGTTATATATTGTATTGTTAACATGTTTTAATTCTGATTTTTTTTTTTTATCGTATGACAGGAATTCCACAGAAGCATGAAAACACACCTATATCAACCTCATCTTTAGTAGACTTTAAAAAATTTAGCATGGTTAATGGAGGAATACAAGCGTCACTTATAATTAAAATTCATGGTATAGTTCATAGTTATATCTATAGAAAACTCATCTACTATTAAAATCCGGCTATGTCTTAGTTATCAATATGCAAAAGCCCACTAAACCATTTTTTTTATAAACAAGTCAGTAACAATTATTTCCTAGAATTTCTCGCACTGTTATTCAGGATACAACTCTCCAATGTATATAAATAAATGTGATTCACAGTTTGTGTAAATAAAAACCAACTACTGTTATACTTATAGTTTAAGATGGAGATCGTCTGTTGGTGTAAATGGTTGTTGTTTTAAAGATAAATTGGTTTTACTGTAATATGGTGTCGGTGTATAAGTAGTTTGTTAAATGCACATTGTCTACAGTATGTACTTTGATCTTTTGATTGAATCATTAGTCCAATGCAAACTATCAAGCCCTATTTCTTTGTTTTTCTTTTTGCTTGTTTGTATGTTTGTTTGTTTTTTCTTTGTTTGTAGTGTAAAAATGCTTTAGCAATGATAATCTTGAAAGGTCAACTGACAACAACTTATATTAGACTAGTGTGTCATCTTTGTCATTGGAACTCTTCTTTCATAAACACAACCCGGCATGAAAATAACAAAATATATTGAATATTTATAACAATGTTCCATGGTGTTTGACCTATAAATTATCATCAGCCGGTTGCACTTATTTAATGTAGTGAATATTAAAATGAATCTCTTATATTTTAATACAAATTAACGACAACAATTTTATTACCATCTTGCTTTGTATGGTGTGGTCAATAGTTGTGTACGATTAAAGAGAAACAACTACCAGACAGGCAATAAAACCGTTGGTTCTATTTTGTTAGGGTAATTTAAATCCATATCATTGTTTGTAAAAGGAAATAATATGACCAATACTAAGTACCAAAGTGCGTAGAGATATTGCACTACCAAAACCATCCAGATATTAACATTCCATAGGAAAGGCAACATGGTTTAAAGCTTAGACAATACGAAATCGCAAAAATGGGAGTGACCTGATATTCCCCGCATATAGCTTCGAGTACTCGAAACTACAGCCAATCAAAACGATTTTATCCACTTCTAGAAAGAAGAGTTTGAAGATACCAAAGAGGTAATCAGAATCCATATATCGAAGAACAGACAACACAATGATCAAAAGAAACAGGACAAAAGGACAAACAACGATCTACAAACCATACACATAAAACTAAGGCACAGGCTACGAATACGACGGAAACGTATTCGTAGCCTGGGTTCTACAAGTACGACGCGCCAAAGTTGTGACTAAATGATCAACCGGTTTCCGGACATGGACACCTATTTTATGAAATTAATCACGTATTGCTAGCATCTAGAGGCTACGAATACGACGGATTTTTGTTTTCTTAAATATATTGTTTTTATTTCATTAAATGACAATTTATGAATTTTTATATAATTTTCTGTTTGTAGTTTATATTTTTATTCCAATACAATCTGATGCATTGAAAAACTGAGAAGTACTCATACCAGTGAAATCTATGGGCTTAATCGTGTATTGTAAGACTAGAGTACAACTCACACTTCCTAACACTAATTATTTTCAAAATGGACGACGATGGTAGTGCACTTCATGTTGGAACAAAGTATAAATCTGTTACAGATTTAGAGTGTGCCCTAAAATAATTCCAGCAGGATAACTACGTCCAACTTTATAAGCGTAGCTCAAGGAAGCTTGGTACGGGGTCCAAATATAAAAACGTGGAAGTTACTTTGAGATATATGAAGAGCTGAAGCAGACAAATTTGGAGTCTGTTATAAGGTTTTTCAATGACAACTGGCATCCTATCATATCCGAGTGGGTAGAGGGAATGCAGTCAAATGCACACAAGTATCTTACATTGTATTTACCTATTGTCTTACTTGAAATTTTAAATTGTATATGATAATTCTTAAATTATAAATATCTATGTATATTTTATTTCTTTAAACTTTATAGTATCACAGTAATAAATGTCTAAAAACAATATATTTAAGAAAACAAAAAATCTGTCGTATTCGTAGCCTCTAGATGCTAGCAATACATGATTAATTTCCGTAAAATAGGTGTCCATGTCCGGAAACCGGTTGATCATTTAGTCACAACTTCCGCCCGTCGTACTTGTAGAACCCAGGATGCGAATACGTTTCCGTCGTATATTCGTAGCCTGTGCCTAAAACTAAAGATCGAGTAACATGAACCCCACTAAAATACGGGGGTGAACTCGGGTGCTCCGGAAGGGTAGGCAGTTCCTGCTCCTCTATTGACACCTGAATGGGCCATTCCCGAATAAGATTACGAATATTCGAGAGTTTTGTGCCCCAAGACAAGGTGCTCAGGAATTGTTATCATCTGTCCCATCAATAAAATCCGTCTTGAAGTGAAGTCATAATTTCCAAACCCAGTTAAGCCAACTAGTATTCCTTAGTTCATCTATTTGCTATAGCATCAGGTATCAAGAGAAGCTTTTACAATACTCATAATACAAAGGAATAAGACAAGTTACCCATAAACAGATGGACGATTAATTCTGATTGTTATATTGTAGGTTCTTTAATGGCTGTAGCCTTGTTATATTGTAGGTTCTTTAATGGCTGTAGCCTTGTTATATTGTAGGTTCTTTAATGGCTGTAGCCTGGATAATGTTCTCTAGTATTGGAATAATATTAGCCAGGTACTTCAAAAAACATTGGTCTGAATCAACATGGATGAAACAGAAAATTTGGTTTCAGGTTTGTTTACGTTATATATAATTGATTTTTATATCCTTATTCCATCGGCTAATGCTGTGGTGGGGGGGGGGGGGGGGGGTATTTTGTTTTTGTTTGTTGTTTTTTCTGTTTTTTGTTTTGTTTTGTTTTGTTTTTTGTTTTTGTTTTTTTTTTGTTTTTCAATGGTTTGAGGCAGGATGTGTCCATTTGTTCTGTTGATATAGGTTGATTTTACTTTCCATCACTGTTGTAAGCACTTGTTAAGATAACAGAAACACTTCGTACAGATATTAACCTTACTTTAAATACAATGGAACATTACTGTTTAATACATATCATGATATATCTATTACGGTATGTGTAAATAATTCCAATTTAATCTGCATATTACTGCTTCTTTGCATTTCATTGGACAAAACAGAAAGCATTTGAAACTTGTACATCAATATTTCTATTCTGATATGGTCTATTCATATGCTCATGATTACATTTTGCAATTCAATTTAAAAAAAAGAAACTACATGTATATCAAAGCAACAAACCAAGATATATATCATCGAATAACTTAAAGAGAAAAAAAACAATATAAATTTGTGTAAATGCACAGTTAGGGTTTGGGATTAGGTTTCTAATGTTTAACGCCACATTCAACAATATTTCAGTTATATCGTGGCTGTCAGGTATATAAGTGGAAGAAAGCGGAGTACCTGGAGAAATCCACCTACCATGTCACTGACATACTTTATAACATAATGTTGTATCGATTACACCTTGCCATGTGAGGGATTCGAACTCGCAACTTTAGTGGGGATAGGCACTGAATGCACAGGTAATAATAAATCCAACTACCATATGGTCAGTACTACGACGGCCCCACACAGTTAGGAAATTATGCAAGGTGTAATGTTGACGTCGGAGACAACTTTCCAACAGGTACAAAATCGATAAATAAATTAGAATTAGATATGTTTCACTCACAAATTGTGAATGAAGTTCCTCGAACCTTATTGAACTTGATTGTGATGCGGTCGATTATACACATCGATAAAGTCCTATAAAATCGTATGCAATAATCCTTTGTAATTTTGATATATTTCAGATTCATCGAACTTGTATGGTGCTGACTGTATTGTGTACAATGGGCGGATTTATACTTATGATGGTGGAAAATAAGGGTTATAAAGAGGTATGTTGTACAATTCAGTCCTGTTACATGAATTTGTTTTTTATGCATAATTATTAGGTTACATCTGTGTCCCATTTTGTGAGGTGAATATGAATCATTTGTATTAAGCTAAAGGAACATCTAACTGTTTGCTTAAATGAATATTACTGCAAATGTATTACCAAGATTCTCCTCCCTCAGACATATGTGACCTTAGTCGATGTTGGCTATCCTTTTTCAGGTCATTTTGTTTTATTGCTCCTAAAACTTTAAATTATTTGGCTTTCCAATCTTCCGATTTTGAGAGTACCTAATGAAGATTATTCCAGAAACACGCCTTGCGCACTAAATTTGATATCTACATTTATATTACAAAGATGTAATATATCTTATGCCCGGCTTGACAAAAATGTTGGCTGTTGATTGTTCAATGACCTGTGCGTTAAAAACCCATGAAGTGAATTTTTTTTTTTCAAATGGCAGCCATTTTAATTTTAAAACATCGACATCAGATATATACATGTAAGACAACAACAACAAAATTCCATGTGAAATAAAAATGGACATTGGAACATATATCCATAGGTAAATTCTCTATAACACTTTCTAATTATTATTATTTTATTTCAGTTAACAGAAACAGGTGAAAAGAGTTATGTCAACTACCACCCAATCTTTGGAATCATTGTGTTTGGTTTAGCTCTTTTAAATGTAAGTTAAATATTACCATAATTAAACACAGCCTAGTTTGTTTTCTCAGACCTTAGTTGTTTTAGGCTAACCTGTTTCAGACCTTTGGTTTTGTTTTCTCTCTCCAAAGACTTTCAATCTTTTGATTTTGAACGTACTTGACAAAGGTTATTGCGGAAACGTGAAGTGCGCACAAATTTTGATATTCTGACAGGTGTGGATTGTGCACACGATGAAAAATATTACATTTTCAGCATTAATTAAAATTCCTTACGGTTTCACCATCTAGATTTACTATTCATATGTTCCATCTGAAATTGATCACTGATATGGCAATTCTATTCATATACGGTACATTTGCATAGCAAGAACGTCTAGGCAAGACACACTTAAATATTAAAAAAAAACAATAGTGCAAACACAAACGCTAAAGAAAAAACACTTAATTTAAATGTGTATTAAAGTGATCAGCGAAATATAAAAACAGCTTGACGAGACCATTGATTTTTTGGCTTTCCTGTCTTTCCACTGTGATCGTGCCTGATGAGGGTTATTACAGAGGAGCGTCGTGTGCATTGAATTAGATGTCAACGTTTTTATTTATTGCTGGATTCAGCAGCTAGTATATTTTAATCTATTAATTATATTCATAATTCACTGACAGATATTGTAGCGTTATACCAGAAAATTCACCTATTTTGTCATATCAGTTGTTCCCTACATTCCAAACATGTAAATGAATATTTATTTCTGAATAATACAAAAGAAAGGTTTATAGATACTAAAGGAGTAATCAGGAACTGTGAATAAAAGAATGACAGATAAAACAATAGCCAAAGGAAAAAGAAAAATGGCAATGCTCTACAGAATCACTACTCAGAAAACTAAAGATTGAGCAACACAAATCCCACAAAAAACCTATGTGAACTCAATGCTCAAGACGGTAAACAGATCCTTCTCCACTAGGGCCATCCCTCGTGTTATTCTTTTTACAAACTTTCACAGTGGTACTCGATTCCAAACAGTTGGGGAATCAAACCCAGCCAAATCAATATAAGAAAAGCAAAATATACCACGTCGGAACAGTTCTAAGATCCAATAAGACAATGGTAGAAACAGATATAAAATCTATACCCATAGCACACATTATCACTCACTGTCCTGGCTTGGTACAGACACTTCAATTTAAAGTGGAGGATTAAACTAGTTTTTATGAACCCAAATTTCGTAAGAGAGATAAATCCTTATATTTAACATTTCACAATAATAAAACTGTTCTACACTATTAATGACGCACCATGATAACATTTTAAATTTAATCGTGATCTTTTATTTTTTTTATTAAAATCTGTCTTTTTTTAAAGTTTTTTGTTGTTGTTCTGTTGTAGCCCATCATTGCACTGTTCCGTTGTGCACCAGACCATGAACATCGACCGATATTTAATTGGATGCATTCCATTGTGGGAACAAGTGCACATATACTTGGAGGTAAAATTCCCTTTGGTTATAACGTATTACTCCGTGTTCCAGGTTTATTGTCATTTACAACCATGTTTGTTTCAGTATTTTTTGGTATAATCTATTTTTTTCTTTTCTTATCTAAAATTTCTCATGTGACAGTAATCTGAAGCCAAATTTGACAATATTTCTTTCATAGTTTCTACAGTATGAAGGATCAGAGGACGAAACGTGCATACTTAAGATGTCGTTGCATGATGAAATGTTACAGCTATTTCGAATGCAATTTCAGCTTGGCTCACAATTTTTTCCCCTCTATTGCAACAACGTAAGACCGTAAAGACATCCTTATGCCCTTCTTGTTGGGTATTATTGACATCAAAAAGTCACTAAATACGTAAATGTAGATCTACAGTAAGATAATGTATAGTAGTAACTCTTGACTTATTGAAGGATGTAATAATTAGTAACAAAATCAATTATTTATAATGGATATGGATGTAAATGAACAGGAGAGTCTATTCAAATTTACACTTTAGACACAAATTAAAATAAAGGAACAGCACCATTATTGCTGTTCTGCATTTCACAGTCACAATAGGGTCTACAACAATCAGCAAAACTCATACCGTAAAACGAGTGTGAAATGGCCCCTAGCCTGTATACATTAATGAGAGCACAAATAAATGCGATAGAATAAAATGTCAATTAGGGGGGAGGCAACATCATATCCACGCAACATTAAATATCAATGAGAGTGAACAGTAGAAAAATCACAATCCGGATTAGCAAAACAACGCCAGTGGAATATAAAATACCAGTTAGAGGGAAGGAATGATGCAAATATCACAAAACCAGTTGAAAATAAAACACTAACTAGACGAAGAAAGGAGCAGTGCTAATATTACAATCCTCATAGCAAAGCATGGAAAGTGTAGCACAAAATCACAAGGATATAGATTTAAGTTAAGAAGAGATTCCCAGGCACTGGGGATACACTTTACTTATTAATCATGATTGATACCTGTATGTATTATTTCCTAGTTTCTGATTTATTCTTATGTTTCTCATCAATTACACAGATTATTTTAATAATTCCAATTTATATTCGACAGCGATAACAGTAGGCTTTGGTCTTAATATCCCCAAGGCTGGTGTACACAGTGATGTCAATTATATTATTATAGCCTATGCTATATCATTTGTTGTAATAGAATTTCTACTCATACAGCTATCTAAACAGAGCAATATGCCTGGTAAGTACTGGTATACCCAGTGATGTCAACTATGTTATTATAGTCTATGCTATATATGGATTCTGATTACCCCTTTGGTATCCTCAAACTCTTCTCTATATCATTTGTTGTAATAGAATTGTTACTCATACAGCTATCTAAACAGATCCTGTACTGATTTCATGATCTGTTAGTGATTGGTCATTTCCTTTTATGTTCTTTCTTCTTTCTGTCATTTATGTGTTGATGTGGACACATAAAATTAGTATAAACCCGCCACTTTTTATAGAAGTGCCTGTACCAAGCCAGGAAAGTGAACGGCCATGTATATGTGTGTTAGAGGAATCCATTGTGACTGTTTCTGTTGTTTTTCTGTTGCATTTTGGAATTGTTACGACAGTGTGGTCTATTTTTTTCCATTTTATTATATATATACAAATTATATAACAATTATGAGAAATGTAAAATGTGGTATTTTTTTCTCATTTTATTTGTAATGCAATAGTGACTGTTTTACAATTTATAATGGATGTCACGTATAGGTCAGACGAACATTGTATGGTTGCATTTTCACAGTACCAGCAGAGACGACGCTGTGATATCACTTTCGTACATAGTCTTTTCTATACAGTTAATGCGCATACAATGGCATTTATTTATCCATTCTCCAGTTTTACTTTATGTATAGATTTGAGACATGTATACTATTTATATAATAATGTTGTGTTAGCAATGACTATGCCAATATAGTGGTCAGGGTTGAAGACATAGTGCATGACCCAAAGGGGAGTGCACTATGTCTTCAACCCTGACCACTATATGGCATAGTCATTGCTAACACAACATTATTATTATTATTATGCTGACTGTTATATGTAGACAAAATATATTGAGAACTATTACAATAAAGGAGGTCCTGATATTGGTGACTAATATATTGGATCAGATAGTCTTGAAAGTGTGAGAATATTCTTTGTTTCATTTAAGGCTTTAAAAATATAAAGATTTTTGAAGTTTGAAATTTAATTAACAACAATAACAAGTATTAAAAAACAGTAACATTATTGAACATTATTACGGAAATGATACTTAATTTAAGGCGTTTAGACGACTATGATAGATTGACAGATTGGATCCGCCCCCTTGCACGTGGACTAGCTATATATAGCTTGACAGACAGCTGAAAACCCAACCTTCCCCTTGTGAAACTGGCATAGTAGTAGATGTACTATTTTCGCATAGTATATCAACGCTATATAATTCTTTGTGATATATGCCAAAATATCGTATGAACTTATATTGCAAAAGAAATTTACAGAAAGCATAATAATCCAGATTAGATCGTTCTTTAGAACAACGCTGTTCGTCCAGTTAGGTGTGATGGTTGACGTTTTGCTCACATGTGAAAAGCACTCGCATAAACCGTATCATTTCACTAATAGGGGAAATTTGTGCCAATAAAACTGGTTTAACCTCACCACTTTTTATCGAAGCATCTGTATGAAGCAAGGAAAGCGGTCATGCTAATGTGTGTTAGGGGTGTCGATTCAACCTCTTTCTACGATTTTTCGATTGGATTTTGAAACTGTTCCGACGGTGTTGTATTTTCGGAAGAATATTAATCTTATACTACCATAGTTATTTCATCATTGTTGTGTTGGCTTTGTATGATGTTTAAAGTGGCGCTAAATCCCGTAACCCTAACCCGCTTATATATAATAAATAATTGAAACTTGATTTCTTCATTAATTAATTATATAGCTAAACATAGCTATGGTGACACTGGACAACCTCGGTCAACTGATGATATATTAGAAGGTATCTATGTACCTATTATCTTGCACCTTGTCATTGCTATTTATTGCCGATTTGTATCCAAGTATATATTTATATTCACATCCTATAAATATATATTGTATTAATTGATTTCTGTCCAATTATGTATTATATTATATAATGTACCTGAAATATTGTTGAAAGTGGCACTAAGCATCATAATCAAGCCTAACCAATTATGTATTAATACCTATATCCCATATAAATATATATACATTGTATTAAATATAATTTAGAAAGCGAAGGGTGCCATCATCATATATAACGCAAAGTATATTTAAACAACCTTATTAAGAAAAAACTGCTGGGACGTGCTAATCTGGGTCACGGGTCACTGTAATCGGGCAGCTGTATCGAGAAACAGATACGATGTTGAAAAAACTGTTGATACCCATAAAATATTGATAAATGCTATACAATTTTATGTTTGTCTTCAAGAAATATGATAGACAAAACCATGTGTGAAGTTTTATGACGAAATATCTCCGATTTCTATGTAAATTTACTAGTTGAAGTTGCAGCTGTATCGAGAAACAGATACGGTGTTGAAAAAACTGTTGATACTCATACAATATTGATAAATGCAACAAAATTTTATGTTTGTCTTCAAGAAATATGATATACAAAACCATGTGTGAAGTTTTATGACGAAATATCTCTGATTTCTATGTAAATTTACGAGTTGAAGTGGGGAAACACCCACAGGTAATTTTAGCGATGTATTTTTATCTTGGACAAGAATAATGAGCGTCCTGATTGGATGACCAATTTAAAACACACTGACACCGCATGGTAAAAAGATGCATGTAAAAGAAATCTATGCTATATTTATTCATTTGTTTGATTCTGGAATATTGTTGATCATTGATTTAAGCAAGAAAAAAAGGGGAGGTGAATTTTATTAGTGAAATTTACAGTTAAATAAATGTTATGTTTCGACAGTTTAAAGAAAAAAAGAAAAAATTGTTGCGACTAAAGCTTAAATCAGCATTAAAAATTGAACAAATATCAGTGGTTTTGTAAATGAGATTTATTTTAAATAGAAAATCTGAATTTATTATTTATTAATTTATTATTAATGATACAATTTTGTATCCCTTGGGAGGGGGAAGGGGGCTATGGTGAAAATTTGAAATAAAAACACAGGACCGGACTTTAAGCAAAAATAATAATCCAGGATTAGTTTTTTATTAAAAAAATCCAGGACCCCTGTGTCCATGAATTTTTTTTTTAAAGTTAATAATATGAAATATTGACATCCACACTTGCCTTTAGGACAGCACATTTCTGTGTCCACACTTATTTATGTAGGAAAATAGTCTCATTCAAACAGTTTTTCTTGATTCGACATTATCTCTGATCAACACCAGTCTCGTTCGTGTGTGTGTAAAGTTGGTTGTCCAAAAAAGCTACTTATTTTGTCTTCTTTGATTGGTTTAAAGTTTGCTCCACTAATGTAACATTCAACAATATCTTATCGCTTTATTCCAAGATTTCAACTACAAATGACAATAATTATTATTGTATTTGCTTCTTGAACTACACAAAATGATTTCGTTTTATTTCCCCCTCTGGATACCACGTAAACTGGGTTGTGATCACATTAGCCGATTTAAACATTCGTTTCTATCGATGTATGTGGTTCTTTTTCTGGGTATAAGTTTGGGGTTTGTCGAGGTAATTCATATGGCCATGGTTGGTTATATTGCAGTCTCTGCAATTTATGTTCAATTCTATTTTCAAACTCTCAACAAGGTCGTAAAATGCTTTATGGACTAACCAGTGTCGACATGACCAAAAGTATTTATATGTGTACATTCTAGATACATGTATCTTGTCATTTGCCGTGAACACTGTGCTTTATTTTAAAACAATATTTCAACTTGGTCTTTCACACCGACAGGCAAAAACAAGCATTGGTTGGGCAGAGCCAGATATGTGGGAAGGTAGCACAACTTTTTCCCTTTATATTTCGTATATACACCACAATTTCCTGAAAACACTAAACCTGAATATATATTACATACTAATAATTATATAACCAGTAGAAAATATGTTCCCATTGATATACTGTAGCAGGGGTGTGCATGAAGGCATATGCGAAAATATTATTGGATTGCATTAAAAAAATTACCAATAGGATTTGATAGATTCTGGGGAGAAAGAAATATGAAACAAAGTAAAACGAGTGAGTGAATGATTGTTGTTTAAAGCCAATCCAGCAATTTTTCAGCTCTATCATGGTGAGAACAAGTTAATTTTCAATGAGATGATGATGAGGTCTGCTTTGTACTAGACCAACATGCTTAAAAAGTAAAAAGAACATACAACAGAAATAATTAATACGTTCTGATCGGTGATGAAATTATGGACGCAACTGATATAAAATGATTTTGAAAATATTTTGTATCTATCTTTGATGAGATTAAGGAATAATATTGAAAGATAGGAGAGAATGAAATGTGCTTATTTTGTCAAGATACGAAGAATATACCATGGAATTAACCATGTACTCCAGTCATCAAGCATAAAACAGTTTTTATTCGGTTATTTCGTTTTGACGTTTCGCAGAATGCAATGTTCCAGGAGCATACTCTATTGTGCCAAGATTTAGACAGACAATTATTAGCTTGATCATCGATTCCTTGTTTTTATTATTATGTGAGCAGTAGTTCACCTGTATTAATGACGAAAAACCTTAAATATAAATAAAAGGATCTTCTTCCAGTTCTAATTTACCTATAAGTTGTATGGCATTTTCTAAACATGAGTCACTCATTTATCTCACGCACAACTAGTGGTGCACCACTTTTCGGAGGATTGTGCACCTCTACGTAGAAGGTATGTCATATTTACATAAACCATGCAATCTTGTGGAGTGAGAGAAAGGGGCGTTTCGGGTTTTTGTCAAATGTGGTGTGAATACGCAGAAAACATAGTTGAAACCCCTCTCATCCAAATAAAACTAGTTTAACCCCGCCACTTGTTATCGAGGTGCCTGTAACAAGCCAGGAAAGTGAGTGGTCATGTATTTGTGCGTTAATGGTATCGATTTTTCCACTTTCTACGAATTTGATATTTGATATTTGAATTATTCCGACAGTATGACATTTTTTTTTTTTTTATTTACCTTTAGGGAACGACCATTTAACTTGAAGGGGGGGTGGGTTATGGTTTTTTTCTAAAAAAAATATTCTGATTCCCAATGTTGCTGAAAAAAATATTCTGATTTTGGTGGAGGAAAAAAATAATAATCTGATTCAGAGTTTTTGTCATATAACCTAATGTTGAATTCAGGGGAAAAAAATTGCGCTTCCTAATTATAATGGCTTTGAATGAAACGTGTTTATAAACAGGTAAAACTGTTTCATTCTATTTTTATTTTGTCATATTACTTTACTTTTTTGTAGACCAAAGAGTGTTCAATTTATCTGGAAATGGTGAGGATACACCTTCAAGGGTATGTAACACGTGAGCTTTTATATTACATTGAAATTTCAATTATTTGATATCCGTGAAAATGAAAGAAGAGTTTGATACCAAAGGGGTAATCAAAATCCGTATATCGAAGAAGAACAGACAACACAATGGCCAAAAGAAAAAGCACAAAAGGACAAACAACGATCTACAAAACATTCATATAAAACTAAAGATCGAGTACCACGAACCCCACTAAAAATCAAGGTGAACTCAGGTGCACCGGAAGGGTAAGCAGTTCCTGCTCCATTAGTGACAGCCGCCGTGTTAATCTAGTTACAAATTCGATGGTAATTCATGAATGAGGAAAGGATCCGGAATTGTTTACGACAAGTGGAGCATATGCGTGGTTATGACACATGACAATCAAAGCAAATACCAGCCAAATGAAAAGAATTTGGTCGTTAATGAGTATCCGGTTACGTTAGTTGTATAATTTGAAATAACCATGGTACGCAAAAGTAATGTTCTCTTGTAATTAAAATTAGCCTCCTGTTTCATTGATTCCAAACTAATATATTGAAATCGTAAGATATAACCAAGAAACATGTTTCTCCACAATCACATACTAGCTATGTATTTTCTTGTCATCTTTAAACACAGACATGCTTTACATTAATAAAACGTTATCATATATTTAGTTAGAAATGTCCTGTAGATACATTTACACTATATTTATGAATCTTAATGTTTTCTCATCTTTTTAGTTTTCTGTGTTGTGGTTTTTTTTTGTTGGTTTGTTTGTTTGTTGTTGTTTTTTTTTTGGGGGGGGGGGGGTTGTCTTCGTTCTGTGGCTTGTGTCCAATACTTCCTGTGTCTCTGTATTGTCCATTCTTGCTTGCCCCTTATATACAGCATTCAATCATAGATAAATGAACGTTCGACTTTGTATAAGCTCTACAGCATAAATTCATTATATAATATTGACATTTTCTTGTTGTTATTCATTTTTAGGATAGTCCCGCAATGAAGTTTGTATTGTTCCTACATTTCGTTGCTATGATAACGTGTTGTGCCTTAATAGTTTACATGGTCATAGAAAGTTGACGGTACTAACTAACTATAGGAAAAAGAAAGATTTTGTACAACACAACAATAGATAAATACCTATTGTCTTTCAGTAATCATTTTGATATGAGTATCACGTAACTGTATGCAATTCATTAACTTTTGATTACAATAAATTATTGATCTTTTGATCTTATTATTTTTCATTTTACTAACGATAAATATATTTATCTCTGTAAAGAGGACTTTGCAGAATACAAATAGACCTTACATGTAACCGAACAACACTAATACACATCCATGAATTATCTACGTTTTTATTACTATCACTTGGTCGATACATCTGCTGGTGGACTATTAGTCCCCAATGATATCATCCGCCCAGTAGTCAGTGCGTCGACACTGACATGGTTTATTATATCCCTGCTCCACCGGAGGGGGGGTATACTGTTTTACCTCTGTCCGTCCTAAGATATTTTTCGTCACATTTTTCTCAGCAACTATTGATGGCAGAAATCTGATATTTGGTCACAACCTTCATATAGGTACCCCATATCGTGGGAAGTGTTTTTTGCCCCATCAGATTCCTACTTCCTGTTTGCCGACTTAGTTGGCTTTTATACACATTTAACATATATGCACATTTTTCGTCGCATTTTTGTAAGCAACTATTGATGACAGGAATCTGATATTTGGTCACAAGCTTCATATAGGTATGCCATATTGTGGGAAGCGTTTTTATACCCCCGCTCTGTCCTTCCGTCCGTCCCAAGATATTTTTCGTCACATTTTTCTCAGCAACTATTGATGCCAGAAATCTGATGTTTGGTCACAAGCTTTATATAGGTATGCCGTATTGTGGGAAGCGTTTTTGGACCCGTCAGATTCCTACTTCCTGTTTATCGACTTAGTTGGTTTTTATACACATTGAACATATATGCACATTTTTCGTCACATTTTTCTCAGCAACTATTGATGGCAGAAATCTGATATTTGGTAACAAGCTTCATATAGGTACCCCATATCATGGGAAGCGTTTTTGGACCCATCAGATTCCTACTTCCTGTTTGCCGACTTGGTTGGTTTTATACACATTGAACACATATGTGGGGGTATCATAAGTGAGCATTAGCTCACAGTTCATCTTGTTAGATCTATTTATTATTATGTACTTCTTCCTCAAACATTGGTGACCTTAGCCTATTTCGGCTATCATGTTTAGGCTCTGTAGGTTTCTTGCTGCCAAAGCCTTTAAAATATTTGGCTTTCCAACCTTTTGACATTGAGAGTACCTGCTGAAGGTTATTCCAGAAACATGACGTGCGCACTAAATTTGATATATAAGGTTTTTAATACTAGTTGTTCGGTTACTCATTGTTTATTTTCGATATTTGGAGTTCAAGTGTTGTTATACTGTAATGCCCTAGATGCACGTGCCAATAACACATATCTCGTCAGCAGTGTCAAGGACATGGGTTAAGATCTCTGTCCTCTGATTACCACTGATGAGATACCCATCTTAAGTGATGAGGTTGACAGCCATCTGCCCATAGCAAGTGGTTCCATCGGTCAATTTGTAATAACTATCTAGGCTTTCATCCCCCAGCAAGTTTGGTATTCACGAAAGAGATAATAAAATGTTGACTGACAATAAATTTAAAAAACAGTGTTTGGAGTGAGTGAGTGAGTGATTGTTGTTTAACGCCAAATGAGAAATCAATTTTTCATCTATATCATGGCGAGAACATTTGATGAGATGATGATGTTGCTTTGTACTAGACCCACTCCTAATTGGATTTTTATAGTGCTGCTAGCTCACTGAAACAAAAGTCTGTGAATAGATATGTCGCTCCACTCAAGTACATTATCCTGATTCTGAGCCAACCAGTCTTTGTGCATTAAGCGGAGAAGCAACAAATACCAATTTTATTGCCATTGGTTGGACCTAGGGCTTGAATCCAGATCTACCACACTCAAGGCAAGCACGCTAACAGGAGAAGCAACAAATATCAATTTGTTAGGCCTTTGGTGTGACCTTACCGTGTTTCGAACCCACGAACTACCACACTCGAAACGAGAAGACTGACCATTACACCACCGATACAGTCATACTATTATGAAGTTTGTAAGTAGTAGTTGCTATCAAGTAATCTGTTATAAATTATAGAATATAATAATAATAATAAAAAAAGGAGTCTGATATCATTGTTTAACCCACAAAATATTTAACTACATATAGCAATATGCCAGGTCTCTTTAATATAATATTTATACATAATATATACATAATACTACAAGTCACTTATAACATGTTTAAACAGACCATGACAGAGGATTTTGATATTATCTTTTGTCCATCGTATGTAATCATAGCATTTATGATTTAAATATATATGGAACAATTCATACATCAGTGAAAATACCCTCCTCTTTTTTATTGTTTTGTGACGAAGTTTGTCTTTTGGACATAATGTGTGAATTTGACACCTTCTGGTTGTTATTTACTTTTTTCGGGATTTCTGAAATAATTTCAGAGAAAATGACATCATCAGACGCATGTCCATTATGGTTGTCTGAATCAGTTGGAACAATAGATAGTGTTTCTTTCTTAATCATTCTCTTCTTTCCTTGTGTTACTTCTTTTATTATGTCACACAATGAAGTATTTTTGACATGGTGATTTGATTTTGGAATATGCGTTGCCTTGGTTACAGATTCCTGTGTGATATTTGATTTGACTAATGACGATATGGTTGTGATATGTTCAACGTCTGCTACTGATGTTTCACTTCCGGTTCTAGTTGACGTGGGACTTTCGCATCCATCAGGTGGGTGTCTCTTGAACATGCCCAGAAACAATTCAATAATACACTGTTTCTCACCATGCCTGAAAAATTATAACCTAATCTAAACATATGGAAATAAATTTCCATTTAATCTTCAGATATATTTTTTTTTTCTCGAAATAGTATTATAAAATATCTAAGATTTCGAGATCAAAGCATGAAATTTTTAACTTTCAATATTCAATCAGTTGTTTTCTCCTGGTGAATCTGTCCTACTCGTGTGTCTCTGCTTGATTGTGGTTTGGTTTAGGTTTATAGTGTTTAACGCCACTTTCAACAATATTTCAGTTATATCATGGCATTCAGTTTTATTGGTGGAGGAAACCTGAGTATCCAGAGAAAACCACCGACCTGTCACAAGTCACTGACAAACCACCACCCTGTCACAAGTCACTGACAAACTTTCTATCACATAAAGTTGTATAGAGTACACCTCGCCATGAACAGGGTTCGCACTCACAACTTTAGTGGTGATAGGTACTGTTTGCATAGGTAGTTGTAAATCCAACTACCATACGGCTTGATTTTGGTAATTGATTTATTGTTGTTTAACGTCATCAAATGTAGCTGGAATTTGCCTTTTACATGTAAAGAGTGACATTCTCCAGACATGGAACACTCATTTATGTCCCATCCTAAAGACGGTTGTGTACTTCCACAACTAGCAGACGACCATCTCAGAGAGGTTGTTCCCGACCGTAAAGAAACTAGATCATACATCCATAGCCAGAGGTACACTCGGGAAATCTTCGTATAGAGATTTGCATCCATTTCAAAGTTGGTTGAAAATAAATGTTTTATAACGCATTTTTTATAAGAAAATTTGTTTTATTTCGATCTGTTTGTCTCATTAGTGAAAATCCAGTTTTTAGTTCCATAAAAGTCTGCTTTTAAGATTTTACACCTGTGACATAGTGTTGAAGTAATGGTAAACAACAGAGATTTGTTTGGTTTTTATCATCTAATAAATACTTGCCATTGGTATTTCCTCAACAAGAAGATTACTGTCACGATGGCTGCCAGTAAAAATGCTACTGTTGCAGCCGAACCGATTATAATGTATACATCTGAAATAGAAAAAAAACCACATTATTACATTACAATCCTTATCGAGTATTAAGCAATACGGTCATACAATTTTCGAGTAAAATTTATGTACTCGTACTCAAAGGAAAAGTTTGCAAATACCAAAGTGGTATCAGAAACCGTAAATCCAAGGACAGATAATACAATGGTCAGTAAAAGAACAAAAAGACAATCAAAACACCACACAGAGAATTAATATTAGAGTAACACGAATCCCTCTAAAACCGGATGAGGAAGGGTAAGCAGTTCCTGCTCCACCAGTGGCATTCATCGTGCAAATCTTATTACAAATCCGATGATCAATAAGTGATGAAAGATATATGGAGGAAAGGATTGTGACTATGATAAAAAGAGTGTTCTGATTATATGTTTGAACCGTTTCTTCTATTAGTATATTACCTTGTCTAAGTGTTAGTGTCTATCTTTCTTCTATTAGTATATTACCCTGTCTAAGTGTTAGTGCCTATCTTTCTTCTATTAGTATATTACCTTGTCAGTGTTAGTGTCTATCTTTCTTCTATTAGTATATTACCCTGTCTAAGTGTTAGTGCCTATCTTTCTTCTATTAGTATATTACCTTGTCTACGTGTTAGTGCCTATCTTTCTTCTATTAGTATATTACCTTGTCTAAGTGTTAGTGTCTATCTTTCTTCTATTAGTATATTACCTTGTCTAAGTGTTAGTGTCTATCTTTCTTCTATTAGTATATTACCCTGTCTAAGTGTTAGTGCCTATCTTTCTTCTATTAGTATATTACCTTGTCAGTGTTAGTGTCTATCTTTCTTCTATTAGTATATTACCTTGTCTAAGTGTTAGTGCCTATCTTTCTTCTATTAGTATATTACCTTGTCTAAGCGTTAGTGTCTATCTTTCTTCTATTAGTATATTACCTTGTCTAAGTGTTAGTGTCTATCTTTCTTCTATTAGTATATTACCTTGTCTAAGTGTTAGTGTCTATCTTTCTTCTATTAGTATATTACCTTGTCTAAGTGTTAGTGTCTATCTTTCTTCTATTAGTATATTACCTTGTCTGAGTGTTAGTGCCTATCTTTCTTCTATTAGTATATTACCTTGTCTAAGTGTTAGTGTCTATCTTTCTTCTATTAGTATATTACCTTGTCTAAGTGTTAGTGTCTATCTTTCTTCTATTAGTATATTACCCTGTCTACGTGTTAGTGCCTATCTTTCTTCTATTAGTATATTACCTTGTCTAAGTGTTAGTGTCTATCTTTCTTCTATTAGTATATTACCTTGTCAGTGTTAGTGTCTATCTTTCTTCTATTAGTATATTACCTTGTCTAAGTGTTAGTGCCTATCTTTCTTCTATTAGTATATTACCTTGTCAGTGTTAGTGTCTATCTTTCTTCTATTAGTATATTACCTTGTCTAAGTGTTAGTGCCTATCTTTCTTCTATTAGCATATTACCTTGTCTACGTGTTAGTGTCTATCTTTCTTCTATTAGTATATTACCTTGTCAGTGTTAGTGCCTATCTTTCTTCTATTAGCATATTACCTTGTCTACGTGTTAGTGTCTATCTTTCTTCTATTAGTATATTACCTTGTCTAAGTGTTAGTGTCTATCTTTCTTCTATTAGTATATTACCTTGTCTACATGTTAGTGTCTATCTTTCTTCTATTAGTATATTACCTTGTCTAAGTGTTAGTGCCTATCTTTCTTCTATTAGTATATTACCTTGTCTAAGTGTTAGTGTCTATCTTTCTTCTATTAGTATATTACCTTGTCTACATGTTAGTGCCTATCTTTCTTCTATTAGTATATTACCTTGTCTAAGTGTTAGTGTCTATCTTTCTTCTATTAGTATATTACCTTGTCTACGTGTTAGTGCCTATCTTTCTTCTATTAGTATATTACCTTGTCTAAGTGTTAGTGTCTATCTTTCTTCTATTAGTATATTACCTTGTCTAAGTGTTAGTGTCTATCTTTCTTCTATTAGTATATGACCTTGTCTAAGTGTTAGTGCCTATCTTTCTTCTATTAGTATATTACCTTGTCTACGTGTTAGTGTTTATCTTTCTTCTATTAGTATATTACCTTGTCTAAGTGTTAGTGCCTATCTTTCTTCTATTAGTATATTACCTTGTCTAAGTGTTAGTGTCTATCTTTCTTCTATTAGTATATTACCTTGTCAGTGTTAGTGTCTATCTTTCTTCTATTAGTATATTACCTTGTCTAAGTGTTAGTGTCTATCTTTCTTCTATTAGTATATTACCTTGTCTAAGTGTTAGTGTCTATCTTTCTTCTATTAGTATATTACCCTGTCTAAGTGTTAGTGTCTATCTTTCTTCTATTAGTATATTACCTTGTCTAAGTGTTAGTGCCTATCTTTCTTCTATTAGTATATTACCTTGTCTAAGTGTTAGTGTCTATCTTTCTTCTATTAGTATATTACCTTGTCTAAGTGTTAGTGCCTATCTTTCTTCTATTAGTATATTACCTTGTCTAAGTGTTAGTGCCTATCTTTCTTCTATTAGTATATTACCCTGTCTAAGTGTTAGTGTCTATCTTTCTTCTATTAGCATATTACCTTGTCTACGTGTTAGTGCCTATCTTTCTTCTATTAGTATATTACCTTGTCTAAGTGTTAGTGTCTATCTTTCTTCTATTAGTATATTACCTTGTCTACGTGTTAGTGCCTATCTTTCTTCTATTAGTATATTACCCTGTCTAAGTGTTAGTGCCTATCTTTCTTCTATTAGTATATTACCTTGTCAGTGTTAGTGTCTATCTTTCTTCTATTAGTATATTACCTTGTCTAAGTGTTAGTGCCTATCTTTCTTCTATTAGTATATTACCTTGTCTAAGTGTTAGTGCCTATCTTTCTTCTATTAGTATATTACCTTGTCTAAGTGTTAGTGCCTATCTTTCTTCTATTAGTATATTACCTTGTCTACGTGTTAGTGTCTATCTTTCTTCTATTGGTATATTACCTTGTCTAAGTGTTAGTGCCTATCTTTCTTCTATTAGTATATGACCTTGTCTAAGTGTTAGTGCCTATCTTTCTTCTATTAGTATATTACCTTGTCTAAGTGTTAGTGCCTATCTTTCTTCTATTAGTATATTACCTTGTCTAAGTGTTAGTGCCTATCTTTCTTCTATTAGTATATTACCTTGTCTAAGTGTTAGTGCCTATCTTTCTTCTATTAGTATATTACCTTGTCTATGTGTTAGTGCCTATCTTTCTTCTATTAGTATATGACCTTGTCTAAGTGTTAGTGCCTATCTTTCTTCCATTAGTATATTACCTTGTCTACGTGTTAGTGTCTATCTTTCTTCTATTAGCATATTACCTTGTCTACGTGTTAGTGCCTATCTTTCTTCTATTAGTATATTACCCTGTCTAAGTGTTAGTGCCTATCTTTCTTCTATTAGTATATTACGTTGTCTACGTGTTAGTGCCTATCTTGCGAGTTCGAATCTCGATCAGGGCGAGGTGTACAACATTATGTGATAAACTTTGTCAGTGACTTGCGACAGGTGGGTGGTTTTCTCCGGGTCCTCTGGTTTCCTCCACCAATAAAACTGACGCCACGATATAACTGAAATATTGTTGAAAGTGGCGTTAAACACCATCAAACAAACATATTTCGTCTATATTGTGTTGATACAGTAGTAGATTTCCAATGGTTGATTTATTGCATCATACTATCAGAATCAATATGGGTAATACTGTGAAAGTACTTTTATTTGTTGGCAACAATTTTCATGGTTTTTACAAAATGTATTGATCTATTGGTTCTTGAATTCGTGGTTTCAAACATTACAGGCAACTATAAATGGGAAAACTGTATTTCGTTGGATTTTAATTTTCGTGGTTTAAGTGAACTACGAAATCCACTAAAATTAGAACCCCACATGTGATGATTAATAATGATTTCACAGTAACCAATTTACAAGTATAAGAACTACACACAACGGACACGAACAATGAAGGGTGTTATTCAAGAACATATTCATCAATATAAATGAAAAATTACACTCGTCGTACATGCAAAAGTTTGATTATTACTATTAAACAAGTAAATGTCACATACCTTTTGGAACACCTTCAGACCCCGAGGTATGTATTACAGCATCAGGAGACGTGAAGTAAATGTCACATACCTTTTGGAACACCTTCAGACCCCGAGGTATGTATTACAGCATCAGGAGACGTGAAGTAAATGTCACATACCTTTTGGAACACCTTCAGACCCCGAGGTATGTATTACAGCATCAGGAGACGTGAAGTAAATGTCACATACCTTTTGGAACACCTTCAGACCCCGAGGTATGTATTACAGCATCAGGAGACGTGAAGTAAATGTCACATACCTTTTGGAACACCTTCAGACCCCGTGGTATGTATTACAGCATCAGGAGACGTGAAGTAAATGTCACATACCTTTTGGAACACCTTCAGACCCCGAGGTATGTATTACAGCATCAGGAGACGTGAAGTAAATGTCACATACCTTTTGGAACACCTTCAGACCCCGAGGTATGTATTACAGCATCAGGAGACGTGAAGTAAATGTCACATACCTTTTGGAACACCTTCAGACCCCGAGGTATGTATTACAGCATCAGGAGACGTGAAGTAAATGTCACATACCTTTTGGAACACCTTCAGACCCCGAGGTATGTATTACAGCATCAGGAGACGTGAAGTAAATGTCACATACCTTTTGGAACACCTTCAGACCCCGAGGTATGTATTACAGCATCAGGAGACGTGAAGTAAATGTCACATACCTTTTGGAACACCTTCAGACCCCGAGGTATGTATTACAGCATCAGGAGACGTGAAGTAAATGTCACATACCTTTTGGAACACCTTCAGACCCCGAGGTATGTATTACAGCATCAGGAGACGTGAAGTAAATGTCACATACCTTTCGGAACACCTTCAGACCCCGAGGTATGTATTACAGCATCAGGAGACGTGAAGTAAATGTCACATACCTTTTGGAACACCTTCAGACCCCGAGGTATGTATTACAGCATCAGGAGACGTGAAGTAAATGTCACATACCTTTTGGAACACCTTCAGACCCCGTGGTATGTATTACAGCATCAGGAGACGTGAAGTAAATGTCACATACCTTTTGGAACACCTTCAGACCCCGAGGTATGTATTACAGCATCAGGAGACGTGAAGTAAATGTCACATACCTTTTGGAACACCTTCAGACCCCGAGGTATGTATTACAGCATCAGGAGACGTGAAGTAAATGTCACATACCTTTTGGAACACCTTCAGACCCCGAGGTATGTATTACAGCATCAGGAGACGTGAAGTAAATGTCACATACCTTTTGGAACACCTTCAGACCCCGAGGTATGTATTACAGCATCAGGAGACGTGAAGTAAATGTCACATACCTTTTGGAACACCTTCAGACCCCGAGGTATGTATTACAGCATCAGGAGACGTGAAGTAAATGTCACATACCTTTTGGAACACCTTCAGACCCCGAGGTATGTATTACAGCATCAGGAGACGTGAAGTAAATGTCACATACCTTTTGGAACACCTTCAGACCCCGAGGTATGTATTACAGCATCAGGAGACGTGAAGTAAATGTCACATACCTTTCGGAACACCTTCAGACCCCGAGGTATGTATTACAGCATCAGGAGACGTGAAGTAAATGTCACATACCTTTTGGAACACCTTCAGACCCCGAGGTATGTATTACAGCATCAGGAGACGTGAAGTAAATGTCACATACCTTTTGGAACACCTTCAGATCCCGAGGTATGTATTACAGCATCAGGAGGCGCGGGTGGAAGTACATTAGAAGTCTCTTTAGTAGTAGCTATGTCTGGTCCCAGAGGATCGTCATTACCCTTAATACTACACGTAGATTGTTCACCTGAAATACGTTTGGTACATTAAAGGTAAGTGTCTAGACGTATTATATCCAGGGCTGTATTAACAGTATTATAAGCCCCTGTGCAAAGCAGTGCACTGATGCCCATACCTACACAACCACTCGGAGGTGTAAATGTCTATAAAATAAAACACGATATATTTATTATAATGGTACTTCCAACAAAATCAGTGCTTAAACATTAAAATAAACATGTTGTATACAACATACATTGATTAGCGTGGGGTCCTATGCTCGTAGGGCCCCCGGACAACTTCCCAGAGTGCCCATGTGCTAAGACGGCACTGATTATACCGATATCGAATGAAATTCAACATTACAAAGAAAATGTATACAGTGACGTTGAGAAATAGAAAAAATACAATACCAAGAAATTTCATTTCATTTCATTTAATAAAAGATTGGGAAACTTTTACAGCAAGTTGTTCTTGTTATAGTGGGACATATGATTTTTGCTTTGTCCAATGGACTTTAATGAACAGATTGTATCTTTCTAGCTAAAAGTCAGTTAACTACTTAGCATTCATTGGCCCTGCTATAGTATAGTACTTTCTATTTTATGTTGTCATTCATATTTGTGGTAGTGTGTAGTCTTTTTAGTGCACGCGAATCTGTGCAGATCTTGTATCATTTGTTGATACATGTATCTGTATTTCTGTTGGAGATACAATTATTAAAAAGGGGTGGTTGTGAGCCCATTTACCGATTTAATCCTGCCACATGTGTATGTCTGTCCCACAGGCCAAGACTTAAATTTCCATCGGCATATGTCGCGTTCTTTTTGTGTTCAATGATTTATGGTGATACCTGGTTGTTTGTTTTGTTCAAAATTTAATTTCATAATTGATGTTGTTAAACTTACACATAGACATCACAGGTACTTGTCGATGCAATCAGAAAACGGCATCTCTATATACATATCAGTCGACTTATGCAATCAGAAAACGGCATATTATTGCTGTTTTACATATTTCTAAGCCATGGAAATGAAGGGAAAAAAAAGAAAAAAAAATGAAAAAAGGGGGGTAGGGTGTAAAAAGGGGGGAATGCTGTGTCCTGTCCACAAGTACCTGTGATAGACATCTCCACGTGCGTATTTAATCTATTAACCGAACGTGTATTTAACTTCTGCTTTGGGAGATTTTCCCCAAACAATTCAATCTTTAAAATCATTTGATCCCTTCACACCACGATATATCAGTTAAGGGACCAATTAAGAGATCTGATTTTAATCACACTGTAGACCTTCGCCAAGTGCTAGATTTATGCATTGGTGTGTTTGATTTGAACAAATGGTAGATATAGGTATGCGATGTGTTTGATTTGAACATATTTCTAATTGTTCTGCTATACTTTCTTTCGTTCTTTTCGACATTCTCTCTCACTGGCACTAAATAGACACAAGAGAAGTACACAATCAAAATTAAAAAAAAAAATCTTTAAAAATCTATAGGCCCTCACCTGTTTGACACTCGTAAATAACTCTGAAGAATGACACATACGCCCTACATTTTGTAGAATATATCCTTCTCACAGATAATTTGCAATCATTTCTTCCACAACACTGAGTATCAATATTAAGTAATTGTGTACAATCGCCTACAAAGAATTTACATTCGTTCCACTGGTTCCTACCATATAGAGCCTCTTTAACATTGATGAATAGATTTGGTGGACATTTTAAAGATAATACTTGTATGTCACTGGTATTTCTGTTCGTGCAGCGAAATTCTGTGATCACTGAAATATAAATGATAATATTTGATGTACATATCCAAAGAACTTATCGCTTTGTCTGTACGATGGTTCGACATCACTTATTTATGATCGTTAAAGGGCATGTTCTCTTCTGGGTAGAAACCATGTTGACCGTGATCGTATGTTTTCAACTACCTATGCAATCAGTGCCTATCACCACTGATGTTGATCTCGATCAGGGCGCGCGCGAGGTGTACAACATTATGTGATAAAGTTTGTCGGTAACTTGCGACCGGCCGGTGGTTTTTTCCGGGTCCTCCGGTTTCCTCCACCAATAAAACTGACCGCCACGATATAACTGAAATATTGTTGAAAGTGGCGTTAAACACCATCAAACAAACAAACAAATCAAATGTAATGGAAATACAAATGTATTTGATCCCCAGTCTTGCATTAAAATGATAAAAAGACTTCGTTTTAATTGTTCAAAATGATTGGTGTCACAAGGCCTTTTCTTTCTCCTTTGCAGCTAAACATACACATAGATACTGCTAATACATGTAAGTCTCCCAAGGATTCTTATTATTTACATGTACAGAAATATAAGACTGATATTACAAGTCAAAACAATGGAACAATAACAAAAAATAAATAATATACGGACATTAGAAATCTTACTATGAACACGACGTGACTATTGCTCTTGTTTAATTGACATACCGTAACCAACAGTTGATATATTTATGTGGATGTCGCATCGGGTCATTGAGAGATAGAAATAGTATCATCATTCAGCGTACTCTCCAATTACTTTCTTCGTATGAAGAATGTCAAAAATAATGTTGGGATCTCCTGTACTTGGCGATCACAATACTGGTATACTAGTATTGTGCACAATACTGGTATAAAAATTTGTTCCAGTATTGTATACCAGTATTGTACCAGTATTGTGATTTAAAAAAAATATTTTGTTACTTGTGTATAGTATTGTAGTAAGTATTGTAATAGGTATTGTGAAAATGTTAGTTCCTGGGTAGACCAGTTCTTGAAGTAGTTGTTCTTGTGTCGCTGTATAATAATCTTGACTCTATCCATAATGGATTGTTGTGTATTGTGATGTATTACTGATACGATGTTATAAATGCCAATAAAATGATACACAATGAACTTGTACTTTTAGTATGCTTTTCAACAGTTGATAACATGAACCTTCTAATATGAAGCAATCCAATTTCATAATTGAATTACAATACCAATATCTTAATTACATTACTGGTATACCAGTATTGTACAAAATTTTGAAAACAATTCACAATACTGGAAAAAAAATTTATACTAGTGATCGCCAAGTACAGGAGATCCTAATGTTGTACAATATGGGATGTTGTGGCTCTTACACTATTTGTACTCACTCCATGCAGATTTTTACACTTCAGAAAATGTAATTAACAGAGATCTAATGGGTAACTTTTTTAATAATGGACCAAAATTTTTGAAAATAATTGTCAGAGTTCGTATATATCGTATATTAATATACATTTAGAAACAATATTGTTGATTTGAAAACTGGATTTTGAAGAATTTTTTTCTGAACATTTATAAAAGTCAAACGGACTATAAATATTACTGACAGTAAATGGGCTATTTCAATATACCTAATTGACAAAGACTAATTTATGGTATTTCCATTCATTGTATGCTTTTAAATACCGCACATTCGTTACTTCTAATCATGAAATATAATTTTGTAAGAAGAATATTTGTTCATTAATTACATAGACCAGTCAATGCCAAGGGACCGTCGTGGTCGTTATCATATGATAGTTGGATTTACAACTACCTGTGCCTATCATGGTTAAAGTTGTGAGTTCGAACCCCGTTCATGGCGATGTGTGTTCGATACAACATTATGTGTTATTAAAGTTTGTCAGTCACTTGCGACAGGTCGTTGGTTTTCTCCGGGTACTCCGGTTTCCTCCACCAGTAAAACTTACCGCCACGATATAACTGACATATTGTTGAAAGTTGCGTTAAAACATCATAAACCAAACCAACCAGTCAATGCAATGGTGCAATAGTACAGTGATTGACAAATGAAAACAATATCAACAATAAATGGCCGAAACGGTTAGGGTTAAGGTTATTGTGTTTAACGCCACTTTCAACAATATTTCAGTTATATCGTGTCGGTCAGTTTTGATGGTAGAGGAAACCGGAGTACCAAATGGCCGAACAAACAAACGATGGAATAATATATATGAACTGTTAAGCTACAATATTTATTTCTTACATTAGTGTTTAGAAATGTCATATTTTCATTTTGGTTTCGGGTTTATGGTGTTTAACGCCACTTTCAACAATATTTCAGTTATATCAAGATCAATTTAAATATACTGTTAAAAATCTGTGAACGTAAAACTATATACTTACCATCACAGAATATTAAACAAATATTGAAATTCAAAAATATCAAAATCAAAATAGTGCTCATTTCTACATCCCTACAATAACAAGTTCAAAAACAATTTCCCACGAAAAAATTCAATCCCTTGACACACGACAACCAACTCCCTAATAATTTATAAAATTTAATTCTTTGTCTTGAGATTATGAATGGTCATTGAAGTGTTAAAGAAAGCCAGCTGGGGTGTTTGACAATACTTAACCATTGTCGTTCTTTGTCAAACATCTGCCGTTCAGAGTTCAAAAAGTTACCTGGTATTGTTATTATACCTGAATTTTTGGTTATACCCGACTTGTGACGCTCGTCAGGTAAATTAACTGTACAAATTAAATATAAATACCCAGGAATTTTATTGAGAAAGTGCATAAAAAGAATTTGAAATTCTTCATAGGTACTTCACTTTTCTTGAGAAAATGTATAAAAAGATTTAAAATTAATTATTAGTACTTCACACAACATTTCTCAGTGAATTAATTTCTTCAACAAAGAATAACCTTTAACCTCTGAAAACTTGATTTACAAATTGTTTGTGTTTTCATATAAAGTCACTGGACCTATAGCAATTTCTATATTTAGTAGAAACTAAATTTCAAAGTTATTTTATACATTAACATTGATAATTTAACAAATAAATTTAATCTAACAGTTATTCAAATTTCAAAACCATTTGCATACAACTGTTAACTTGCTATATTATATTTAGTAAACTTCTTGCTTATTTCCTTGTCGGGAAAATCAATATCCAACCTCCAACCCCCCTCCCTCCCGTCAATAAAACAGGTTAAATACGATAATACATCTCCACCTATTTTGTGCATTTGTACCTGTCGGACTACCTGACGAAGTGTAATGTAAGATATTCGCTATCAACTGGTACATTTGTACCTGTCGGACTACCTGACGAAGTGTAATGTAAGATATTCGCTATCAACTGGTACATTTGTAACTGTCGGACTACCTGACGAAGCGCAATGTAAGATATTCGCTATCGACTGGCCCCCCCCTTTTTGTCATATTTTAAGAATCCAATTGTTTGTATACCATTTCAATTACCTGACTAAATATAACGTAATGAAGCAAAGACAAATGCTTTTAAAACTGACATCATCAAATTACTCGAGTATTTTTGATTGACAGTATATTTGTTATGTCTGATGGACATGTTTTTTCTACAGACAGTCAGTATTCCTTTGTGTACCAAACATGTTCCTGTTCTCGACGACGAAAGACAAGTTTGAAGATACCAAAGGGATATTCAGAAGCCGTAAATCAAAGAGGGACAGACAATACAATGGCCAAAAGATACCAATCAATGAGATAATCAGAAGCCGTAAATCAAAGAGGGACAGACAATACAATGGCCAAAAGATACCAATCAATGAGATAATCAGAAGCCGTAAATCAAAGAGGGTCAGACAATACAATGGCCAAAATAAAAAGGACAAAGAATGGACTACAAAACACTTCACAGAACAAATAAAGATTGATCAACACGAACAGTTTTAAGACCAAAGGGATTCGCAGAAGCCGTAAATCGAAGAATAACAAACAATACAATTGTCAAAAGAAAAAAGTATAAAAGGACAAACAACGATCTACAAAACATACACATAAAACTAATGATAGAGTAACACGAACCCCACTAAAAAAACGGTGGTGAACCTAGGTGCTCCGAAAGTGGAGGCAGTTCCTGCTCCACATGTGACATCCGTCGTAATTACTCGTGTTACAAACCCGGTGATAAGTTATGAATGAGGAAAACTCAACTTAACTTCATTTAACTTGAAATAAAGGACACAACAGATACCAGCAAGGACTGATTCATACTTCAACCTACTCCTAGAATTGACATTGAGGACAAGTTAAGAACTAAAGGTTACAACAACAGAGATGAGGTTCAATGTTTCTCCTTATGAACTTTCAATTTATACATAGCAACATTCCAGAAGCAGCTGAATTGTAGTATGCATGTACATCTCTCAGTCGGAATTTCAGAGCTTGTGGTTCCTTAAAATTTCAAGATTTCCCGATACAGTGTTCTGCTAACGATTAAGCTACTGAACCATCATCAAAGGGTTCCTAGTGATTATGTTGAAGTCATTACTTCGATAATTGTTCGGTCGCCATCACGACTTGGTTATCCGTTACAGAATATCTGTATCACATGTGATTACAAATATGTTTCACTTGTTAAAGTAACGATCCCGTCCGCGTTTCCTGTCATTACTCAACATCGGATTTTTCTCATGAGCAACACGACAGGTGTCGCTAGTTGAGTAGTAATTGCTTACCCTTCTGAGGCACGTACCGAGTTCACCTCTGGTTTTTAGTGGGTTCGTGTTGCTCAATCTTTAGTTTTCTTTGTATTATTTTGTGGATGAGTGTTTGTCTTTAAGTCATATTTCTTTTGGCTATTGTATTTTCTTCGATTTAATTTCAGATTTATGTCGATTCCCACTTCATTTTGATATTATCAAATCAATGATTCGTTATTGGTATGGATTAGAAAACTTAGATTTTAACTTTACCTTGTTCTGTATCTGTATCTGTATCTGGTACGTTGTAGAACCCAACTATGGTTTTTATACAACGGGTAGAGAGAGCGCCGATGGCGGTCTTTATTGGCGCTGATTCCTTAGAACGGTCTTAAATGCTTCTAAGGAATTTGCATGCACGACACTGTTTGGCAGATGGTTCCAATGAATTACAGTGTCCACAAAGAAAGAATGTTGGTACTGCTGTTTCTTGTAGTCCGGTAATTCAAGTCCTTTTGTATTATTGCATGTACGTTTCTCTACTATATTTGATGTTATATGATCTTTAAAATGTTTTGCTTTGATGTTCCTTTTCGGTCTAGCTAATTTAACGAAATTATCTGTTGGTAGTGCCGGTACCCAGAGGCGGATTTAGAGGGGGCGTGCGCCCCCCCCCCCCCCCCCCTAAAATTCGCAAAGCATATGTTATACAACGTTAATTAAGCAGTTCAACAAACAACTTTTTCATGAATGGTTAACTCGTGACCTGTAAGTCAAAATGAATAGTAATGATATTAGGAGTAAATTTGGGATATCATTCCAAAAAGCTCTACCCATTGATAAATGATCAGTATACTGTCCGTCCGGATGAAGCTTTTCGTTTCGCCGTTCAGTGGCTCATTCATTGAAAACGTATGATTCGTTCTTGTTTATAGACAAACAAAGGCGAATATGTTAACATTAATGCTGCATGAAACGATTCTGATCATCTAATTTAGTTACGTTAGCTTATCAGAAATCAACAACAAGTTTATGTATTTAGACAATTTCCGCTTTTGTTTCTTCAACTGCTCTAGCTACTCCTCCACCTTCTCCAACTGCTCAAGCTATTCCTCCACCTTCTCCAACTGCTCAAGCTATTCCTCCACCTTCTCCAACTGCTCAAGCTATTCCTCCACCTTCTCCAATTGCTCAAGCTACTCCTCCACCTTCAACTGCTCAAGCTACTCCTCCACCTTCTCCACCTGCTCAAGCTACTCCTCCACCTTCTCCACCTGCTCAAGCTATTCCTCCACCTTCTCCAACTGCTCAAGCTATTCCTCCACCTTCTTCAACTGCTCAAGCTACTCCTCCACCTTCTTCACCTGCTCAAGCTACTCCTCCACCTTCTTCAACTGCTCAAGCTATTCCTCCACCTTCTTCACCTGCTCAAGCTACTCCTCCACCTTCTTCAACTGCTCAAGCTATTCCTCCACCTTCTTCACCTGCTCAAGCTACTCCTCCACCTTCTTCACCTGCTCAAGCTACTCCTCCACCTTCTTCAACTGTTCAAGCTATTCCTTCACCTTCTTCACCTGCTCAAGCTACTCCTCCACCTTCTTCAACTGCTCAAGCTATTCCACCACCTTCTTCAACTGCTCAAGCTACTCCTCCACCTTCTTCAACTGTTCAAGCTATTCCTTCACCTTCTTCACCTGCTCAAGCTACTCCTCCACCTTCTTCAACTGCTCAAGCTATTCCACCACCTTCTTCAACTGCTCAAGCTACTCCTCCACCTTCTCCAACTGCTCAAACTATTCCTCCACCTTCTCCAACTACTCAAGCTACTCCTCCACCTTCTCCAACTGCTCAAGCTAATCCTCCACCTTCTTCAACTGCTCAAGCTATTCCTCCACCTTCTCCACCTGCTCAAGCTACTCCTCCACCTTCTCCACCTGCTCAAGCTATTCCTCCACCTTCTCCAACTGCTCAAGCTATTCCTCCAACTGCTCAAGCTATTCCACCACCTTCTCCAACTGCTCAAACTATTCCTCCACCTTCTCCAACTGCTCAAGCTATTCCCCCACCTTCTTCAACTGCTCATGCTATTCCTCCACCTTCTTCAACTCCTCAAGCTATTCCTCCACCTTCTTCAACTGCTCAAGCTACTCCTGCACCTTCTTCAACTGCTCAAGCTATTCCTCCATCTTCTCCAAGCTCATGCTAAGAAGTGTGATATTAGCGACATCTGCTGGTCATTTCAAATATTGACGATACGGTAAAACGCGAGAGTTCCGGGTCAAAAGTTCGGGAATTTTTTGGCGCAAAATTTAATTTTACCCGGAACTCTCGCGATTTACCGTATCGTCAATATTTGAAATGACCAGCGTTTCGTTTTCGTTTTTCGCTAATAACACACTTCCGTAGCTTTAATTCGAGTTTTCAAAAATGTCGTCTGAAAATCGCAAATCGCGAGTGGAAAATGTTCTGCAAATAAATATTGATGTGTGTTTTCAGGGAGAATAATATATACAGAGAAGGAATAAGCCAATTTCCAGACAGGTAGGCCTTTTTTATTTACTAAATTTAAGATGAATGCACAACAAGTACCCCAATGTAAACAAAGAAGAGTGGAAGCAGGTCAAGTCGGCCCCAAACCAAATCGGCCCCAAGTCAAATCGGCCCCAGTCAAATCGGCCCCAAGTCAAAATTATTGAAGAATTAAAACTGTCTAGTAAGTACAGTTATGTTTTGTACCAGTAAATGTTTACCATTGATACGAAAATAAACTAAATATAAACGTCTGACTATATCTAGCCGGTACGGCGGTAGCATCCCAAATTGTCTGCATATTATATGATGCAAATTTCCTCCATGTACTTTGGCCATGAGGAGGACTTTAATTTCATTTTGTTTAATCATTTCCAGTCTAAATGTCCTTTAGGCACGGCCCTTGATGACCTCTGTATATGAATGGCATTGTTCTCATGCATGTACGAGTGCATTGGTCATGGGGAGGACGCTGGATTTGCCTTCTGTCATAGAATTAACCCCTTGTAAATATAAAAGGGTTTATTTCTATTTCGGTGTTCAGAAGAAATTAATTTTTATTTATTTATTCTTTTTTTATTTTTATTTTTTGGGGCCGATTTGACTTTCATTTTGAGGCCGATTTGACTTGGTGGACCATAGATCCTATGGCGGCTAACCAGATCCGGCAATTTTTACCGTATTTGATTTCTTTTATTAGTTTTGTGGAACTCTCTAATATTTGAGATTTATTTTAGTTCTCTCGGCGGGAAAAACCAAATAGATCGGTCGGTAGATTTTTCCATTTGATTAAAAACCCAAAGAATACGGAAAGATGACAGAAATATCAGCTAAATCTGTATCTGATGTACAGGGAATCATACAGAACTATGAAATTGAGAATAATTCCAAGTTCAGAGTAGTTAAAAAGGACGTAAATTTCGGAAATGATGGAAAAGGTATACTGTGCGTGCACATCCAGATATAACGAGTAACATTCAGGGGTTGAAATAATCTACCACACTAGCCCAGGGCTTTTCACTAGTATGCCCCTACTAGCACCAGATGGGAATCTACTAGCCCAGGGCTGGTCAAACATCTTTAAATACTTATAAGTTATATAAATACATTTGCATACCTGGATCTGTGCGACTAAATTTAACTTTTAAGTCTAGGCTTCTTTTGTTGTCTCGCATTTATATTAATAAACATGACTTATACTACCCTTGTGCAATTTAAGTTTCACAGACACAAAACCCCTGGAGGTCTTCCGACAGGCGCTGGCCAGCACCACCATCGCTCCATAGACTCCTGTTTTTAATTGTAAATATTGGACATTTTATGTGTACATAGAGAGGGAGGCAGCTTTATTGTGTCACAGCAGTGTGATTGAATATGCTCAGTACGAGTCGTACACTTGCAGAAGAAGAAGATTAAGATTAACGAATTACCAATGGACATTTATTGTGTCATCTTCAAAAAAGGCAGTGTAGTAGTCTCCTCCCTCCCCCTTTAAATCTGTGATTTTTAACTAATCAAATATGTTTTATTGTTATTTTCATATCCGACTAAATAAAACTTTGCTTACTTTAATATAAGTCAGGGGTACCTGAAAAAAAATGTCGATCAGTATGTCTAAAATTGGGGTCAACTGAACTTGGATAGTGGGTGTTCAAACAACACTTCTACATATACGTATATGTTAAAATTGTACCCTTTGACTACAAGGTCGAAGGATTTTTATTGCTGTTTCTTCCAATTTGTCACATTATGATTTATACAAATAAAACGTGTCATCTGTGACATCCGTAGATGTATTGAATGTTTTTTATTTGGTTTTGTAGATTTGTCTGTTCTAGTCAAGAAGGTACGGTTTCGAGATCCTCAACCAGATTCTTTTCCAATAATTCCCTGTGATGGAATTCCTTTTGTAGTGGTAGGAAGGAAGCTGTTAGAATGACAGGGATGGCCATCGCAAAGAAAAATGCAGGAATGAGAAGCAGAAAAAAGTAAAATTATAAATGAAAAATAAGGAATTATATATATAATAGCATGTATTAATTAGTATTATCCCATGTTATGTTGTTTTGTAATCCGATACCTGGATTTATCTCTGGAATGCTTGCATAACGGTCAAATCTGTGAGGCATGTCCCCCTTAAATATTATAAGGAACCCATTTATGATGTTTTTGTGTCACATGGGATAAATAGGAAAACCCCTTTGGGCTAACGCCCTCAGGTGGTTTTCCTATACTTATTTTTTTAAGGAAAATTACAACATGTATGAAGTAATAATATATTCTAATGCAACACTGTAACGTCGTAATATGTTGAGAAATAATCCAATTCAAAGAATTGTTTTATTTTTGCCTTGTTTCAACTTTCGTTATAGGGAGATCATGACTTCACGAGAAAAAGGAGACTAGTTCAACCAACTAAAAAGAAAGATTGTCAAGCAAAGCTAAGAATAATACATATCATAAAGTTTCCAGATTTCAAGGTTTATAAATAAAATAAGATTTAAATTGTCGTGGTTTTTGGGGGGAGGGGGGGGGGAGGCAAACTTGCCCATATTTTTTCTTACATTTCAATATTATTGCATGTTGAGGTGAGACCCATTTTAAATTTGACAATTACATGTCATTTTGATAGTAATTTTAGCATAGCTACATGTATATGTACCTATAATTTCTTATTAGTTATTGCCAAAACAATAGCCTGACGGGAAATAAAACCATACCTGTTAACCTCTGGGAACTGCTCCCCCTACCAACTCTTCTAAGGGGGAGATTTTGTGCGTCGCCTTTAAGCACACAAAATTGTACCTTGTAGTTGCATACATGTGATAGAGTTGCTATGCTACAACTGGAGATTTGTAAATTTTTGGCTGGAGATTTTTTATCGACGTATTTGATGCATGTTTGTATTGTTAATTGATGTTTTCTTTTTGTTTGTTTCAGTATTGAACCAATTGCATCCCATTTCAATATATATTGTTTACATTTCTGTCTTATTAGTAGTGTTTCATATGATGAATGAAGGATAAAAACTGTATTTATAATTTATTCATAATCATAAGGTTATAACAAAGCAATAACAATGAAGACAGAATGCTCTGAACAATAAAGTCAGAGCACTAAAATTAAAAAGTCACTTTGCTGCTGGTGCGTTGGGTGATGGAATTGCATATAATATTCTTACTACATAACACTTCGAGTTCCCGTTGTACAGGACGGTAGAAGAAACACTATATTTTTCATGTATATGATAGAAACTTGTGCTTTCTTTTGAAATTTTAGAGAAAACGTTAATGTTCTGAAGAATTCTCTGTTGAAAATGTCAAATTCTATCTTCATTGATTGAAAACTTACTAAATATTAAAACCTATACTGTCATATTTGGTATGCAAATTTCTCATTTGTAGTACAACAAATCACACATAAATTTAAAATCCAAAAAGTAGATAAAATGGAAGAAAAACGTCAAAGAAATTCCTACCTGTCATTCCGTGTGACGTAGATATGATCTGAGTTCCGTATAGCATCTGCTGTCCAGATAGCCGGTTGTAGGGTGTGTTAATGCCATTGTTCATTTATTTTTGAAATTGAATAAATTAATATAACAGTATTATAAGAAAATAAACAACTTTGTTGCATAAATAAGCTTAAGTTTTCCAAAAACATGATTTAGGACAGATCAAGACCTTTGAGAAATAGTACAGTTTAAAAAAAAAATGCTTAATTTTGTATCTAAGACAAAAAGATGTAAATATAATTTTGGTTGTGTATAGAAGATGTTTAAATTTCCTTGTTTTTTTTAATTGTGTATAGGTGACTCTCCATAAACTACCAGATATATTGTATTCTTTTTCATTTTGTTTGATTTAAATTTGTTTGTTTGTTTTTAGCTATTTAATATTTTATTATGTTTACTTGCATGATTTGAAGTTCAAGATTTTTAACAAGAGTTATGTGTGGTAAGTAAAGATGTTTAAACTATTGTTATGTTAAAACAGTTCTTGCTTTCTAATAGTCGATTTGCCAATTGTTGGTTACTGTGTGTTTTTTGGGGTAATGTTTCATATTTTGAACCAGTTACAAACTGGTACCTACTGGTCTGATATATCACATGATTTATAGAGAGCAATCAACAACAGATCATTGGTTACATATTAATGAGATGCAGCTGATGTTTAATACCTGGTTCCTGTTTAATGAAATTGTATCAAAAAATAGAAAACGTAGTTAAAAGAATTTAAATGTATGTAGGATTCGAATAATTTGTATGTACTTTACCAAAGGGTTGAATGATAACATCCAATTGTTGTCCGGTTACCTTTCATAATACCAGTACAAATCTAAATGCAAAGCAAATCCAGTTTTAGTTCGGAATTGGAATTGGCAAATGGTCTATTAGTCATTTGATAATAAAATTTATATGTCTTAATCAAGAAAAAAGAATTTTTTTCAGATGCAATAAGACTGACATATTGTAAACACATTTATTTTAATACCGTAATATGACAAATAAAACAACTTAACTTCATAATGTTGGTTTCTAATTTGATGTTTGATGAAATATTGATGTATAAAAAAGCAAGAAAAATGCAACATAGCCAAACTGAAAAAGGCGTTGAACAAGAAAACGAAAACCATATGACATGTATGGCAAATACATTAAACACAAAACTAAAAAAGAATAGAGTCAATCAACAATAGGTGCTCCAGAAGAGTAAGCAAATCATGCCTTGTTAACAACACCTGTCGTGTAATTGATGATACCAGCATCATACAGAAAATTACAACACATAAATAAAACATGGAACATAAAATAAAGTGGAACTCCAAAACAAACTAAGAGTGATTACAGACAAGATAATTATGCATCTGCAAATACTAGACATAAATTGAAGAAATAGCAAGTGATCATGAAATTACTTGATAGTTTTCTTTTGTTAATAAATCTGAACAAATACATGTATATTGCATGATGATATCAAATGTGCATTCTGGTATAGTATTATTGCAACATGAATATACATTTATTTTCAGATTGATATGAATAGTTCTGCATATGAAAGGGATCGCATTTCATTACAACTGAAAACGGCCATTGAAGAAGAAAAACATTTAGCAGTTGAACATAAATTTTTCATTGCTTTGCCAGATCCTTCTGAACACAGGAACCATCTAAGTGGAGAGGTATATTACATGACTTATCAGGATAGCTGGATTATTATGACTTCTCCTGTCATATGTCAGTATAGAAACATTATCCAGGTAGCTGGATGATGACTTCTCCTGTCATGTCAGTATAGAGACATGATCGGGGTAATTATAAATGGACTGACTTCTGTAGTCATGAACTTTTAATGCATTTTGTATTTTTCAGTCTGCAAGTATAGAGACAGTATCCGGGTAGCTGGATGATGACTTCTCCTGTCATGTCAGTATAGAAACATTATCCGGGTAGCTGGATGATGACTTCTCCTGTCATATGTCAGTATAGAGACATTATCTGGGTAGCTGGATGATGACTTCTCCTGTCATATGTCAGTATAGAAACATTATCCGGGTAGCTGGATGATGACTTCTCCTGTCATAATTCAGTATAGAAACATTATCCGGGTAGCTGGATGATGACTTCTCCTGTCATATGTCAGTATAGAAACATTATCCGGGTAGCTGGATGATGACTTCTCCTGTCATATGTCAGTATAGAAACATTATCCGGGTAGCTGGATGATGACTTCTCCTGTCATAATTCAGTATAGAAACAGTATCCGGGTAGCTGGATGATGACTTCTCCTGTCATATGTCAGTATAGAAACATTATCCGGGTAGCTGGATGATGACTTCTCCTGTCATATGTCAGTATAGAAACATTATCTGGGTAGCTGGATGATGACTTCTCCTGTCATATGACAGTATCCGGGTAGCTGGATGATGACTTCTCCTGTCATATGACAGTATCCGGGTAGCTGGATGATGACTTCTCCTGTCATAATTCAGTATAGAAACATTTTCCGGGTACCTGGATGATGATTTCTCCTGTCATATGACAGTATTCGGGTAGCTGGATGATGACTTCTCCTGTCATATGACAGTATCCGGGTAGCTGGATGATGACTTCTCCTGTCATATGACAGTATCCGGGTAGCTGGATGATGACTTCTCCTGTCATATGACAGTATCCGGGTAGCTGGATGATGACTTCTCCTGTCATAATTCAGTATAGAAACATTATCCGGGTAGCTGGATGATGACTTCTCCTGTCATAATTCAGTATAGAAACATTATCCGGGTAGCTGGATGATGACTTCTCCTGTCATGTCAGTATAGAGACATGATCGGGGTAATTATAAATGGACTGACTTCTGTAGTCATGAACTTTTAATGCATTTTGTATTTTTCAGTCTGCAAGTATAGAGACAGTATCCGGGTAGCTGGATGATGACTTCTCCTGTCATGTCAGTATAGAAACATTATCCGGGTAGCTGGATGATGACTTCTCCTGTCATATGACAGTATAGAAACATTATCCGGGTAGCTGGATGATGGCTTCTCCTGTCATATGACAGTATCCGGGTAGCTGGATGATGACTTCTCCTGTCATATGACAGTATCCGGGTAGCTGGATGATGACTTCTCCTGTCATAATTCAGTATAGAAACATTATCCGGGTAGCTGGATGATGACTTCTCCTGTCATATGTCAGTATAGAGACATTATCCGGGTAGCTGGATGATGTCTTCTCCTGTCATAATTCAGTATAGAAACATCCGGGTAGCTGGATGATGACTTCTCTTGTCATATGACAGTATAGAAACATTATCCGGGTAGCTGGATGATGACTTCTCCTGTCATAATTCAGTATAGAAACATTATCCGGGTAGCTGGATGATGACTTCTGTCATATGACAGTATCCGGGTAGCTGGATGATGACTTCTCCTGTCATATGACAGTATCCGGGTAGCTGGATGATGACTTCTCCTCTCATATGACAGTATAGAAACATTATCCGGGTAGCTGGATGATGACTTCTCCTGTCATAATTCAGTATAGAAACATTTTCCGGGTACCTGGATGATGACTTCTCCTGTCATATGACAGTATTCGGGTAGCTGGATGATGACTTCTCCTGTCATATGACAGTATCCGGGTAGCTGGATGATGACTTCTCCTGTCATAATTCAGTATAGAAACATTATCCGGGTAGCTGGATGATGACTTCTCCTGTCATAATTCAGTATAGAAACATTATCCGGGTAGCTGGATGATGACTTCTCCTCTCATATGACAGTATAGAAACATTATCCGGGTAGCTGGATGATGACTTCTGTCATAATTCAGTATAGAAACATTATCCGGGTAGCTGGATGATGACTTCTCCTGTCATATGACAGTATCCGGGTAGCTGGATGATGACTTCTCCTCTCATATGACAGTATAGAAACATTATCTGGGTAGCTGGATGATGACTTCTCCTGTCATATGACAGTATCCGGGTAGCTGGATGATGACTTCTCCTGTCATAATTCAGTATAGAAACATTATCCGGGTAGCTGGATGATGACTTCTCCTGTCATAATTCAGTATAGAAACATTATCCGGGTAATTATAAATGGACTGTGACTTCTGTAGTCATGTGCTTTTAATGCATTTTGTATTTTTCAGTCTGCAAGTTTGCTCCATTCCATAGACCAGAGATTGAAAGACCATATCAGGAAGATGGTTTGGGAAAACAATATTACAAGTGTTCCACAGATGAAAACTTTGTTGGAAGTGTTTATGAAGGAAGCTCTTTTTTCAGGACACCATATTCCGGCAATTACCAACAAGAGGTTTTGGCCCTCAAATATTGACATCCAGAATCATATTGCACTTGCCATAAAAAAGCAACAGAATAACAATATTGATCAGGTAATTTTAACACTGAAGCTTAATTTAGGAATTCATGATTTAAAAACTGTAAAAAATAATAATAATAGCTCTTCATCAAGACAATAACTGTAACCACATACAATAATCACTGGCGGGGCAGAGTGTTCGTTCAACACATATATTATACTTGTTTAATTCTTAATCCAAAACATGAAATATCATCTGTAGATGACTTTCATTTTCTGTTGTCTATAGGAAGTAGTTCTGGAGCTATTAAATCAGTGGAAAGAGGAAAATCCAGGAGAACAGTTTTATTTACGTCTGAAGGGGGACAACAATGTTGACGACGGTAAGTAGTTAATTTTCTGTGTTAAAGTAATAGATATTAAATTGTATTGTAAGTTCTTTCTTTCAAATATTTCATATATGTCAAGCAGTATGTTAACAGGCCAAAGGATACTTTTCATATTTGAAGGCCAATTGAAGCATACTAGAATCGAACTGCTTAATTGAAAATGGATATGGACGTCAGTAAACATGAAAAATAATCACAGTCATATAACACAAAGTGAAATAAATAAATGAACAGTGCTATGGTTGATTGCTGTTCTACATCTCAGTCAATATAGGGTCTTCATCAAGCATTTTGGCCAAATACAATATTGTCTGTATGATCATATAGTTATAGATTTGGAAAGAATTTGATTGATATCAAAAAGGAGCAGTTGTAAAACAACCCAGAATATTTATAGTTTCAGATATAGAGACAACTGAAGAATGTATAGATGATGTCAGGATTGGGGAAACATACACCAAGACACTTTATGGGACCGACAGGAAATTCCTGTATGTGCATCAAACACCATGGCAAAAACGGCTTCTGAGCTTATATGGGAATGAGATAGCTTTGTTGGATGCCACTTACAGAACCACAAGATATTCACTGCCTCTGTATTTCTTGTGTGTTCCAACAAATGTTAATTATATTAATGTTGCAATATTTGTAACAGAGACAGAAGACAGTTCTTCCCTTATTGAAGCACTACAGGTTATTAAAGAATGAAACCCTGATTGGTCTCCAAAATATTTCATGTGCGACTATGCAGATGAGGAAATAAATGCACTTGGAAATGTTTTCCCAGGTATCTTAATAATAATAATCGTTATTTGCCTTTGTAAACATACAATATGATTAAAAGGGATATGGACATCAGTAAATATGAGAGATAATCACATATAGCACAAATATTTAGTATTAAAGCAAAGGAACAGCGCTGGGTAGAGTCTTCAACAATGAGCATAACTCACACATGTTTTAAGGAGGTTTGCTTGTGACGTTTCTGACTTTTGACCAACATTTTGTAACTCCTCTAGAGTATTCATAGAAAATATATATAGCTTAATATTGCCCATCATTACTTTTTATTCCTTTTTAGAATCATTTGTCTATCTATGTGACTTTCATCGAGAGCAAAGTTGGGACAGGTGGTTAAGTGCTACACACAATGGGATGAATACCAAGAAGAGTGATGTTTTGCTGCTACTTAGACCACTAGCACAAGCACTATCTGATGATGATTTTAATGAAGCATTGAATTTATTACAGGTGAGAAACTTGAAATATTGGGTTATTTGGCATATAGCAGATATATTAATTACAATACCATTAAACCAAAACAACAATCTGCCTGATACAATAACAAAACTAAATTATGACTGTATTTCCCATATCATTTACTTGTTTGATTTACACCATGTGACAACAGGGATAGTAGAGGGTATACATTATTGAGAAATAGCTCACAGCAAACTTGTAGTGATGAGGATTTGTTTCATTTTTTTAGAAGTTACAAAAAAACAAAGCAAGATATCAATAAAAACGTTTGTTGCCTTGTTTGTTTAAAAGCAGTGAAATTGAATAATTGTACACTACTTTGTTTTTAGTCGAGTTTATTATGGAAAGACAATGAGAAACTGAGGAAGTGGTTTGAGAAAACTTGGCTGACCTGTTACAAGGTATGTTAAGAGTATATTGAGTGTAGAGCATTGTAATATTTTATTTCTTCCTCTTAGCTAATTAAAAGGTAGGGAAAATTCAACGACCATGGATGACCCACAGCTGAAGTAAGAAAAACCCTTTCCATCCCACTTAGACTATGTAATGGAATAGCCATGAATAATGCATAATGAAAAAAAAGTTGCAATCAATTCAAAACTGGATGAACTCAGTTTTTGCAAAAGGGCAGCACCCATAAAATATAAGCTTTGCCAATAGTGAAGAAATCCATACCATTTTTGGTATGCTATATGTAATTAATGGATCTCTGTTGTTTCATTTTTAGCGTTGGGTTCGAGGATACAGACAGGATAGGTTTAATGTTTCTGTCAATACCAACAATGGAATAGAGAGACAGAATCTTTCCCTAAAATATGAATACTTGGACAAAAAGAAGGCTCGTTTCCTCAGCCAGTTGTTGAGTGTTCTTGTGAAGAAATTTCTACCAGAAAGTTACGTGAAGTAAGCTTTTATTATATTATGAGTTATATGTATCATTTGATTTTTTTACCCCGCAAACAAAGTTTGGGGGTATATAGGAATCACCATGCCCCTGTTGAGATTCATTTGCGTGGATTAAAATTCTCCCCTTCCATCACTTGTAACATTATTATACATGTATGTCCTGATATATACATGTATAAAATAGCAAAATGTTTTAAAACAAGATGATTTAATTACCAATATCAGGAGAGGGTAGTGCCCACAGGCCACCCCAAGATGAACCAGCAGAGGACCAGCAAGATCAAACAGGAGAGGGTAGTGCCCACAGGCCACCCCAAGACCAACCTAAATTACTCACTGCTCTTAAAGGTATTTTTTTTAGAAAACCGATTTTTGGAAGATATATTTCTGTTCTTTTAAATTGTTTGAATTATATATTGAAATAATTAGTATTGCGAAGGAAATAAACATATGCAATGTATACTTTATAGCTCATTTCTATTAATATTATGCAGAGTTTTCATATTATTAGATGTATATTTCAGCAATTAAGGCAAGTAAATGTTGTACAATTATTTAGCTGGTTCATTGAACTGAAATTTTCATTCACATTGCAATATAATAAAAACAGGAAATCATGTGACCTGTTTTTGCCCAATAGAATTGAGAATAGAATATGCTTTATGTAGTAATGCACTGTAAGAAGAGATAAAATATACATGTTATATTTTTCCTTCGTACAGGTTGCTGGCCATCAGGAGGACTAATGAATGCAGGGAAAAATTTGTGTTTTGCAGATTCTCTTCTTCACTGTTTAAGAATTACTGACATCCATAAAATTCTTGAACATCACAACAATTGTATAGGTTTGTTACTTAATGAATGATACAATGCTTTCTGTATTGCATAGCTTATTAGTGTACATATAAATGTAAAAGCAATCAACCAAGCACTGGAACAGTGCTTTGATTGCTGTTCTTCATCTCAGTCACCATGAGGTCTTCAACAATGAACAACTCATACCTTATAGCAAGTTCTTGGGAGGCCCTAAAACAGGCTCTAGATTGGAATTCACTTGTAGAAGTCGAGGATCACTACATGTGTACAGTTGAAGTATAAATAAATGACAAATGAATAAGTTATAACTACATATATAGTGACACAAATTGTGTCACACAATCGATAACCCAGTATGAATGATCTCCAGAGGTTTTGTTCTTTGTTAAGTTGTTCTCTAAGATTTGTTTAAAAAGTTTACCATAAAAGAAAAAAAAATAACATTGACATATGATGAGGTGGTGGATTACTTGAATTGATTAGATGTGAGTAATTTTTTTTGTACAAAATGAGATGAAGTAAACTATTTTTACAGAAATGGATCAGTGTGTTGTTTGTGCACTAAAGGATTTTATAAGAGAAGGACCAATTACAGCTGAGCCTCTCTGCCAAAAAATGACAGGTAATTGGAATGTTTGAAGTAATCATATCAAATAAAAAATAGGTGTCTGGGAGGGATATTGTGTTGGACAGCAGCAAGATTCTGAGGAATTCCTACGAAAAATTATGGAAGAAGTCAGAAGGAAGTGTTTTAGGTAGGTTGATGTTAATGCAATGTATTAAACTATTGGTTTCAGGTGTAATACAATTTATCTTTAGAATAGATTCTATATTCAAATGTAGCATCATTGTAATTTCACTGTATTTTCTGTTGTTATAGATGTGATAATTTGAGAATTGATCATCAACAGATATTTTATGGTACAGAGAGAAGCACAGGTAAATATCCTTAGTTAGATTTTTTAATGTCTCTGTTGAAAGTTGTGGGTCCATTGTTTTCCCTTGCTCATTCCAAATTCCTATGTCGTGCAATATTATAAAATTACATAACACAGGTGAAGTAATCTTACAAATACTGTGATCACAGTACCCGACATCACTAAAAAAACATGCACATTTATTTGTTTGTCCACCAAATGCACAGATGAAAAACAACCACAGGGCTCTCAACAAGTTATTTGTAAGAAAACTAGACAAAGTAATACAAATTTGTAGTGAGCAATATATACAACAGCATTCTAACTAGCAATTCAGTAAAACTAATTAACCTAGCACCCAAATGTTTGAAAGTTAAACTATTATCTGTTAACATCTGTTTGTTACTTTATTTGTTTTATTTCACTTTCATAAACTCATTATTTTTTGTAGTGAAATGTAACAGTTGTAATTTTGAGTCCAGAAGAACAGAAGTTTATACAGACATCAGTGTTTCAATTGAGAAGGTATCTTGAAATCAATGGAATTTTTTGCAGTGTTATCTTTAATATTTATTGTTTTATACAAAATTCATACATATATAAAATTTGATCAGTATAACAAAGCTATCCAGATATTATCATGCATAAATTGATAGTGTGGTCATTCAGCTATAACAAAGATATAGTCCAATGACCAAGGTAAAAATTCATAGACGATAAATAAAACCCCACAAGGTTTATATGTATTTACATTTAAAACTAACTAATTATAAAAACTTTTTTGTTACCAGATTCAGAATGTTGGACAAGCAATCAAAGATTATTTTGCTGATGAAGAAGTGGATTTTGTTTGCTCAAAGTATGTTAATTATTTATTATATATTAGTTTTTGTTGTTAATTTTTATTATGTGGATGCATATATTTCATGTTTGTGAACAACCATTGCATGACATGCCACATTTCATATTTCTGTCCTTAGGCTTTATAGATTTGCTATCATAACTTGTGGTCAGAAGGGATTATTACAACTCAGTATTAAGACAAATGCAACGTCACCAAACCGTTAATCAATAGTCGAAAATCAAAGGACATGTATGGCGAATCCGTTACATACAAAACTAAAAACTGGGAGTGACTTCAGGTGCTTCGGAAGAGTAAGCAAGTCCTGCCTTGTTAACAACACCTGTCGTGTAATATGACGACACGAACATCGTTTTGACACAGAAATCATTTAGGACACAAAAGCTTCACATGTACATACCCAGGAAAACCCTTCCGGCATACATCTTCAGGTTCCTGGTAAATTTCATTTATTTATTTATTTAACATTATCAGATAATAATTACCAATTATTTTTATTATTTTATTTTTTTTTAGCTGTAAAAAGAACACTAGGGCTGTGAAGAGCCTTTGCTTAACGTCCATTCCACGAAATTTCATAATTCATTTCAAAAGGTAAAAATACTATTTTACTCCATGAAAAAGTGTCGTGGACAATAGTTGATTATTTCACAGTATAATACAGTTGTCTAGTGGACATTACTATCTTTATAGGTATGAAAAACTGATAAATAAGTTGCTAAACGTATGTAATCTTTATACCCCCCACAACGAAGTTGTAGGGGGGTATACTGGTTTCACCATGTCCGTCCGTCTGTAGACAAATCCTATGTCGTACGATAACTTGAGTTGTGTTTCTTAGAATCTTTTAAAATTTTATCAGCTGCTTACTGGTGAAGAGAGGAGGATCCCTTTCTTTTTTGACGATTTTCACTTTTGCCGTTCCAGAGTTATTGGACTTGATATGACGGAAAATAGGATTTTTACCCTATCTCGTATGGTAACTTGAGTAGTGTTTCTCAGAATGTTTTGAAATTTTATCAGCAGCTTACCAGTGAAGAGAGGAGGATCCCTTTCATTTTTGACGATTTTCACTTTTGCCGTTCCAGAGTTATTGGACTTAATATGACGGAAAATAGGATTTTTACTCTATGTCGTATGATAACTTGAGTAGTGTTTCTCAGAATGTTTTGAAATTTTATCAGCAGCTTACCGGTGAAGAGAGGAGGGTCCCTTTCATTTTTGGTCAGAACAATCAGTAATGTTTTGGTTATGGATATAGGTTGGACAGAGATGTGGGGAGTGGGGGGTATATCTTAGTGAGCTGTGCTCACAGTAATACTAGTTTGTTTATATTATATATGTATATATGGTGTTAATAGTTTTCAATGTTCAGTTGATAATTATATAAAGATGAATGCAAGAATTGACATAACAATATGACCATTGCTTTTTTCAGATTCAATAGTGCAAAACAAAAAGTAACAAAGAAAATTGATCTTGCGTATGACATTTTCTTACGCAGTTACGTAGCGGACAATCTGGTGAGCATTTTGTTTATACAATACAAATCAGATCTCTAAATAAATGTTTATCTTTATTAACCAAATAGCTACACAATTCCCTTTCAGAACCAAAATCATTTAAATAATGAAAAATTTAATTGGTAAAATCTTGCAATTATCCTCGTCTTTTTCTGGAAATTAAAAAATTATGTGATTTTTGTTTAATGCGAAAAATGTGAATGGTTGAGAATTGCATTAATTAAACCTTGCATTAAACTAATATTTGTATTGTTAGGTAGCAGTAAATCTTGAAATTCGAACTAATAAGATCCGCATTTCTGTCATCCTAGAGGAAATCGCATTAATAAGTGCATGCATTAATTTCTGAATTTACAGTATTAAATGATTTTCCTTAAAATTGACCTCAAAATATCAATAACGGTAAATCTGTTGTTGATTTCTTAGGCCTTGGAAGATAAAGCAAAACTGTTTGCTGTCATTGTGCATAGTGGAAGCACCCTGTCTAGTGGACATTACTATGCTGTTATACAGTTTGCTGGGCAATGGTACAAATGTAATGACATGCAGGTAATTATTTAAAAAAAAATGTGTACCCATGTACAGATAAACAGAATAAAGGAGTAAAAATAAATATCTAAGAAAAAAAAGAAAATATGATTTCCAAAGACTAACTTTAAATTAAACACTATCCATTTCATTTTCATGTGCAAGAATTTTGTAATATGATATCTTTGTTTATTATTATAATAAATCATGTTCCTGCATATGATATATTTCATTGAAATTGATTAAGCTTTTTGTTATAGGTACAGAAAGTATCCATTATGAGTTTACAGAATTGTAGAGATCACCCATATTTGCTGTTTTACAGAACATTACCAAGACCTTATATTTCATGAATTTGAAATGAAATGTAAATACTTGTATTTAATGTCATATTGTATAATATTGTTGTGATTTTATCATGTGAGCTACATTGTATTGTCATTGGCCGTAATTTTGTGTGCACTTTTTAGCTCACCCGACCCCAAGGGTCATGTGAGCTATTGTCATCACTTTGCGTCCCGTCTCCGTAAACTTTTCACATTTCAATCTTCTTCTCTGAAAAAATCTTCTCATAAACTACTAAGCTGATTGAACCCAAACTGTACTGTGTTATCAGGGGCGGATCCAGGATTTGGGATAGGGGGGGGGGGGGGGCGTGAGTAGGAGAGGAATCTGGGGACTGCTTAAGGTCCCCAGCGGGTCCAGGGCAGAGCCCTAGTAGGGGTTCCAGGGGGGGCGAAACCCCTCCCCCTAAGCTCTGGGGGTTTGAGGAATTACAGACATTTATTTGAACGACAATTTTGAACCAACCACACCATTTTTATCAGACCAAATAAACTTTACTTTGAGTCTTAATTTGTCGGATAATTGTTAGCAGTATGTTTTTGTCAGATTATAAGAACCTGAAGTAAAACCTTTTTTTTTAACAACCGTGATGCGAATTGTTCAACTCATGACTGATCGATCACATATTTTAGCCCTTCAAAGAACTATTGGTTTAGTTTTAGCGCATTCCTGGGGTCCGGATGGCTCAATGAGTTAGGTCGTTGGATCTAACAGCTCATACAAGCCTATCACCAATACGGCGTGGGTTCGCGCCCAGCTTTGTAAATTACAAAAAAGGGTGCACTCGACTCGCAGTTGCTAGTGATAAAGTTTACCAGTTGCTTGCCCAGGGTCGGTGGTTCTCTCCGGGTACTCCGGCTTCCTCCACCACTAAAACTGGTCGCCACGATATAGCTGAAATACTGCTGAAAGTGGCGTTAAAACACCAAAAATCAATCATTCATTAACACATTCCTCATTGCACTAATTGGTCTGTACTTTCGGTGGTTGTCCTATCGGGTGGTTCTAGTTAATACTGCCCGTCCGGATGGAGCTTTTCTTTTCGTCGTTTGATTCATTCATTGAAAACATATGATTCGACCGTTCTTGTTTATAGACAAACAAAAGCGGAAATTGTCAATACATGAACTTGTTGTTGATTTCTGATTAGCTAACGTAACTAAATTAGATGATCAGAATCGTTTCATGCAGCATTAATGTTAACATATTCGTCTTTGCTTGTCTATAAACAAGAACGAATCATACGTTTTCAATGAATGAACCAACGGCGAAACGAAAAGCTTCATCCGGACGGACAGTACTAGTATACTGATCATTTATCAATGGGTAGAGCTTTGTTAGAATGATATCCCAAATTTACTCCTAATATCATTACTATTCATTTTGGCTTTTGAACAGTTTCAGATAAGATTGCTGCCACTGTAATAATAGGATTCATTGTGGTCAAAATAACACAAGCTTTAATTTTTATCTTGAAGTTACAAATTTAACAAAAATATCCAAAATAAAAAGAATAACTCATTTTTGGAACACATGTTAGCAAACTGGAAAACTTATAGCTACATATATACTATTGTCTCAAGATCATTTCAAACAAGTCACTCGGAAAGTGGATTAAACAATATCATCCGCCTTGGATATTGTCTTGCATACATTTCCACAACTTTCGAAATGTCAATTTCAATGTCTTTATGAACATATAACAAAATTAGGGCATTAAAACGATCCTCCCCCATTGTACTGCGGAAAGAATTCTTTATAAATCGTAGCGATGAGTTTGCTCTTTCAACTGTACTAGACGTAACTGATGTCAACAATAATAAATGCAAGATTTTTGCGAATTGCAGAAATCTTACAGACGGACGGACATCAAGTGTTTGAGCAACAGGCGTAAAAACCTCATTACACTAAAAGATCAAACAAAAAAAATGTATCAAAGTACTCGAGAAATATGTTTACGGAAATCAGGTGTGAGATATGCATAAACCATTTTGTCGAGATTATTTTCACACTTTCATGTGCAGTTGTAGATATTAATTTATTACAAATAAATTGTAGTCAGAATTTTTTGTTAAAAATGTGTAAAAAAAATTGTACAGACATCCATTGGTAGATTTAAATAATATAAACGTACCCAGACAAAGGATTTGTTCACACTTTCTTGTGCAGATACCTCGGGCAGATGCAGAGATTGTTACAAATAAATTGCCGCTAATTTTTTTTTTTTTTTATTAATATGTTACTTTTGTATTTTAATGTACAATATACCAATGCGTATTTTTACTGATCTTTACTTGAAAAGTAAAAGGCAACATTTTCGGGTATTTGTATACAAATCAAACTTATATTTTTTTTCATATGAAATTGCAGAATTTCGAATTCAAGAACTATTTGAACCATTATTGAAAGAGAAGTGACCATTTTCTTGGGATACTCAAGTTTCTACACACTGTCTCAGTTTCATCATCTGATTCTCTCGTTATAGGTTTTCGTTGTATGTTTTATAAATGAGATCAATTGTTAAATTAATTATTCGAAGTATTGATTGAATTTATCTTTTTAGTTTACCTTTGACTTTTCTCGTCTCGTCGAGGAATAAGAAATGTATCTAATCTTGCTTGTTTTCTTGGCCTAGAATTTTCGTCCATTTTATAATTTCTAAATAGCATGTGTACATGTAGTTGTAAAATTGACTGCAGAAATAATGTTTAATTAGCGTGAGAAAATAGTTGATGTCTGGTACCTCGGAACCAATCAGAATGGAATAATCTTTGAACTACTGACGGCGAATACATATATGAATCAGCGAACACATCCAACGTGTATTTACAATGTGTAAGAATATTTTACTACAGGTCACGAGTTAACCATTCATGAAAAAGTTATTTATTGAACTGCTTAATTAACGTTGTATAACATATGCTTTGCGAATTTTAGGGGGGGCGCACGCCCCCCTCTAAATCCGCCACTGGTTATGGGGGTTTTTGTCCTGTTCCCCTTAAAAGTACTATTATAATGTTTTTTCAAGTTGGCCTTTGTAGAGAGGTTTGCCTCGGGTGAGAAGGTCCTTATAAGGGAGAGACTACTGTATGTTTATGTCTGATTACATTATGTATTTTTCTGTTATAAATTGTTTAATCTTTATTACATTGTGTATTATTATTATATATTGTTTATTCTTGGTACATTGTGTATTATTATTATATATTGTTTATTCTTGGTACATTGTGTATTATTATTATATATTGTTTATTCTTGGTACATTGTGTATTATTATTATATATTGTTTATTCTTGGTACATTGTGTATTATTATTATATATTGTTTATTCTTGGTACATTGTGTATTATTATTATATATTGTTTATTCTTGGTACATTGTGTATTATTATTATATATTGTTTATTCTTGGTACATTGTGTATTATTATTATATATTGTTTATTCTTGGTACATTGTGTATTATTATTATATATTGTTTATTCTTGGTACATTGTGTATTATTATTATATATTGTTTATTCTTGGTACATTGTGTATTATTATTATATATTGTTTATTCTTGGTACATTGTGTATTATTATTATATATTGTTTATTCTTGGTACATTGTGTATTATTATTATATATTGTTTATTCTTGGTACATTGTGTATTATTATTATATATTGTTTATTCTTGGTACATTGTGTATTATTATTATATATTGTTTATTCTTGGTACATTGTGTATTATTATATATTGTTTATTCTTGGTACATTGTGTATTTTTTGTTGTAATTTGAATTTGAATTTTTGGTGTTTTAACGCCACTTTCAGCAATATTTCAGCTATATCATGGCGACCAATTTACAAAGCCGGGCGCGAACGCACGCTGTATTGGTGATAGGCTTGTATGAGCTGTTAGATCCAACGACCTAACTCATTGAACCACCCGGGACCTTTTTTTGTTGTATGTTTTTGCTTGATTACATTGTATATTATTATTATATATTGTTTATTCTTGATTACAGGTACATTGTGTATTTTTTGTGGTAATTTGAATTTTTGGTGTTTTATGCCACTTTCAGCAATATCATGGCGACCAATTTACAAAGCCGGGTGCGAACCCATGCCATATTGGTGATAGGCTTGTATGAGCTGTTAGATCCAACGACCTAACTCATTGAACCACCCGGGACTTTTTTTTTGTTTTTGTATGTTTTTACTTGATTACATTGTGTATTATTATATATTGTCTATTCTTGATTACAGGTACATTGTGTATTTTTTGTTGTAATTTGAATTTGAATTTTTGGTGTTTTATGCCACTTTCAGCAATATTTCAGCTATATCATGGTGACCAATTTACAAAGCCGGGTGCGAATGCACGCTGTATTGGTGATAGGCTTGTATGAGCTGTTAGATCCAACGACCTAACTCATTGAACCACCTGGGACCTTTTTTTTTTTCTTTTTTTGTTGCATGTTTTTGCTTGATTACAGGTACATTGTGTATTTTTTGTTGTAATTTGAATTTGAATTTTTGGTGTTTTATGCCACTTTCAGCAATATTTCACCTATATCATGGGGACCAGTTTTTAGGTGTTGCCCTTGTTTATTATATGTTTATACTTGATTACATTGTGTATTGGTTGTAATATACTGTTGATGTTTATTTTATTTTGTATTATGCTACATTCTATATCTGTTTATTAATTGTTTTCGATTCCATTTTTTATTTATGAAGTTCCTACCCCCTGACTGACGAGCACCCTGGTAGGAACTTCTCACATTTAATGCTGTCTTAATTATTCAATTTCTCTTTAAATCATAGAGTGACAGATAAAAAGTACAAGAATTTTTTGTATATATTTAATTCTAACATTTTAATTGGATCCACTTACTTTTTAGCTCACCTGACCTGAAGGGTCATATGAGCTATTGCCATCACTTGGCGTCCGTCGTCTGTCGTAAACATTTCAATCTTCTCCTCTGAAATATATATATATATATATATAGGGAGTGGATGTGGTCGAGTGGTCTAGGGCGCTGGACGTAAGGCTAAGCGAATGGTGCTGCAGTGTATCAATGGTGTGGGTTCAAATCCCGTCGAGGGAAGAACAAAAATTTGACAGCTCTAAAATCTAATTCTAACACTGTTTGGTTTAATTTTCAGACGTGTATATATATATATATATTGTTTTAATTATTGTAAATATCAATAAAGATGAAAATAAATCACTCATTTCAAATCAATTCTCTTTTAAAAATGATTTGTGATCGTTTTTAACTTTTTAATTTTTACCTCCGCAAAATAGTTCTCCAAGAAATGGGGGGGAAATAAATTTTAAGAGAGAATTGATTTGAAATGAGTGATTTATTTTCATCTTTATTGATATTTACAATAATTAAAACAATTTTAAGTACATTTTTTTTACTGTTTCTAAATTTTACAAAAGTCTTGTAAAATGAGCGTTGACAGAGATGTTGTGTAGCATAGCAGGAACGACAACTCTGGATAGAAAATGATAATTATAGGACAGCTGGTCGTTTCGCCCTGATTCCCTTTCGCCCTGGGTCATTTTGCCCTCGTTTATTAATAGTGCTTTAAAAAATGAAATATGGAAAATATCATTGCAAATACGGTCGCAGTCCAAATGTTGATATTCATTGGTAGTTTTTATTGATTATATAAAGCGTTGAACACTCACTTTGAATATAAATTAACAGTACATGTATGCACATGTTAAGGTTTAATATTGTAAGATGTGTATTTTTGTTATTTTATGTGTTGAAGAAACATATTATTTTATATGCGTGAATATAGTGATGCAATAAAACTACTCAAGTCCTTCCGAGCTGTTCGGTTTATGTATAAAATATACAAAAAAAAGTGCACTCGAATCGCAACCGCAAGTGATAAAGTTTACCAGTGGCTTGCTGCCGTGGTCAGTGGTTCTCTGGCTTCTTCCAGCACTAAAACTGGTCGCCATGATATAGCTGAAATATTGCTCAAAGTGGCATTAATCACCTAAACTCAATCATCTTATACAAAATATATGATACAATATATCTTTTTACCTCCATTATAGGAGATGTTACATGTCGCAAGTCGTAACTCTTAAGATTAGGACTAGTTTAGTGAAACGCACATATAGGTGCACATAAGGAAATCTTAAGAGTGATCTTAGACTTACGATTTACGATCACTATAGTGAAACGGTCGCCAGGACTCATGTAGGCTTAGTTACGAGGATCTCTACCATGATGATATTTTATTACTTGAATTTTCTTCTACATGCTCATAATAGAAAACAAGAAGGTCGTCTTACCCACCTGAATTTTTTATTTTTCATTTGGTTTTTGGTTGGTTTTATGGTGTTTAATGCCACTTTCAACAATATTTTAGCTTTATTGTGGAGATCGGTTTTATTGGTGGAGAAAACCGGAGGACCTGGAGAAAACCACCAACCTGTCGCAAGTGACTGAAAAACTTTATCACATAATGTTGTACACCTCGTCCTGATCGAGATTCGAACTCTACATTTCGCGAGGTAAACTCAACTTGTGACAGTAAACCGACGATTTACGGTGGCAACACAAATATAATACAGTTATTCCCTAAGTGCATGAAATTAGAATACATGTACATATATTACTCACAATGCATCCGTGATAATGAAATGTCCAATTAACTACATTGTATTATAATAATGTTTACCTCGCTGATACAACATTATATTCTACCATAGATTCCAGCAGATCTGTTAACAATGTCACTCTGTCACTTCATCTGCTCATAAATCAAATGTATATATGTCTTCAAGGCCAGCTCAACTGATTCCTGTTCAATAAATATACATATAGACATGGTATTTGTTCAAATTGTAATATATATTACCAATGTTAAAACTATTTATATTGATTCCAATACTTAGGAGATAACTGTATTGTATTTGAAAATTTCATGGCATCAGTTGGAGATTTGATGGTCACAAATTGAGTTTACTGGCGACGCGTTAGCGGAGCCAGTAAACGGATATTTGTGACCATTAAATCGACAATTGATGCTGTGAAATTTCAAATACAATACAGTTTTCACCATTTTAATGTAATGATGTGTAGGATAGATATACATACATCATATATGTATATTTCAGTATTATTGACAAGATGACAAAGTTATCTCCATTCTAATGTAATGATGTGTAGGATAGATATACATACATCATATATGTATATTTCAGTATTATTGACAAGATGACAAAGTTATCTCCATTCTAATGTAATGATGTGTAGGATAGATATACATACATCATATATGTATATTTCAGTATTATTGACAAGATGACAAAGTTATCTCCATTCTAATGTAATGATGTGTAGGATAGATATACATACATCATATATGTATATTTCAGTATTATTGACAAGATGACAAAGTTATCTCCATTCTAATGTAATGATGTGTAGGATAGATATACATACATCATATATATATATATTTCAGTATTATTGTCAAGATGACAAAGCGGTCAAAATTTCATGCTACATGTATTTCAACCGTGGAATTAGTGAAAATTACACCATTAAATCGACAATTGATGCCGTGAAATATTCAAATACAATTCAGTTATCTCCATTCAAATGTAATCATGTGTTTTTTAGCCGTTGTTGCAGTCGGCTTATGTTTTGGCGAAAGGCGGGCGGGCGGGTGTATGTTAGCCTCTCTTCGTTAACGCGATAGCGCTCTTAGTTTTTGGCCGATCAACATAATTTTTGGTAGGAAGCATTATTACACTATTATTTAGAGCGAGTTCGAAATTCAGATTAATCTATTGTTTTTTTCTTGTAAAATAATGTTTTTTTATAGAAAAAGTACATATTTTGAGGATTATCTTCGTTAACGCGATAGCGCATCTATTGTTTTTTTCTTGTAAAATCATGTTTTTTTTTTATAGAAAAAGTACATATTTTGAGAATTATCTTCGTTAACACGATAGCGCTCTTAGTTTTTGGCCGATCAACATAATTTTTAGTAGGAAGTATTATTCCACTATTATTTAGAGCGAGTTCGAAATTCAGATTAATCTATTGTTTTTTTCTTGTAAAATCATGGTTTTTTATAGAAAAAGTACATATTTTGAGAATTACACATTTCTCTGAAACTACAAAAGATAGAAACTTAATATTTGGTATGGGTGGAGATGCCAATGTGAAGTTGTGCATTCAACATTTTTTATCCCCAGGGCTCGGCCCCACCCTGCTGGGGAATCTGTTTAAAAAAATGTGACCGAGATCCCCACCCTAAACCATATATATTTATGATCAGGGTGACTAGGCAAATTAAATGCATTATATCTCAGGCCCCAGGATCATACCCCACCCCCTACCTGAAGTGAACTTTTTAATGGTTGAGATCCTCACCCCTAAACCATATATATTTATGATCAGGGTGACTAGGCAAATTAAATACATTATAGCTCAGGCTCAGGGGGTCATACCACACCCCCTACCTGAAGTGAACTTTTTAATGGTTGAGATCCCCACCCCTAAACCATATATATTTATGATCAGGGTGAATAGACAAATTAAATTCCCCAAGAGTTGAGGCCCGGAGTCCTCCCCATCCCCTACCAGAAGTTTTTTTTAAGAATTACACATATCTCTGAAACCATTTTGTCAATTCTAACCAAACTTTGCCCAAATGCTCCTTGGATTCAAAGTTCCTTCCTCTTCCAAAGTTATGTTTGGTATGTCTGGGGTCCAAATAGGGGGCCTAAAATGATTAATTATTTCAATATTTAAAAATCTTCTTCTTGTGAACCAGCAATGCCAGAAGATTGATACTTGGCACATAACATTTATAAATCTTGAAAAAAGGAATCCAGTTTGACCAAATGATTTTGACTTGCAATTTTGGCTGTTGTATCTCTGATGCTTTCTCGATTTTTTTAATTTAATTTAATTTAAACATATTTTATTCAGAAAAGTACTGAAATTGATTGGATAGCAGGACAAGCCTATATATATCCTCTCCTCAATCATGTAATTTGCTACATTGTTGACAAGACAATCGTCTAAAATATCTCACGATTTTCAACCGTGGAAGTGATACCATGAAAATTACAGCATTGTCCAATCACAAACAAGGGATAATAAACAACTACATTAGAATGTTATTTTACTTCTATAAAAGAACTTTTAAGATGAAATAATGTTATAATTTTACTTTGACAAGGACATAGAAACTTCCATATACTGAGGGCAGCTTGGTGCATTTTGCCACTCTCTTTTATACTAAAGTGGACTCCAATGTATATATCAATATATTTTGTTACAAATTGTGTGTTTTTAACATTTTCATAACAACCTGTGATTAACAAATGCCTTTTTCATTCTATTTTGTTAAACATTCTTTCCCATTAATTATATATTTCCAATAACAACAACTAATGTTGCGAGTTAGAATCCCGCTCAGGCGAGGTGTACTCAATACAACATTGTGTGATAAAGTTGGTCAGTGACTAGTGGCAGGTCTGTGGTTTTCCCCGGGTTACTACAGTTTCCTCCACCAATAAAACTGATCACCATGATATACAAATCGTCGTGTCAATCTTATAATGATACATGACCATTTTTTTTTTTACAATCAGTGACTTTAATTGTCAATGGTGTATCTCCCTATATAAGCCATATAACGAAATGTACTGGTTTAAGAAGTGTTATAATGTTATATCTCCATATTTTTTCTTCTAAAAATGCCAATAAAATTAATTCACCAGACAAGATAAAACTGACCCGGCAGGGTTAGGGGAAATCAAAAATCTTTTTTCTTCGGCCTAACGAATATTTCTGGTCTTAGAAAATAAGAAATAAGTGCATTGTTGTACTGATTTAATGACGATTCTTCAAACTGTAAACAATGCCAATAATTAATAAGATGGCGTCCATTTCTTGATCAATCTCTAAACACGAGCAGTTGCTCCTTTTTTCTCCGATGCGCATACATTTCATAACAATATAAGTTACATAAACACGTTTTTCTAAGGCATCAATCATATCCGATAGTTTTTATGGGTAGCAAAATTTGTGATTTTGGCAGATAATGCCACTTTAAATAAAAGAGAGAAAAGGAAAAAATAAATAAGAACATTGATATAGTTTTTTTGTTTTGTTTTTGTCTCACCTGGCCATAGGCCAGGTGAGCTTTTGTCATGGGTAAGCGTCTGTCCGTCCGCTAGCTTTTCACATTTAAATTTTCTACTCTGAAACCGCTGAACAGATTTCAACCAAACTTGCCAGAAATGTTCATTGGATGGTCCTCTACTAGATTTGTGTTTTTGGTGCTGATTTGAAATCCAACATGACTGCCAGGGTCCATAATGTGTTCTCATTGGCTGAAATTTTAAAAATCTTCTTGTCAGAAACCACCAAGCCAATTGAATTGTGACTTTGCAGGAACGATCATTGGGTGGTCCTGTACTAAAATTGTGAATTGCTTGCCGATCGGAAATTCAAGATGGCCACCATGACTCGACTTAGTTTAACATTGGACCCTATGGGAATTTCACATTTTCATCTTTTTTTCTGAAACCACAAAACTGATTTGAGCCAAACTTGGCAGAAATTTTCATTGGATGGTCATATACAAGATTTTTGTTTTTGGCACTGATCGGAAATCCAACATGGCTGCCAGGGCCCATAATGTGTTCCGATTGGTCGAAATTTTAAAAACCACTAAACCAATTGAATTGTGACTTTGCAGGAATGATCATTGGGTGGTCCTGTACTAAAATTGTGAATCGTTTGCCGATCGGAAATTCAAGATGGCCACCATGACTCGACTTAATTTTAACATAGGATCCTATGGAAAAAATGTTTAAAAGTCTTCTCCTCTGAAACCAGTAAGTCAATTTAAAGCAAACATGGCATGAATGGTCCTTGGGTGGTCAACTTTCAAAATTATGTCCTGTGACCCCGACCTCCATCCAAGATGTCCACCGTAAGCAGACATAGTTTTAACATAGGACCCTATGGTAAAAATGTTTAAAAAAAATTTCCTCTGAAACCAGTAAGCCAATTTAAAGCAAACATGGCATGAATGGTCCTTAAATGGTCAACTTTCAAAATTATATCCAGTGACCCAAACCTCCATCCAAGATGGCCACCATCAGCGGACATAGTTTTAATATAGGACTCTATGGGAAATATGTTTAAAAATCTTCTCTGAAACCAGTAAGCCAATTTAAAGCAAACATGGCATGGATGGTCCTTAAGTGGTCAATTTTCAAAATTGTGTCCAGTGACCCTGACCTCCATCCAAGATGGCCACCTTCAGCAGAGGACCTTATGGGAAAAAATGTTTTAAAATCTTCTCCTCTGAAACCAGTTAGCCTATTTAAAGCAAACATGGCATGGATGGTCCTTAAGTGGTCAATTTTCAAAATTGTGTCCAGTGACCCTGACCTCCATCCAAGATGGCCACCTTCAGCGGACATACTGTAGTTTTAACATAGGACCCTATGGGAAAAAATGTTTTAAAATCTCCTCTGAAACCAGTAAGCCAATATAGCAAACATGTCATCGATGGTCCTTAGGTAGTCAACTTCCAAAATTGTGTTCAGTGATCCCGATTCAAAATGGCCACCGTCAGCGGACATAGTTTTAACATAGGACCCATGGGAAAATTGTTTAAGTCTTCTCTTCTGAAACCAGTCAGCCAATTTAATGCAAGGACCACGACCTCCATCCAAGATGGCTGTCATGAGCAGACATAATTTTAACATAGAACCCTATGGCAGTATGGGATTTGAATAGTAACTTAGATGTATTCAGCATGCAGACATTCTCAAGGGGACTTATTTATGTCAGGTGAGCGATACAGGCTCACCTGAGCCTCTAGTTTGTTTGTTTGTTTGTTTTATTTTTTTGCATAAACTAGGTTTGTACGAGTTGTTAGGTAAAACAACTACCTTGCTCATTTAGCCACCCGGGCCCTTAAACTTTAAACCTGCTGTAATGATATGCAAATCTCCATATAGGAAAACACAAGCAAGTAAAGGGGTTGCTTGTACAAACTTTTTGAGCGAGTGAGTTGATGGTTGTTGTTTAACATTTTCAGCTATATCATGGCGGGAACAAGTTAATTTTCAATGAGATGATGACAAGGTCCGCTTTGTACTAGACCAACACGTCGAGTTGGATTTTTATAGTGCTAGCTCACTGAAACAACAGTCCGTGGGTAGACATGTCGCTCCACTCTGAAACATTATTCCGATTCCGAGCCAACAAGTCTTTGCTTTTTCTCTTTAATGCTGTGTGCTAAGTGGAGAAGCAACAAATACCAATTTAATAGTCTTTGGTTTGACCCAACTTGGGCCCGAACCCAAGATCTACAACACTTGAGGCGAGCACGCTAACCATTACGCCACCGATGCAGTTCAAACTTTTTGATTGATTAACGCTACTTTCAGCAATATTTCAGCTATATCATTTCATAGCGTAAAAAACGCAAATACGCAGCTTATCTGGAGCTCTGATATGGTAAGCAAACAAAGTTTGTGGATTCACTTTTAAAATATAGGATTTGCATGTACAATTTTTTTCTTTGTGACCGATGGAGGGATAGGATGAAAACAGTTTCATAATTAATGATCAATCTATCATTTTTCATCTGTATTTTTTAATGTTGATGCTAATTTTATGAACAATAAGATACAGTTGAATCTTGTGTAAAATTCATAGGGACTCACGAACTTACTTGAAATAGAGAATTTGAGTTATATCGAAAATATCAAGCTTAAAGCTACTACTATGAGAAAATAATGTTAACTTCAAGCTATCAGAGGAAATGACTCATGAGTTTGTTAATAACAAGGTTCAACTGTATAAAAATTAACACATTGATAAAGACAAAACTATTGTGCATGTTAAAAAATTCTTTGTGTAACAATCAATTACAAAAATCTAGATAACAGGTTCTACTTGTAACAACATACAAGTATTACAAAGCGATACTAACATAAACAAGGGCAATGCAAAGCGTGGCGTATCCCCTCACATAAAAATTAGACCCTGTGACCTTTGACCTTGAAAATCAATAGGGTTCCAGATTCTCTTATGGTCTAAGTATGTACCAAGTTTGGTCAAAATCCATTGAAGGATGTTGATTCTAGTGTTCACAAGGATGTTAGTTTAAATTTGACCCGGTGACATTGACCTTTGACCTATGACCTTGAAAATCAATAGAGTTCCAGACTCTCCCAAGGACTATGTATGTACCAAGTTTGGTCAAAATCCATTGAAGGATCTTGATTCTAGAGTGTTCACAAGGATGTTATGCGGTAAACATTTGACCCGGTGACCTTGAAAATAAATAGGGTTCCAGACTCGTAAGGACTAAGTATGTACCAAGTTTGGTCAAAATCCATTAAGGATGTTGATTCTAGAGTGTTCACAAGGATGTTACGCGGTAAACATTTGACCCGGTGACATTGACCTTTGACCTGGAAAATCAATAGGGTTCCAGATTCTCCTAAGGACTAAGTATGTACCAGGTTTGGTCAAAATCCATTGAAGGATGTTGATTCTAGAGTGTTCACAAGGATGTTATGCGGTAAACATTTGACCCGGTGACATTGACCTTTGACCTTGAAAATCAATAGGGTTCCAGACTCTCCTAAGGACTAAGTATGTACCAAGTTTAGTCAAAATCCATTGAAGGATGTTGATTCTAGAGTGTTCACAAGGATGTTATGCAGTAAAAATTTGACTTTGACCTATGACCTTGAAAATCAATAGGGTACCAGATTCTCTTAAGGACTAAATATGTACCAAGTTTGGTCAAAATCCATTGAAGGACGTTGATCCTAGAGTGTTCACGAGGATTGCGACGGACGGAAGCATTACTATATACCCTCGCAACTTCGTTGGCGAGGGGATAACAAATTGTTATAAAAATGGCCACAGATCTGCCATCTTGTTTTTAGAAAAAAAAATGTGCTTCCTTATGATCTCAAATCACATCCCATTTACAGGGTAGGGTCTGTTATGGTCGTGATCGTATGGTAGTTGGATTTACAACTACCTGTGCAATCAGTAGCTATCACCACTAACATTATGAGTTCGAACACCGTTCATGACGAGGTGTACTTGGTGAAGTTTGCCAGTGACTTGCGACAGGTCAGTGGTTTTCTCCACCAACAGAAATGACTGCCACGATATAACTGAAATATTGTTGAAAGTGACATTAAACACCATAAACCCAAACCCCTCCAAAAATTATTTAAAAAAAAAATAATTCCATGATTTTTAAATGTAATGAATTCTGGAAGTGGGAATGTTATTGGGAGTTTCATGTCTTTTTGAAAAATACCTCTGGATAAAGGGAAATAACTAATACATAGTATGACAAATAATAAAAAAATACATATTTGTAGCAAATAAAGATATTGATCAATTAAAGAAATGTTATAAATTGGTCCATAAGTCAAAATATATCACTGATCAACTTCTTAGATTTTGTTGCATTGAAATTACTTCTGATTACAGAGATTCTTCTATTCTATCTGGCATTCTTCAAGGAAACAAAAAGTTATCTTCTACGCTTTAGACAGTAAATCATATTGACAATCTTTCAGACTTTAGGCAGTAAATGATATTGGCAATCTTCCAGACTTCAGGCAGTAAATGATATTGGCAAGCTTCCAGACTTTAGGCAGTAAATGATATTGGCAATCTTCCAGACTTTAGGGATATCTGTTATCTCTATAATACAAAACAATAATATATTTATAATTATTTAAATAACATCATTTTATGTACATTAAATTACAAAAAACCCAATTATCAAAGGGGGGATGGGAATCCTATTAACCAGTTTAATACCTCCATATATGTGTGCCTGTCCCAAGGCAGGTCCTTTCTCCTTTCTTTTTTGTGTTGTTCATTGATTTTAGGTGAGAGGTAGTTGTTTGCTTTGTTGATATTGGTGGAAATAAGGACCTTCAATACACAATATCAGTATGTCAGTTCATATAATAGGTAATATACAATGCCATGACTTAATCAGTGTTCGGTACTGTTCATTTCCATTTTTTTCTTCTGTTGGTCCCTACATTTCATCCATTTTATCATTTAAATAATAAAATGCTTAACTCTGCTACAATTGTGCCTGTCCTAAGGCAGGACTTGGATTTCCATGGCATATGTGGTAGCAGTGAGAGGTATATATGTCTTTGCTTTGTTGATATAGGTGGAATTTGTGACGACCAGTTTACAATAATTCTCTTCATTAAATGTATAATACGCAACAATGAAAACAAATTATCTACCTGTCATAAAGTTTCTCTAAACAGCTTGATGTTGGAGGCAGTATATGTCTGTCATCTAATGTCTGTTATCACATAATATAAGAACTTCATACAACTGAAAAGAAATAAAATATATTAGTTTGGCTCTGTAAACTGTTACTTCATTAACATTTGCTCCATTTATTTAATTTTTATCCTGTAGTATTTATATAATATACAAGATGACATCATAAAGCGATTTCATTTCTGATTTGCTTTCAAAGCTTGACACAGTTGAAGATATTGCTCTGTTTCCATTTCTAATTTTGCATATTTGTCACAGGATGCTCGTATGTATTTAAAAAAACCGCATAGGTGATGTACTTGTTAGTGTGCTTGCCTCGAGTGCAGTCAATTGTGGGTTAGAGCCTCGGTCAGGTCTAATAAAAGTCCATAATTTGGTATTTGTAGCTTCTCCACTAAACGTGTAGCACAAGGGAGAAAGAGCAAAGACGGGTTGGCTCTGAATCAAGATCATCGATCTGAGTGACGAGACATGTCTACCGACAGAATATAGAGCTAGCAATATAAAAATCCATCTAAGCGAGTAGGACTAGCACAAAGCCAACATCATTATCACTTCATCACATGCAACTTGTTATCGCCATGATATAGCTGAAATATTGCTCATTTGGCTTTCATTCTTTGTATTTAAAATACTGACATATTTTTATTTTCATGGATTGTGTTTGTCTTTCAAGTTTTGACGAAATATTTAAGGTATTTCACTTCTTTGCTACTCCCAAGCTGTTTGTTACCGTCATTCAACTCAACATTATACCATTTTGGGTCATTACTTTTACTTTGGAGTTTGTCAAATCGCAGTTTTGAACTATGAGAAATATGTAACCCAAACTCCTAAATACTAGAACAACATTATCAATCTCAATATATTAACAATTTATTTTATCTATTTACCTCAATCTTGAACAATATATCCATATCAATATATGACTGTAGCAAAACTTGAATAACTGAATACCTTGAATAACTGAAAAATAAATTTCAATTTATAATAGTTGAAAAATAAACACTTCTTAGTAATACTAAAAAGTTGTATTGTGTAAATATTTAACATAAATATTATCCTAAAAATGGTCACTGTACAAGAATATGTAATGCAGGTATTCCCAGAGTTTTGATGGGTGCTACTTTCATCAATTTGTAAGTGTAGATTCATTTTGCTTTGGTCTAGAAAGTGTCAAATTGCTGTTTAATGCAAATCTATAATGCTAAATGAGAGCTATTTTTTGTGTGTCGCTTCTCTTTTTCTGGTGAAATTAATGATTTTCCCCACTTTCAAAAGATATACACAAAATAGTTTGCTCTCTCCGAAAGCTTCAGCGATATTGTGGGTGTTTTTTCCTTCATTTTGTTATTGAAATATAAAGTTATGAAATACAAATTACAATTAAATTTTCTACATTTTTACATTCTAATCACAAATTGATTGCTGTGCAACCATTCAATAAAAGGTTAAGCATACAGATATTTGAGATATAAAGTTATTTACCTTCTATATACACAAGGGCTGCCATCAGAAATATCTCATAATGTACACTACTGCAATCAGTGATATACATCTGCTGTCAAAGATGTTCATAATTTACACAATTCCCTCCAATCAGTGAATAGTATCTGCTGTTGTTAGACATAGTATACTGTTCATATCCTACTAATGTACAAATGTCACTCCAATCAGTGAAGTTACACCTGTTGTTCCTAAAGCCATCTTCAAAAGTTCATATCCTTGATAAATTTATATTAGCATCTTGCCCAGTCCATATCCTTGAAGAATGTATATCCTGTCACAAATGTATATATCTCTCCAAACATTCGTTGTTCTCAAATTTAAAGCAATTAATTTTCTTGCTGAATTGAAGTCCTGTCAAAAATGTATACATATATCTAATCAATGACCATGATCTGTTACCAATTTTTGAGACATGTTCCACCATTAATATCAAATGTATCTGTATTATATCTCTTCAAATAAGTGTCATATCCACAGAACTAGATTTTAAATTGTTAATTTATCTGACTGAACCTGTCCAAGTCTATCATTTGTTACAAATATGGTATTCAAAAAATCATAAATATATTAAAACAATTTTTTTTTAATTCACAAGTATCATAACATATTATAATAAAATAACATTCAGATAAACATGTGATATGAAATAAGTTTTTAATAGACTCAAACCCTTCCCCAACATAATACAAGTTACTTTGAATTGTGTTTACAATTTTTTTTTTTAAATTACAGAATCCAATGTAACATAACTAAACATCTGATATGATAACACATTAATTATTTAGATTAAATATCAAATAATTAAGGTGCTCCTTCCTCATGTATATAGACTGATAATTTAGAAAATAAATAGAAAAATCAAACCCTTCCCCAACATAATACAAGTTACTTTGAATTGTGTTTACAATTTTTTTTTTTAATTACAGAATCCAATGTAACATAACTAAACATCTGATATGATAACACGTTAATTATTTAGATTAAATATCAAATAATTAAGGTGCTCCCTCCTCATGCATATAGACTGATAATTTAGAAAATAAATAGAAAAATCAAACCCTTCCCCAACATAATACAAGTTACTTTGAATTGTGTTTACAATTTTTTTTTTTAAATTACAGAATCCAATGTAACATAACTAAACATCTGATATGATAACACATTAATTATTTAGATTAAATATCAAATAATTAAGGTGCTCCTTCCTCATGTATATAGACCGATAATTTGGAAAATAAATAGAAAAATCAAACCCTTCCCCAACATAATACAAGTTACTTTGAATTGTGTTTACAATTTTTTTTTTTAATTACAGAATCCAATGTAACATAACTAAACATCTGATATGATAACACGTTAATTATTTAGATTAAATATCAAATAATTAAGGTGCTCCTTCCTCATGCATATAGACTGATAATTTAGAAAATAAATAGAAAAATCAAACCCTTCCCCAACATAATACAAGTTACTTTGAATTGTGTTTACAATTTTTTTTTTTAATTACAGAATCCAATGTAACATAACTAAACATCTGATATGATAACACGTTAATTATTTAGATTAAATATCAAATAATTAAGGTGCTCCTTCCTCAGGCATAGATTACCCCTTTGGTTTATTTTTTTTTTTTTTTATAGATAACTACGATTTTATAAATACAAAGTGAGAAAGCTTACCATTTACTTATATATACAACATGGAATTATCAATTGCAGACTACTTGATTGAGGTACAATTTTGTATCCCTTTTTTATGTGAGGAAGTTAATTCCTGAACAGAATATTTCACTGTTATGGTTAAGGTACAAATTTGTACCCCAATACAGTATGTGGAGGTTTACAATTCATGTAAAGAATAGTTCACTCATGATTGAGGTATAATTTTGAAAATAGTTCAGAGAGAGAAAATTCAGTTCCGTTACTGAAATTTCAGAGTAATTACCGAGGTACAATTTTGTACCTATTGTTATCTTTTAGTCATAGGTAGCTTACAATTACAATACAAACTATGCCATTGTAATAGCTGAGGTAGTTTCTACTCAGATCAGTGTCTGGAAGTTTACAATTCTCTTAATATTTCCCATAACGGGGAAATATTGTTTGAGAATTGTAAACTTCCAGACACAGGCAGAGGTACAATTTTGTACCCTGTTGTGTTCGAAAAAGTTTGTAATTCCTTTAGATAACTAGAGGCTCAGGTGAGCCTGTATCGCTCATCCGACATAAATAAGTCCTCTTAAGAATGTCTGCATGCCGAATACATTTAAGTTTTACCATTCAAATCCCATAGTGTTCTATGCTAAAACTATGTCTGTTCATGGCAGCCATCTTGGATGGAGGTCGTGGTCACCGGACACAATTTTGAAAGTATATTACCCAAGGACCATCCATGCCATGTTTGCTTTAAATTGGCTGACAGGTTTCAGAGGAGAAGACTTTTAAACAATTTTCCCATAGGGTCCTATGTTAAAACTATGTCTGCTGACGGTGGCCATTTTGGACCGAGATCGGGGTCACTGAACACAATTTTGGCAGTTGACCACCCAAGGACCATCGATGACATGTTTGCTATATTGGCTTACTGGTTTCAGAGGAGATTTTAAAACATTTTTTCCTCATAGGGTCCAATGTTAAAACTGTCTGCTGAAGGTGGCCATCTTGGATGGAGGTCAGGGTCACTGGACACAATTTTGAAAATTTACCACTTAAGGACATCCATGCCATGTTTGGTTTAAATTGGCTTACTGGTTTCAGAAGAGAATATTTTAAAACATTTTTCCCATAGGGTCCTATGTTAAAACTATGTCCGCTGATGGTGGCCATCTTGGATGGAGGTCTGGGTCACAGGACATAATTTTGAAAGTTGACCATCTAAGGACCATTCATGCCATGTTTGCTTTAAATTGACTTACTGGTTTCAGAGGAGATGACTTTTAAACATTTTTTCCATAGGGTCCTATGTTAAAACTAAGTCAAGTCATGGCAGCCATCTTGAATTTCCGATCGGAAAACGATTCACAAGTTTAGTACAGGACCACCCAATGACCATTCCTGCAAAGCCACAATTCAATTGGCTTGGTGGTTTCTGACAAGAAGATTTTTTAAATTTCAGCCAATGAGAACACATTATGGACCCTGGCAGCCATGTTGGATTTCAAATCAACACCAAAAACACAAATCTTGTATATGACCATCCAATGAACATTTCTGGCAAGTTTGGTTCAATTCTGTTCAGTTCTGGTTCACAGAATTTTTAAAGTTGACCATCCATGCCATGTTTGCTTTAAGCTAGCTTACTGGGTTCTGAGAAGAAAATAGTTAAAACAATATTCCCATATAGTCCTACGTTAAAACTATACCTGGAGGAATGGTCTCATCATGGATCAGGATAAACTAGAACTGTGAGTGACCTCACTGAGTGATACCCCTCGCTTGCAATACTATGATGTTCAAACTTTGGAATACAGGTATATTAGCAAGTTACCTATGAAAAATGAACGGATATGGAGTTATGTCAAGGAGACAACATCCCATCTCCAAAATAAACAAGTTGAATTATCTCCCCTTCCAAATTTTGGAAAGCAACCATATTTCTTCATGCACATCTGCAGGTAGTGTACTACAACTGTGTAAAGTTTCACAAAAATCCAATAAGCCGTTTAGGAGGAGTTGCGCTTACAAGGTACACAACCCCCCTTTTCGTGAAAGTATAAGTTAAATTATCCCCCCTTCTAAATTTTAAACAGCAATGGTATTCCTTCATGCACATCTGCAGGTTGTGTATTACAACTGTGTAAAGTTTCATAAAAATTCAATAAGCAATTTAGTAGGAGTTGCGCTTACAAGGTACATGACCCCCCCCCCCCCCCCCCCTTTTTGGTGAAAGTATGAGTTGAATTATCTCCCCTTTTAAATTTTGGACAGCAACCATATTCCTTCATGCACATCTGCAGGTAGTGAACTACAACTGTGTAAAGTTTCACAAAACTCCAATAAGCCGTTCAGGAGGAGTTGCGCTTACGAGGTATATGACCCCCTTTTCGTGAAAATATCAGTTGAATTATCTCCCCTTCTAAATTTGTACCCAGTTCTGTATGAGAACATTATCCATAAGGCTATTACAGACAACTTTTCACTGACTGAGCTACAATTTTGTACCATGTTCTTTAAGAATGTTTACTCTTACCTCTTCTCTGATAGTAGGGGAACCATTTTGAACTATATTCATATCTATATCTGTCCTACTTCTGTGTAAAAAGCAGAGGAACAATTTTAAACTATGTTCATATCTTTGTCTGTCCTACTTCTGTGTAAAAAGCAAAACCGGTTCTACTGAAACACAATTTTTGGGACCCAACCTGAAAGTAGTGGCTGACAGAGCCGAAACGAACGTACCTAAATAAGCATTGTTTTTCACTGTAGTAAGTCTAAAACTATTCATGGTGGCACGTCAGTGCAAACTATCATACATTGTATATATATAAGCATTACAAAGGGTTTGTGTACTTTAATTACACATATAGACTACTTTTTATAGCTTTATTTGATGATTTCAATCTCATTATTAGCATTTGTCATTGTTTATGTCCATCATTTTATCCATATCTGAGTAATTGATGAAGTTAACCACAGTAACATATAGGTAAAAACAAACAAAAATAATCGACAGATGACAATATTTTCTGGATTCAAGATATAATAATACTATATGATCATAATACTTACTTTTTGTCGTCGCCTGTATGTCAATCATGCCTAAGTGACCTGTACCGGAAGCTGACAGAACATTTTCAACCGGAGCTCTTTGATGACAGTGTTCTACCTCTGTTTACAATTCCATCCTTCTCAGTAGATTTGTAATATAAGTAAAGCAACTGTCGCTAAAAGTGCAGCAGGAACTACCTATCTTTCTTGGGATTCTGAGTTCACCCCACTTGTTTAAGTGGGGTTTGTGATTGTGTTGTCATTAAGCTTTCTTGCCCTCTACATCTGCATGTTTCAGATCGACCAATTCAGCAGGGAAGTTTATTGTTGATTGATTGGTTTATCGCTAACTTTAGATTTGGTTGACCAGTATAGAATAACTGTGTCACAAATGACCACGGATACATGTATGCTCCACTTGTCGTAAACACTTCCTGGTGCTTTCCTCATTCATGACTTATCACCATGTTTGTAACTAGATTAAAACGACGGGTGCCACTAGTGCATGAGGAACTGCTTACCTTCCCGGAAAACCAGTCCACCCTCAGTTTTTAGTGGGGTTCATGTTACTCGATTTTTTATGTGAATGTTTTGTAGATCGTCGTTTGTCGTATTAAAAAGACAAAATTGTTGTTTGTACTTTTTCTTTTGGCCATTGTGTTCGTCTGTTCTTCTTCAATATAAGGATTCTGATTACACCTAAAAAGTTGGTATCTTCTGCTATATCATGGCGTGAACAAATTTTATTATTAACTTGGACACCTACAAGCCATTTAGAAATAAAACATACTTGTCTATAAAACTATCGGATTATATGTACAAATAAAAAAAACACTAAAAAGATAAAACCATAAATATCATAATCTAGGAATTCATGTGAAAATGACATGTTTACCAATAGCAACAAGGCTTTATAAATTTCAACTATTTTTAAAATGAAACGGTTTGAGGTTTTAGAACTCAATTGCCAACAGGCAGATGGCAATCAAAGATAATAGACCTGCTGTCTGAAAACAGCTGCCGGTGCTATTCTATCACCATCCAGTATTAGCCCAGTTCTGTTCACTGATGTCGTGATGAGTTACATTCATTAGTCAATCTAGATCTGAAATTCGACGCATTTGTAACACAGGTCTCTTTATATAATGCCATTGGAAATACCATATCAGTCAGGGTTGACATTTGTGAAATTTTCATTCCTTCCATTGGCTCAAGACCTGGCGACAGAGAAATGGAAGAAAACAATATTTTTTGGCAGAAGTTATGAGTTGGGGGGGTTGTACCCCTCAGCCGAGAAGCTAGGTCCTATTTCTATACCCTGGGGTTCCCTCGGGGGGATGTTCTTTAAATTTATATACACAGTTGTGCGTATGTAAATATCAGCAATTAAAACACCTTTATTGCTCGATACACCATTATGGATAAAGTTTGTCAGACTTGCGGCAGGTCAGTGGTTTTCTCGGTATACTCCACCGATAAAACAAGATAGCCATAGCATTAAACACCATCAATCCCCCCAATTTGACCCCCTTTTTTTTAAATGAACAATAAATAACTAGGAAGAACTGTGTTAGATACTTAAAACGTATGTCTCCCCTTAATGCGGCCATCTGTACAACAACCTATCTCGAAAGACAAAAATGTTATGGCCCAGGCAAGAAAACACTACTTAAAAAACAATTATTTGACCTTGAGGTCAAAGGTCCCATGAAGGTCATTATGGTATGTGACACACTGCCTTATGGTCATGCACCCACATACCAAATATCATTGACCTATCTTAAGACAAAAATGTTATGGCCCAGACAAGAAAATACTATTTAAAAAACAATTATTTGACCTTGAGGTCAAAGGTCAAGGTCCCATAAAGGTCATTACGGTATGCGACACACCGACTTATGGTCATGCACCCACATACCAAATATCATTGACCTATCTCGAAAGACAAAAATGTTATGGACAGAACAAAATACTAATTAAAAAACAATCATTTGACCTTGAAGTCAAAGGTCAAGGTCCCACGAAGGTCATTATGGTATGCAACACACCGCCTTACGGTCATGCACCCACATACCAAATAAATACTATATAAAAAACAATTATTTGACCTTGAGGTCAAAGTCCGACGAAGGTCATTACGGTACGTGACACACTGCCTTATGGTCATGCACCCACATACCAAATATCATTGACCCATCTGGAAAGAAAAAATGTTATGGCCCGGACAAGAAAATACTATTTAAAAAACAATTATTTGACCTTGAAGTCAAAGGTCAAGGTCCCACGAAGGTCATTACAGTATGCGACACACCGCCTTATGGTCATGCACCCACATACCAAATATAATTGACCTATCTGGAAAGACAAACAAGTTATGGTCCAGACAAGCTTCGCTGAGAAGAAGCAGAAGCGGAAGAAAAAATCAGACTAAAACATTATGTCTCCCTTCGTTCGAAGGGGAGACATAATTAAAATCCATATATAATATGGAAACGCCCTCTTTTGAAACAACAACACAAGTTTTTGTAGGAAACCATTCAATGAACATTCATATCATGTCACGTTTGGTTTCAATTTGCCAAGTGCTTTCAGAGGAGAAGATTAAATCTAAAAGTTCACAGACAACGGATGCCAAGTGAGAGCAATATGTCACACGATCTTTATATTCTTCATTCAGAGTTGTCATACACCTAGATGTCCCTCTTTTTTTTTGGGGGGGGGGGGGATTCCCCCACAACCTGAAAAAGAGTCATTCAGTTGTGTGATACAAATCAGGTACACAACTCTGATGAAGGTTGTAACGGTCATCCGAGGTATTGGGTCCCACGAAGGTGATTACGGTATGCGACATGGTCATGCACCCACATACCAAATATAATTGACCTATCTGGAAAGAAAAACAAGTTATGGTCCGGACAAGCTTCGCTGAGAAGAAGCAGAAGCGGGAGAAAAAATCAGAATAAAACAATATGTCTACCTTTGGAGACATAATTAAAATCCATATATAATATGGAAACGCCCTCTTTTGAAACAACAACACAGGTTTTTTTTGGAAAACCATTCAATGAACATTAATATCATGTCATGTTTGGTTTCAATTTGCCAAGTGCTTTCAGAGGAGAAGATTAAATCTAAAAGTTCACAGACAACGGATGTCAAGTGAGAGCAATATGTCACACGACCTTTATATTCTTCATTCAGAGTTGTCATACACCTAGATGTCCCTTTTTGGGGGGGGTTCCCCCACCCCCTGAAAAGAGTCATTCAGTTGTGTGATACAAATCAGGTACACAACTCAGATGAAGGTTGTAACGGTCATGTGAGGTATTGCTGCAACTTGGCATCCGTTGTCCTCTGTAAACTTTCACAATTAAACCTCTCTGAAACCACTGGGCTAAATGGAACCAAACCTTTTTTGGAGAACTAATCGTACAATTAAAAAATACATCAATGGCCTAAGAATAGACAGTGCCATCTTTTGACTTCACTTTAATGTGGACAAATTTTTGCTATCTTTTACTGTTTCCGAGATACTCTTGACTGGAAGGGACCAAAAAATACCAATTTCAAAACTTAACACATTTTAATTTTAAGATAAAAAAAATTTGGTTGTGAACAAAAAATTAACATTTTTCTATTGTATTATTGAAATGTATCATATTCCAGCAAATATAAATTTAAGATAAATTTTATGCAAAATTGAACAAATGTGATATTATCTAGCCTGCAGTCAAGATAATATTACATTTTCATTGTTCTTTGTATCTCAAATGAATTTTTGATATAAGTTATAGGGTGGTCAATGTGTTTGAATTAAGAATTTCATCAGCTCATAGATCTATTTTTAATTTTTTTACAGTCAGATTAAAATCAAAAGATATATTGGGTTTTAATCTGAGTGAACTAGGTATGATACCATGAAATCCAGAGATGGCACTGTCTATTAGAGCATTGATGTATTTTTTAATTCTACGATTAGTACTCCAAAAAAAGTTTGGTTCCATTTATCCCAGTGGTTTCAGCGAGGTTTTATTGTGAAAGTTTACAGAGGACAACAGACCCCAAGTTGCAGCAATACCTCACATGACCATTACAACCTTCATCGGAGTTGTGTACCTGATTTGTGTCACACAACTAGATGACTCTTTTCGGGGGGAGGGTAGTTGTACCCCTCAGTGGAGAAACTAAGTCTTATTTCTATACTCTGTGATTATATACTTGGGGGTGTGTTCTTTAAATTTATATACAGTTGTATGTATGTAAACACATGTATCAGCAAGTAAAATACCTTTATTGCTCGATACAACATTATTGATAAAGTTTGTCAAACTTGTGGCAGGTCGGTGGTTTTCTCAGTATACTCCACCAATAAAACAAGATAGCCACGATATAACTGAAATATTGTTAAAAGTGGCATTAAACACCATAACTCCTCCAATTTGACCCCCGCTTTTTTTTAAATGAACAATAAATAATTAAAATCCATAATTATATAATATGGAAACACCCTCTTTTGAAAAAACAACACAAGTTTTGTAGGAAACCATTCAATGAACATTCATACCATGTTCGGTTTCAATTTGCCAAGTGGTTTCAGAGGAGAAGATTAAAATCTAAAAGCTTACAGACAACGGATGCCAAGTGAGAGCAATACGTCATATGACCTTTACATTCTTGATCAGAGTTGTTACACACCTAGTTGACTCTTTTTGGGGGGGTTGTACCCCTCAGCCGAGAAGCTAGGTCCTATTTCTATACCCCGGGGTTCCCTCGGGGGGATGTTCTTTAAATTTACATACAGTTGTGCATGTGTAAATACATGCATCAGCAATTAAAATTCCTTTATTGCTTGATACAACATTATTGATAAAGTTTGTCAAGCTTGCAGCAGGTCGGTGGTTTTCTCAGTATACTCCACCAATAAAACAAGATAGCCATGATATAACTGAAATATTGTTAAAAGTGGCGTTAAACACCATAACTACCCCAATTTGACCCCCTTTTTTTTAAATGAACAATAAATAATTAAAATCCATAATTATATAATATGGAAACACCCTCTTTTGAAACAACACAAGTTTTGTAGGAAACCATTCAATGAACATTCATACCATGTGCGGTTTCAATTTGCCAAGTGGTTTCAGAGGAGAAGATTAAAATCTAAAATCTTAGAGACAACGGATGCCAAGTGAGAGCAATACGTCATATGACCTTTACATTCTTGATCAGAGTTATTACACACCTAGTTGACTCTTTTTTGGGGGGTTGTACCCCACAGCCGAGAAGCTAGGTCCTATACCCCAGGGTTCCCTCGGGGGGATGTTCTTTAAATTTACATACAGTTGTGCATATGTAAATACATGCATCAGCAATTAAAATTCCTTTATTGCTTGATACAACATTATTGATAAAGTTTGTCAAGCTTGCAGCAGGTCGGTGGTTTTCTCAGTATACTCCACCAATAAAACAAGATAGCCATGATATAACTGAAATATTGTTAAAAGTGGCGTTAAACACCATAACTACCCCAATTTGACCCCCTTTTTTTTAAATGAACAATAAATAATTAAAATCCATAATTATATAATATGGAAACACCCTCTTTTGAAAAAACACAAGTTTTGTAGGAAACCATTCAATGAACATTCATACCATGTGCGGTTTCAATTTGCCAAGTGGTTTCAGAGGAGAAGATTAAAATCTAAAATCTTACAGACAACGGATGCCAAGTGAGAGCAATACGTCATATGACCTTTACATTCTTGATCAGAGTTGCTACACACCTAGTTGACTCTTTTTGGGGGGGGGGGGGGGTTGTACCCCTCAGCCGAGAAGCTAGGTCCTATTTCTATACCCCGGGGTTCCCTCGGGGGGATGTTCTTTAAATTTACATACAGTTGTGCATATGTAAATACATGCATCAGCAATTAAAATTCCTTTATTGCTTGATACAACATTATTGATAAAGTTTGTCAAACTTGCAGCAGGTCGGTGGTTTTCTCAGTATACTCCACCAATAAAACAAGATAGCCATGATATAACTGAAATATTGTTAAAAGTGGCGTTAAACACCATAACTACCCCAATTTGACCCCCTTTTTTTTAAATGAACAATAAATAATTAAAATCCATAATTATATAATATGGAAACACCCTCTTTTGAAACAACACAAGTTTTGTAGGAAACCATTCAATGAACATTCATACCATGTTCGGTTTCAATTTGCCATGTGGTTTCAGAGGAGAAGATTAAAATCTAAAATCTTAGACAACGGATGCCAAGTGAGAGCAATACGTCATATGACCTTTACATTCTTGATCAGAGTTGTTACACACCTAGTTGACTCTTTTTTTGGGGGGTTGTACCCCTCAGCCGAGAAGCTAGGTCCTATACCCCAGGGTTCCCTCGGGGGGATGTTCTTTAAATTTACATACAGTTGTGCATATGTAAATACATGCATCAGCAATTAAAATTCCTTTATTGCTTGATACAACATTATTGATAAAGTTTGTCAAACTTGCAGCAGGTCGGTGGTTTTCTCAGTATACTCCACCAATAAAACAAGATAGCCATGATATAACTGAAATATTGTTAAAAGTGGCGTTAATCACCATAACTAACCCAATTTGACCCCCTTTTTTTTAAATGAACAATAAATAATTAAAATCCATAATTATATAATATGGAAACACCCTCTTTTGAAACAACACAAGTTTTGTAGGAAACCATTCAATGAACATTCATACCATGTGCGGTTTCAATTTGCCAAGTGGTTTCAGAGGAGAAGATTAAAATCTAAAATCTTACAGACAACGGATGCCAAGTGAGAGCAATACGTCATATGACCTTTACATTCTTGATCAGAGTTGTTACACACCTAGTTGACTCTTTTTTGGGGGGGTTGTACCCCTCAGCCGAGAAGCTAGGTCCTATTTCTATACCCCGGGGTTCCCTCGGGGGGATGTTCTTTAAATTTACATACAGTTGTGCATATGTAAATACATGCATCAGCAATTAAAATTCCTTTATTGCTTGATACAACATTATTGATAAAGTTTGTCAAACTTGCAGCAGGTCGGTGGTTTTCTCAGTATACTCCACCAATAAAACAAGATAGCCATGATATAACTGAAATATTGTTAAAAGTGGTGTTAAACACCATAACTACCCCAATTTGACCCCCTTTTTTTTAAATGAACAATAAATAATTAAAATCCATAATTATATAATATGGAAACACCCTCTTTTGAAACAACACAAGTTTTGTAGGAAACCATTCAATGAACATTCATACCATGTGTGGTTTCAATTTGCCATGTGGTTTCAGAGGAGAAGATTAAAATCTAAAATCTTAGACAACGGACGCCAAGTGAGAGCAATACGTCATATGACCTTTACATTCTTGATCAGAGTTGTTACACACCTAGTTGACTCTTTTAGGGGGGGGTTGTACCCCTCAGCCGAGAAGCTAGGTCCTATTTCTATACCCCGGGGGGATGTTCTTTAAATTTATATACAGTTGTGCGTATGTAAATACATGCATCAGCAATTAAAATTCCTTTATTGCTTGATACAACATTATTGATAAAGTTTGTCAAACTTGCAGCAGGTCGGTGGTTTTCTCAGTATACTCCACCAATAAAACAAGATAGCCATGATATAACTGAAATATTGTTAAAAGTGGCGGTAAACACCATAACTACCCCAATTTGACCCCCTTTTTTTTAAATGAACAATAAATAATTAAAATCCATAATTATATAATATGGAAACACCCTCTTTTGAAACAACACAAGTTTTGTAGGAAACCTTTCAATGAACATTCATACCATGTGCGGTTTCAATTTGCCAAGTGGTTTCAGAGGAGAAGATTAAAATCTAAAATCTTACAGACAACGGATGCCAAGTGAGAGCAATACGTCATATGACCTTTACATTCTTGATCAGAGTTGTTACACACCTAGTTGACTCTTTTTTGGGGGGTTGTACCCCTCAGCCGAGAAGCTAGGTCCTATACCCCAGGGTTCCCTCGGGGGGATGTTCTTTAAATTTACATACAGTTGTGCATATGTAAATACATGCATCAGCAATTAAAATTCCTTTATTGCTTGATACAACATTATTGATAAAGTTTGTCAAACTTGCAGCAGGTCGGTGGTTTTCTCAGTATACTCCACCAATAAAACAAGATAGCCATGATATAACTGAAATATTGTTAAAAGTGGCGTTAAACACCATAACTACCCCAATTTGACCCCCTTTTTTTTAAATGAACAATAAATAATTAAAATCCATAATTATATAATATGGAAACACCCTCTTTTGAAACAACAACACAAGTTTTTGTAGGAAACCATTCAATGAACATTCATATCATGTCACATTTGGTTTCAATTTGCCAAGTGCTTTCAGAGGAGGAGATTCAATCTAAAAGTTCAGACAACGGATGCCAAGTGAGAGCAATATGTCACATGACTTTATATTCTGCATTCAGAGTTGACATGAATTAAGGATTTCATCAGCTCATAGATTTATTTTTTATTTTTTTTTTATTTTTTTTACAGTCAGATTAAAATCAAATGATATATTGGGTTTTAATCTGAGTGAACTAGGTATGATACCATGAAATCCTTAATTCAGAGATGGCACTGTCTATTCTTAGAGCATTGATGCATTTTTTAATTCTACGATTAGTACTCCAAAAAAAGTTTGGTTCCATTTATCCCAGTGGTTTCAGAGAGATTTAATTGTGAAAGTTTACAGAGGACAACAGACCCCAAGTTGCAGCAATACCTCACATGACCATTACAACCTTCATCGGAGTTGTGTACCTGATTTGTGTCACACAACTAGATGACTCTTTTCGGGGGGAGGGTAGTTGTACCCCTCAGTGGAGAAACTAGGTCTTATTTCTATACTCTGTGATTATATACTTGGGGTTGTGTTCTTTAAATTTATATACACAGTTGTATGTATGTAAATACATGCATCAGCAATTAAAATACCTTTATTGCTCGATACAACATTATTGATAAAGTTTGTCAAACTTGCAGCAGGTCGGTGGTTTTCTCAGTATACTCCACCAATAAAACAAGATAACCATGATATAACTGAAATATTTTTAAAAGTGGCGTTAAACACCATAACTACCCCAATTTGACCCCCTTTTTTTTAAATGAACAATAAATAATTAAAATCCATAATTATATAATATGGAAACACCCTCTTTTGAAACAACACAAGTTTTGTAGGAAACCATTCAATGAACATTCATACCATGTGCGGTTTCAATTTGCCAAGTGGTTTCAGAGGAGAAGATTAAAATCTAAAATCTTACAGACAATGGAAGCCAAGTGAGAGCAATACGTCATATGACCTTTACATTCTTGATCAGAGTTGTTACACACCTAGTTGACTCTTTTTTGGGGGGTTTGTACCCCTCAGCCGAGAAGCTAGGTCCTATACCCCAGGGTTCCCTCGGGGGATGTTCTTTAAATTTATATACAGTTGTGCATATGTAAATACATGCATCAGCAATTAAAACACCTTTATTGCTCGATACACCGTTACGAATAAAGTTTGTCAGACTTGCGGCAGGTCAGTGGTTTTCTCGGTATACTCCACCGATAAAACAAGATAGCCATGGCGTTAAACACCATAACTCCCCCAATTTGACCCCCCCTTTTTTTAAATGAACAATAAATAATTAAAATCCATAATTATATAATATGGAAACACCCTCTTTTGAAAAAAACAACACAAGTTTTGTAGGAAACCATTCAATGAACATTCATACCATGTGCGGTTTCAATTTGCCAAGTGGTTTCAGAGGAGAAGATTAAAATCTAAAATCTTACAGACAACGGATGCCAAGTGAGAGCAATACGTCATATGACCTTTACATTCTTGATCAGAGTTGTTACACACCTAGTTGACTCTTTTTTGGGGGGGGTTGTACCCCTCAGCCAAGAAGCTAGGTCCTATTTCTATACCCCGGGGTTCCCTCGGGGGGATGTTCTTTAAATTTACATACAGTTGTGCATATGTAAATACATGCATCAGCAATTAAAATTCCTTTATTGCTTGATACAACATTATTGATAAAGTTTGTCAAACTTGCAGCAGGTCGGTGGTTTTCTCAGTATACTCCACCAATAAAACAAGATAGCCATGATATAACTGAAATATTGTTAAAAGTGGCGTTAAACACCATAACTACCCCAATTTGACCCCCTTTTTTTTAAATGAACAATAAATAATTAAAATCCATAATTATATAATATGGAAACACCCTCTTTTGAAACAACACAAGTTTTGTAGGAAACCATTCAATGAACATTCATACCATGTGCGGTTTCAATTTGCCAAGTGGTTTCAGAGGAGAAGATTAAAATCTAAAATCTTACAGACAACGGATGCCAAGTGAGAGCAATACGTCATATGACCTTTACATTCTTGATCAGAGTTGTTACACACCTAGTTGACTCTTTTTTGGGGGGGTTGTACCCCTCAGCCGAGAAGCTAGGTCCTATTTCTATACCCCGGGGTTCCCTCGGGGGGATGTTCTTTAAATTTACATACAGTTGTGCATATGTAAATACATGCATCAGCAATTAAAATTCCTTTATTGCTTGATACAACATTATTGATAAAGTTTGTCAAACTTGCAGCAGGTCGGTGGTTTTCTCAGTATACTCCACCAATAAAACAAGATAGCCATGATATAACTGAAATATTGTTAAAAGTGGCGTTAAACACCATAACTACCCCAATTTGACCCCCTTTTTTTTAAATGAACAATAAATAATTAAAATCCATAATTATATAATATGGAAACACCCTCTTTTGAAACAACAACACAAGTTTTTGTAGGAAACCATTCAATGAACATTCATATCATGTCACATTTGGTTTCAATTTGCCAAGTGCTTTCAGAGGAGGAGATTCAATCTAAAAGTTCAGACAACGGATGCCAAGTGAGAGCAATATGTCACATGACTTTATATTCTGCATTCAGAGTTGACATGAATTAAGGATTTCATCAGCTCATAGATTTATTTTTTATTTTTTTTTTATTTTTTTTACAGTCAGATTAAAATCAAATGATATATTGGGTTTTAATCTGAGTGAACTAGGTATGATACCATGAAATCCTTAATTCAGAGATGGCACTGTCTATTCTTAGAGCATTGATGCATTTTTTAATTCTACGATTAGTACTCCAAAAAAAGTTTGGTTCCATTTATCCCAGTGGTTTCAGAGAGATTTAATTGTGAAAGTTTACAGAGGACAACAGACCCCAAGTTGCAGCAATACCTCACATGACCATTACAACCTTCATCGGAGTTGTGTACCTGATTTGTGTCACACAACTAGATGACTCTTTTCGGGGGGAGGGTAGTTGTACCCCTCAGTGGAGAAACTAGGTCTTATTTCTATACTCTGTGATTATATACTTGGGGTTGTGTTCTTTAAATTTATATACATGCATCAGCAATTAAAATACCTTTATTGCTCGATACAACATTATTGATAAAGTTTGTCAAACTTGCAGCAGGTCGGTGGTTTTCTCAGTATACTCCACCAATAAAACAAGATAACCATGATATAACTGAAATATTTTTAAAAGTGGCGTTAAACACCATAACTACCCCAATTTGACCCCCTTTTTTTTAAATGAACAATAAATAATTAAAATCCATAATTATATAATATGGAAACACCCTCTTTTGAAACAACACAAGTTTTGTAGGAAACCATTCAATGAACATTCATACCATGTGCGGTTTCAATTTGCCAAGTGGTTTCAGAGGAGAAGATTAAAATCTAAAATCTTACAGACAATGGAAGCCAAGTGAGAGCAATACGTCATATGACCTTTACATTCTTGATCAGAGTTGTTACACACCTAGTTGACTCTTTTTTGGGGGGTTTGTACCCCTCAGCCGAGAAGCTAGGTCCTATACCCCAGGGTTCCCTCGGGGGATGTTCTTTAAATTTATATACAGTTGTGCATATGTAAATACATGCATCAGCAATTAAAACACCTTTATTGCTCGATACACCGTTACGAATAAAGTTTGTCAGACTTGCGGCAGGTCAGTGGTTTTCTCGGTATACTCCACCGATAAAACAAGATAGCCATGGCGTTAAACACCATAACTCCCCCAATTTGACCCCCCCTTTTTTTAAATGAACAATAAATAATTAAAATCCATAATTATATAATATGGAAACACCCTCTTTTGAAAAAAACAACACAAGTTTTGTAGGAAACCATTCAATGAACATTCATACCATGTGCGGTTTCAATTTGCCAAGTGGTTTCAGAGGAGAAGATTAAAATCTAAAATCTTACAGACAACGGATGCCAAGTGAGAGCAATACGTCATATGACCTTTACATTCTTGATCAGAGTTGTTACACACCTAGTTGACTCTTTTTTGGGGGGGGTTGTACCCCTCAGCCGAGAAGCTAGGTCCTATTTCTATACCCCGGGGTTCCCTCGGGGGATGTTCTTTAAATTTACATACAGTTGTGCATATGTAAATACATGAATCAGCAATTAAAATTCCTTTATTGCTTGATACAACATTATTGATAAAGTTTGTCAAACTTGCAGCAGGTCGGTGGTTTTCTCAGTATACTCCACCAATAAAACAAGATAGCCATGATATAACTGAAATATTGTTAAAAATGGCGTTAAACACCAAAATTACCCCAATTTGAGCCCCTTTTTCTTAAATGAACAATAAATAATTAAAATCCATAATTATATAATATGGAAACACCCTCTTTTGAAACAACACAAGTTTTGTAGGAAACCATTCAATGAACATTCATACCATGTGCGGTTTCAATTTGCCAAGTGGTTTCAGAGGAGAAGATTAAAATCTAAAATCTTACAGACAACGGATGCCAAGTGAGAGCAATACGTCATATGACCTTTACATTCTTGATCAGAGTTGTTACACACCTAGTTGACTCTTTTTTTGGGGGGGTTGTACCCCTCAGCCGAGAAGCTAGGTCCTATTTCTATACCCCGGGGTTCCCTCGGGGGATGTTCTTTAAATTTACATACAGTTGTGCATATGTAAATACATGAATCAGCAATTAAAATTCCTTTATTGCTTGATACAACATTATTGATAAAGTTTGTCAAACTTGCAGCAGGTCGGTGGTTTTCTCAGTATACTCCACCAATAAAACAAGATAGCCATGATATAACTGAAATATTGTTAAAAATGGCGTTAAACACCAAAATTACCCCAATTTGAGCCCCTTTTTCTTAAATGAACAATAAATAATTAAAATCCATAATTATATAATATGGAAACACCCTCTTTTGAAACAACACAAGTTTTGTAGGAAACCATTCAATGAACATTCATACCATGTGCGGTTTCAATTTGCCAAGTGGTTTCAGAGGAGAAGATTAAAATCTAAAATCTTACAGACAACGGATGCCAAGTGAGAGCAATACGTCATATGACCTTTACATTCTTGATCAGAGTTGTTACACACCTAGTTGACTCTTTTTTGGGGGGGGTTGTACCCCTCAGCCAAGAAGCTAGGTCCTATTTCTATACCCCGGGGTTCCCTCGGGGGGATGTTCTTTAAATTTACATACAGTTGTGCATATGTAAATACATGCATCAGCAATTAAAATTCCTTTATTGCTTGATACAACATTATTGATAAAGTTTGTCAAACTTGCAGCAGGTCGGTGGTTTTCTCAGTATACTCCACCAATAAAACAAGATAGCCATGATATAACTGAAATATTGTTAAAAGTGGCGTTAAACACCATAACTACCCCAATTTGACCCCCTTTTTTTTAAATGAACAATAAATAATTAAAATCCATAATTATATAATATGGAAACACCCTCTTTTGAAACAACACAAGTTTTGTAGGAAACCATTCAATGAACATTCATACCATGTGCGGTTTCAATTTGCCAAGTGGTTTCAGAGGAGAAGATTAAAATCTAAAATCTTACAGACAACGGATGCCAAGTGAGAGCAATACGTCATATGACCTTTACATTCTTGATCAGAGTTGTTACACACCTAGTTGACTCTTTTTTGGGGGGGTTGTACCCCTCAGCCGAGAAGCTAGGTCCTATTTCTATACCCCGGGGTTCCCTCGGGGGGATGTTCTTTAAATTTACATACAGTTGTGCATATGTAAATACATGCATCAGCAATTAAAATTCCTTTATTGCTTGATACAACATTATTGATAAAGTTTGTCAAACTTGCAGCAGGTCGGTGGTTTTCTCAGTATACTCCACCAATAAAACAAGATAGCCATGATATAACTGAAATATTGTTAAAAGTGGCGTTAAACACCATAACTACCCCAATTTGACCCCCTTTTTTTTAAATGAACAATAAATAATTAAAATCCATAATTATATAATATGGAAACACCCTCTTTTGAAACAACAACACAAGTTTTTGTAGGAAACCATTCAATGAACATTCATATCATGTCACATTTGGTTTCAATTTGCCAAGTGCTTTCAGAGGAGGAGATTCAATCTAAAAGTTCAGACAACGGATGCCAAGTGAGAGCAATATGTCACATGACTTTATATTCTGCATTCAGAGTTGACATGAATTAAGGATTTCATCAGCTCATAGATTTATTTTTTATTTTTTTTTTATTTTTTTTACAGTCAGATTAAAATCAAATGATATATTGGGTTTTAATCTGAGTGAACTAGGTATGATACCATGAAATCCTTAATTCAGAGATGGCACTGTCTATTCTTAGAGCATTGATGCATTTTTTAATTCTACGATTAGTACTCCAAAAAAAGTTTGGTTCCATTTATCCCAGTGGTTTCAGAGAGATTTAATTGTGAAAGTTTACAGAGGACAACAGACCCCAAGTTGCAGCAATACCTCACATGACCATTACAACCTTCATCGGAGTTGTGTACCTGATTTGTGTCACACAACTAGATGACTCTTTTCGGGGGGAGGGTAGTTGTACCCCTCAGTGGAGAAACTAGGTCTTATTTCTATACTCTGTGATTATATACTTGGGGTTGTGTTCTTTAAATTTATATACACAGTTGTATGTATGTAAATACATGCATCAGCAATTAAAATACCTTTATTGCTCGATACAACATTATTGATAAAGTTTGTCAAACTTGCAGCAGGTCGGTGGTTTTCTCAGTATACTCCACCAATAAAACAAGATAACCATGATATAACTGAAATATTTTTAAAAGTGGCGTTAAACACCATAACTACCCCAATTTGACCCCCTTTTTTTTAAATGAACAATAAATAATTAAAATCCATAATTATATAATATGGAAACACCCTCTTTTGAAACAACACAAGTTTTGTAGGAAACCATTCAATGAACATTCATACCATGTGCGGTTTCAATTTGCCAAGTGGTTTCAGAGGAGAAGATTAAAATCTAAAATCTTACAGACAATGGAAGCCAAGTGAGAGCAATACGTCATATGACCTTTACATTCTTGATCAGAGTTGTTACACACCTAGTTGACTCTTTTTTGGGGGGTTTGTACCCCTCAGCCGAGAAGCTAGGTCCTATACCCCAGGGTTCCCTCGGGGGATGTTCTTTAAATTTATATACAGTTGTGCATATGTAAATACATGCATCAGCAATTAAAACACCTTTATTGCTCGATACACCGTTACGAATAAAGTTTGTCAGACTTGCGGCAGGTCAGTGGTTTTCTCGGTATACTCCACCGATAAAACAAGATAGCCATGGCGTTAAACACCATAACTCCCCCAATTTGACCCCCCCTTTTTTTAAATGAACAATAAATAATTAAAATCCATAATTATATAATATGGAAACACCCTCTTTTGAAAAAAACAACACAAGTTTTGTAGGAAACCATTCAATGAACATTCATACCATGTGCGGTTTCAATTTGCCAAGTGGTTTCAGAGGAGAAGATTAAAATCTAAAATCTTACAGACAACGGATGCCAAGTGAGAGCAATACGTCATATGACCTTTACATTCTTGATCAGAGTTGTTACACACCTAGTTGACTCTTTTTTGGGGGGGGTTGTACCCCTCAGCCGAGAAGCTAGGTCCTATTTCTATACCCCGGGGTTCCCTCGGGGGATGTTCTTTAAATTTACATACAGTTGTGCATATGTAAATACATGAATCAGCAATTAAAATTCCTTTATTGCTTGATACAACATTATTGATAAAGTTTGTCAAACTTGCAGCAGGTCGGTGGTTTTCTCAGTATACTCCACCAATAAAACAAGATAGCCATGATATAACTGAAATATTGTTAAAAATGGCGTTAAACACCAAAATTACCCCAATTTGAGCCCCTTTTTCTTAAATGAACAATAAATAATTAAAATCCATAATTATATAATATGGAAACACCCTCTTTTGAAACAACACAAGTTTTGTAGGAAACCATTCAATGAACATTCATACCATGTGCGGTTTCAATTTGCCAAGTGGTTTCAGAGGAGAAGATTAAAATCTAAAATCTTACAGACAACGGATGCCAAGTGAGAGCAATACGTCATATGACCTTTACATTCTTGATCAGAGTTGTTACACACCTAGTTGACTCTTTTTTTGGGGGGGTTGTACCCCTCAGCCGAGAAGCTAGGTCCTATTTCTATACCCCGGGGTTCCCTCGGGGGATGTTCTTTAAATTTACATACAGTTGTGCATATGTAAATACATGAATCAGCAATTAAAATTCCTTTATTGCTTGATACAACATTATTGATAAAGTTTGTCAAACTTGCAGCAGGTCGGTGGTTTTCTCAGTATACTCCACCAATAAAACAAGATAGCCATGATATAACTGAAATATTGTTAAAAATGGCGTTAAACACCAAAATTACCCCAATTTGAGCCCCTTTTTCTTAAATGAACAATAAATAATTAAAATCCATAATTATATAATATGGAAACACCCTCTTTTGAAACAACACAAGTTTTGTAGGAAACCATTCAATGAACATTCATACCATGTGCGGTTTCAATTTGCCAAGTGGTTTCAGAGGAGAAGATTAAAATCTAAAATCTTACAGACAACGGATGCCAAGTGAGAGCAATACGTCATATGACCTTTACATTCTTGATCAGAGTTGTTACACACCTAGTTGACTCTTTTTTGGGGGGGGTTGTACCCCTCAGCCAAGAAGCTAGGTCCTATTTCTATACCCCGGGGTTCCCTCGGGGGGATGTTCTTTAAATTTACATACAGTTGTGCATATGTAAATACATGCATCAGCAATTAAAATTCCTTTATTGCTTGATACAACATTATTGATAAAGTTTGTCAAACTTGCAGCAGGTCGGTGGTTTTCTCAGTATACTCCACCAATAAAACAAGATAGCCATGATATAACTGAAATATTGTTAAAAGTGGCGTTAAACACCATAACTACCCCAATTTGACCCCCTTTTTTTTAAATGAACAATAAATAATTAAAATCCATAATTATATAATATGGAAACACCCTCTTTTGAAACAACACAAGTTTTGTAGGAAACCATTCAATGAACATTCATACCATGTGCGGTTTCAATTTGCCAAGTGGTTTCAGAGGAGAAGATTAAAATCTAAAATCTTACAGACAACGGATGCCAAGTGAGAGCAATACGTCATATGACCTTTACATTCTTGATCAGAGTTGTTACACACCTAGTTGACTCTTTTTTGGGGGGGTTGTACCCCTCAGCCGAGAAGCTAGGTCCTATTTCTATACCCCGGGGTTCCCTCGGGGGGATGTTCTTTAAATTTACATACAGTTGTGCATATGTAAATACATGCATCAGCAATTAAAATTCCTTTATTGCTTGATACAACATTATTGATAAAGTTTGTCAAACTTGCAGCAGGTCGGTGGTTTTCTCAGTATACTCCACCAATAAAACAAGATAGCCATGATATAACTGAAATATTGTTAAAAGTGGCGTTAAACACCATAACTACCCCAATTTGACCCCCTTTTTTTTAAATGAACAATAAATAATTAAAATCCATAATTATATAATATGGAAACACCCTCTTTTGAAACAACAACACAAGTTTTTGTAGGAAACCATTCAATGAACATTCATATCATGTCACATTTGGTTTCAATTTGCCAAGTGCTTTCAGAGGAGGAGATTCAATCTAAAAGTTCAGACAACGGATGCCAAGTGAGAGCAATATGTCACATGACTTTATATTCTGCATTCAGAGTTGACATGAATTAAGGATTTCATCAGCTCATAGATTTATTTTTTATTTTTTTTTTATTTTTTTTACAGTCAGATTAAAATCAAATAATATATTGGGTTTTAATCTGAGTGAACTAGGTATGATACCATGAAATCCTTAATTCAGAGATGGCACTGTCTATTCTTAGAGCATTGATGCATTTTTTAATTCTACGATTAGTACTCCAAAAAAAGTTTGGTTCCATTTATCCCAGTGGTTTCAGAGAGATTTAATTGTGAAAGTTTACAGAGGACAACAGACCCCAAGTTGCAGCAATACCTCACATGACCATTACAACCTTCATCGGAGTTGTGTACCTGATTTGTGTCACACAACTAGATGACTCTTTTCGGGGGGAGGGTAGTTGTACCCCTCAGTGGAGAAACTAGGTCTTATTTCTATACTCTGTGATTATATACTTGGGGTTGTGTTCTTTAAATTTATATACACAGTTGTATGTATGTAAATACATGCATCAGCAATTAAAATACCTTTATTGCTCGATACAACATTATTGATAAAGTTTGTCAAACTTGCAGCAGGTCGGTGGTTTTCTCAGTATACTCCACCAATAAAACAAGATAACCATGATATAACTGAAATATTTTTAAAAGTGGCGTTAAACACCATAACTACCCCAATTTGACCCCCTTTTTTTTAAATGAACAATAAATAATTAAAATCCATAATTATATAATATGGAAACACCCTCTTTTGAAACAACACAAGTTTTGTAGGAAACCATTCAATGAACATTCATACCATGTGCGGTTTCAATTTGCCAAGTGGTTTCAGAGGAGAAGATTAAAATCTAAAATCTTACAGACAATGGAAGCCAAGTGAGAGCAATACGTCATATGACCTTTACATTCTTGATCAGAGTTGTTACACACCTAGTTGACTCTTTTTTGGGGGGTTTGTACCCCTCAGCCGAGAAGCTAGGTCCTATACCCCAGGGTTCCCTCGGGGGATGTTCTTTAAATTTATATACAGTTGTGCATATGTAAATACATGCATCAGCAATTAAAACACCTTTATTGCTCGATACACCGTTACGAATAAAGTTTGTCAGACTTGCGGCAGGTCAGTGGTTTTCTCGGTATACTCCACCGATAAAACAAGATAGCCATGGCGTTAAACACCATAACTCCCCCAATTTGACCCCCCCTTTTTTTAAATGAACAATAAATAATTAAAATCCATAATTATATAATATGGAAACACCCTCTTTTGAAAAAAACAACACAAGTTTTGTAGGAAACCATTCAATGAACATTCATACCATGTGCGGTTTCAATTTGCCAAGTGGTTTCAGAGGAGAAGATTAAAATCTAAAATCTTACAGACAACGGATGCCAAGTGAGAGCAATACGTCATATGACCTTTACATTCTTGATCAGAGTTGTTACACACCTAGTTGACTCTTTTTTGGGGGGGGTTGTACCCCTCAGCCGAGAAGCTAGGTCCTATTTCTATACCCCGGGGTTCCCTCGGGGGATGTTCTTTAAATTTACATACAGTTGTGCATATGTAAATACATGAATCAGCAATTAAAATTCCTTTATTGCTTGATACAACATTATTGATAAAGTTTGTCAAACTTGCAGCAGGTCGGTGGTTTTCTCAGTATACTCCACCAATAAAACAAGATAGCCATGATATAACTGAAATATTGTTAAAAATGGCGTTAAACACCAAAATTACCCCAATTTGAGCCCCTTTTTCTTAAATGAACAATAAATAATTAAAATCCATAATTATATAATATGGAAACACCCTCTTTTGAAACAACACAAGTTTTGTAGGAAACCATTCAATGAACATTCATACCATGTGCGGTTTCAATTTGCCAAGTGGTTTCAGAGGAGAAGATTAAAATCTAAAATCTTACAGACAACGGATGCCAAGTGAGAGCAATACGTCATATGACCTTTACATTCTTGATCAGAGTTGTTACACACCTAGTTGACTCTTTTTTTGGGGGGGTTGTACCCCTCAGCCGAGAAGCTAGGTCCTATTTCTATACCCCGGGGTTCCCTCGGGGGATGTTCTTTAAATTTACATACAGTTGTGCATATGTAAATACATGAATCAGCAATTAAAATTCCTTTATTGCTTGATACAACATTATTGATAAAGTTTGTCAAACTTGCAGCAGGTCGGTGGTTTTCTCAGTATACTCCACCAATAAAACAAGATAGCCATGATATAACTGAAATATTGTTAAAAATGGCGTTAAACACCAAAATTACCCCAATTTGAGCCCCTTTTTCTTAAATGAACAATAAATAATTAAAATCCATAATTATATAATATGGAAACACCCTCTTTTGAAACAACACAAGTTTTGTAGGAAACCATTCAATGAACATTCATACCATGTGCGGTTTCAATTTGCCAAGTGGTTTCAGAGGAGAAGATTAAAATCTAAAATCTTACAGACAACGGATGCCAAGTGAGAGCAATACGTCATATGACCTTTACATTCTTGATCAGAGTTGTTACACACCTAGTTGACTCTTTTTTGGGGGGGGTTGTACCCCTCAGCCAAGAAGCTAGGTCCTATTTCTATACCCCGGGGTTCCCTCGGGGGGATGTTCTTTAAATTTACATACAGTTGTGCATATGTAAATACATGCATCAGCAATTAAAATTCCTTTATTGCTTGATACAACATTATTGATAAAGTTTGTCAAACTTGCAGCAGGTCGGTGGTTTTCTCAGTATACTCCACCAATAAAACAAGATAGCCATGATATAACTGAAATATTGTTAAAAGTGGCGTTAAACACCATAACTACCCCAATTTGACCCCCTTTTTTTTAAATGAACAATAAATAATTAAAATCCATAATTATATAATATGGAAACACCCTCTTTTGAAACAACACAAGTTTTGTAGGAAACCATTCAATGAACATTCATACCATGTGCGGTTTCAATTTGCCAAGTGGTTTCAGAGGAGAAGATTAAAATCTAAAATCTTACAGACAATGGAAGCCAAGTGAGAGCAATACGTCATATGACCTTTACATTCTTGATCAGAGTTGTTACACACCTAGTTGACTCTTTTTTGGGGGGTTTGTACCCCTCAGCCGAGAAGCTAGGTCCTATACCCCAGGGTTCCCTCGGGGGATGTTCTTTAAATTTATATACAGTTGTGCATATGTAAATACATGCATCAGCAATTAAAACACCTTTATTGCTCGATACACCGTTACGAATAAAGTTTGTCAGACTTGCGGCAGGTCAGTGGTTTTCTCGGTATACTCCACCGATAAAACAAGATAGCCATGGCGTTAAACACCATAACTCCCCCAATTTGACCCCCCCTTTTTTTTAAATGAACAATAAATAATTAAAATCCATAATTATATAATATGGAAACACCCTCTTTTGAAACACAAGTTTTGTAGGAAACCATTCAATGAACATTCATACCATGTGCGGTTTCAATTTGCCAAGTGGTTTCAGAGGAGAAGATTAAAATCTAAAATCTTACAGACAACGGATGCCAAGTGAGAGCAATACGTCATATGACCTTTACATTCTTGATCAGAGTTGTTACACACCTAGTTGACTGTTTTTTGGGGGGGTTGTACCCCTCAGCCGAGAAGCTAGGTCCTATTTCTATACCCCGGGGTTCCCTCGGGGGGATGTTCTTTAAATTTACATACAGTTGTGCATATGTAAATACATGCATCAGCAATTAAAATTCCTTTATTGCTTGATACAACATTATTGATAAAGTTTGTCAAACTTGCAGCAGGTCGGTGGTTTTCTCAGTATACTCCACCAATAAAACAAGATAGCCATGATATAACTGAAATATTGTTAAAAATGGCGTTAAACACCAAAATTACCCCAATTTGAGCCCCTTTTTCTTAAATGAACAATAAATAATTAAAATCCATAATTATATAATATGGAAACACCCTCTTTTGAAACAACACAAGTTTTGTAGGAAACCATTCAATGAACATTCATACCATGTGCGGTTTCAATTTGCCAAGTGGTTTCAGAGGAGAAGATTAAAATCTAAAATCTTACAGACAACGGATGCCAAGTGAGAGCAATACGTCATATGACCTTTACATTCTTGATCAGAGTTGTTACACACCTAGTTGACTCTTTTTTTGGGGGGGTTGTACCCCTCAGCCGAGAAGCTAGGTCCTATTTCTATACCCCGGGGTTCCCTCGGGGGATGTTCTTTAAATTTACATACAGTTGTGCATATGTAAATACATGAATCAGCAATTAAAATTCCTTTATTGCTTGATACAACATTATTGATAAAGTTTGTCAAACTTGCAGCAGGTCGGTGGTTTTCTCAGTATACTCCACCAATAAAACAAGATAGCCATGATATAACTGAAATATTGTTAAAAATGGCGTTAAACACCAAAATTACCCCAATTTAAGCCCCTTTTTCTTAAATGAACAATAAATAATTAAAATCCATAATTATATAATATGGAAACACCCTCTTTTGAAACAACACAAGTTTTGTAGGAAACCATTCAATGAACATTCATACCATGTGCGGTTTCAATTTGCCAAGTGGTTTCAGAGGAGAAGATTAAAATCTAAAATCTTACAGACAACGGATGCCAAGTGAGAGCAATACGTCATATGACCTTTACATTCTTGATCAGAGTTGTTACACACCTAGTTGACTCTTTTTTGGGGGGGGTTGTACCCCTCAGCCAAGAAGCTAGGTCCTATTTCTATACCCCGGGGTTCCCTCGGGGGGATGTTCTTTAAATTTACATACAGTTGTGCATATGTAAATACATGCATCAGCAATTAAAATTCCTTTATTGCTTGATACAACATTATTGATAAAGTTTGTCAAACTTGCAGCAGGTCGGTGGTTTTCTCAGTATACTCCACCAATAAAACAAGATAGCCATGATATAACTGAAATATTGTTAAAAGTGGCGTTAAACACCATAACTACCCCAATTTGACCCCCTTTTTTTTAAATGAACAATAAATAATTAAAATCCATAATTATATAATATGGAAACACCCTCTTTTGAAACAACAACACAAGTTTTTGTAGGAAACCATTCAATGAACATTCATATCATGTCACATTTGGTTTCAATTTGCCAAGTGCTTTCAGAGGAGGAGATTCAATCTAAAAGTTCAGACAACGGATGCCAAGTGAGAGCAATATGTCACATGACTTTATATTCTGCATTCAGAGTTGACATGAATTAAGGATTTCATCAGCTCATAGATTTATTTTTTATTTTTTTTTAATTTTTTTTAGTCAGATTAAAATCAAATGATATATTGGGTTTTAATCTGAGTGAACTAGGTATGATACCATGAAATCCTTAATTCAGAGATGGCACTGTCTATTCTTAGAGCATTGATGCATTTTTTAATTCTACGATTAGTACTCCAAAAAAAGTTTGGTTCCATTTATCCCAGTGGTTTCAGAGAGATTTAATTGTGAAAGTTTACAGAGGACAACAGACCCCAAGTTGCAGCAATACCTCACATGACCATTACAACCTTCATCGGAGTTGTGTACCTGATTTGTGTCACACAACTAGATGACTCTTTTCGGGGGAAGGGTAGTTGTACCCCTCAGTGGAGAAACTAGGTCTTATTTCTATACTCTGTGATTATATACTTGGGGTTGTGTTCTTTAAATTTATATACACAGTTGTATGTATGTAAATACATGCATCAGCAATTAAAATACCTTTATTGCTCGATACAACATTATTGATAAAGTTTGTCAAACTTGCAGCAGGTCGGTGGTTTTCTCAGTATACTCCACCAATAAAACAAGATAACCATGATATAACTGAAATATTGTTAAAAGTGGCGTTAAACACCATAACTACCCCAATTTGACCCCCTTTTTTTTAAATGAACAATAAATAATTAAAATCCATAATTATATAATATGGAAACACCCTCTTTTGAAACAACACAAGTTTTGTAGGAAACCATTCAATGAACATTCATACCATGTGCGGTTTCAATTTGCCAAGTGGTTTCAGAGGAGAAGATTAAAATCTAAAATCTTACAGACAATGGAAGCCAAGTGAGAGCAATACGTCATATGACCTTTACATTCTTGATCAGAGTTGTTACACACCTAGTTGACTCTTTTTTGGGGGGTTTGTACCCCTCAGCCGAGAAGCTAGGTCCTATACCCCAGGGTTCCCTCGGGGGATGTTCTTTAAATTTATATACAGTTGTGCATATGTAAATACATGCATCAGCAATTAAAACACCTTTATTGCTCGATACACCGTTACGAATAAAGTTTGTCAGACTTGCGGCAGGTCAGTGGTTTTCTCGGTATACTCCACCGATAAAACAAGATAGCCATGGCGTTAAACACCATAACTCCCCCAATTTGACCCCCCCTTTTTTTTAAATGAACAATAAATAATTAAAATCCATAATTATATAATATGGAAACACCCTCTTTTGAAACACAAGTTTTGTAGGAAACCATTCAATGAACATTCATACCATGTGCGGTTTCAATTTGCCAAGTGGTTTCAGAGGAGAAGATTAAAATCTAAAATCTTACAGACAACGGATGCCAAGTGAGAGCAATACGTCATATGACCTTTACATTCTTGATCAGAGTTGTTACACACCTAGTTGACTGTTTTTTGGGGGGGTTGTACCCCTCAGCCGAGAAGCTAGGTCCTATTTCTATACCCCGGGGTTCCCTCGGGGGGATGTTCTTTAAATTTACATACAGTTGTGCATATGTAAATACATGCATCAGCAATTAAAATTCCTTTATTGCTTGATACAACATTATTGATAAAGTTTGTCAAACTTGCAGCAGGTCGGTGGTTTTCTCAGTATACTCCACCAATAAAACAAGATAGCCATGATATAACTGAAATATTGTTAAAAATGGCGTTAAACACCAAAATTACCCCAATTTGAGCCCCTTTTTCTTAAATGAACAATAAATAATTAAAATCCATAATTATATAATATGGAAACACCCTCTTTTGAAACAACACAAGTTTTGTAGGAAACCATTCAATGAACATTCATACCATGTGCGGTTTCAATTTGCCAAGTGGTTTCAGAGGAGAAGATTAAAATCTAAAATCTTACAGACAACGGATGCCAAGTGAGAGCAATACGTCATATGACCTTTACATTCTTGATCAGAGTTGTTACACACCTAGTTGACTCTTTTTTTGGGGGGGTTGTACCCCTCAGCCGAGAAGCTAGGTCCTATTTCTATACCCCGGGGTTCCCTCGGGGGATGTTCTTTAAATTTACATACAGTTGTGCATATGTAAATACATGAATCAGCAATTAAAATTCCTTTATTGCTTGATACAACATTATTGATAAAGTTTGTCAAACTTGCAGCAGGTCGGTGGTTTTCTCAGTATACTCCACCAATAAAACAAGATAGCCATGATATAACTGAAATATTGTTAAAAATGGCGTTAAACACCAAAATTACCCCAATTTGAGCCCCTTTTTCTTAAATGAACAATAAATAATTAAAATCCATAATTATATAATATGGAAACACCCTCTTTTGAAACAACACAAGTTTTGTAGGAAACCATTCAATGAACATTCATACCATGTGCGGTTTCAATTTGCCAAGTGGTTTCAGAGGAGAAGATTAAAATCTAAAATCTTACAGACAACGGATGCCAAGTGAGAGCAATACGTCATATAACCTTTACATTCTTGATCAGAGTTGTTACACACCTAGTTGACTCTTTTTTGGGGGGGGTTGTACCCCTCAGCCAAGAAGCTAGGTCCTATTTCTATACCCCGGGGTTCCCTCGGGGGGATGTTCTTTAAATTTACATACAGTTGTGCATATGTAAATACATGCATCAGCAATTAAAATTCCTTTATTGCTTGATACAACATTATTGATAAAGTTTGTCAAACTTGCAGCAGGTCGGTGGTTTTCTCAGTATACTCCACCAATAAAACAAGATAGCCATGATATAACTGAAATATTGTTAAAAGTGGCGTTAAACACCATAACTACCCCAATTTGACCCCCTTTTTTTTAAATGAACAATAAATAATTAAAATCCATAATTATATAATATGGAAACACCCTCTTTTGAAACAACACAAGTTTTGTAGGAAACCATTCAATGAACATTCATACCATGTGCGGTTTCAATTTGCCAAGTGGTTTCAGAGGAGAAGATTAAAATCTAAAATCTTACAGACAACGGATGCCAAGTGAGAGCAATACGTCATATGACCTTTACATTCTTGATCAGAGTTGTTACACACCTAGTTGACTCTTTTTTGGGGGGGTTGTACCCCTCAGCCGAGAAGCTAGGTCCTATTTCTATACCCCGGGGTTCCCTCGGGGGGATGTTCTTTAAATTTACATACAGTTGTGCATATGTAAATACATGCATCAGCAATTAAAATTCCTTTATTGCTTGATACAACATTATTGATAAAGTTTGTCAAACTTGCAGCAGGTCGGTGGTTTTCTCAGTATACTCCACCAATAAAACAAGATAGCCATGATATAACTGAAATATTGTTAAAAGTGGCGTTAAACACCATAACTACCCCAATTTGACCCCCTTTTTTTTAAATGAACAATAAATAATTAAAATCCATAATTATATAATATGGAAACACCCTCTTTTGAAACAACAACACAAGTTTTTGTAGGAAACCATTCAATGAACATTCATATCATGTCACATTTGGTTTCAATTTGCCAAGTGCTTTCAGAGGAGGAGATTCAATCTAAAAGTTCAGACAACGGATGCCAAGTGAGAGCAATATGTCACATGACTTTATATTCTGCATTCAGAGTTGACATGAATTAAGGATTTCATCAGCTCATAGATTTATTTTTTATTTTTTTTTAATTTTTTTTACAGTCAGATTAAAATCAAATGATATATTGGGTTTTAATCTGAGTGAACTAGGTATGATACCATGAAATCCTTAATTCAGAGATGGCACTGTCTATTCTTAGAGCATTGATGCATTTTTTAATTCTACGATTAGTACTCCAAAAAAAGTTTGGTTCCATTTATCCCAGTGGTTTCAGAGAGATTTAATTGTGAAAGTTTACAGAGGACAACAGACCCCAAGTTGCAGCAATACCTCACATGACCATTACAACCTTCATCGGAGTTGTGTACCTGATTTGTGTCACACAACTAGATGACTCTTTTCGGGGGGAGGGTAGTTGTACCCCTCAGTGGAGAAACTAGGTCTTATTTCTATACTCTGTGATTATATACTTGGGGTTGTGTTCTTTAAATTTATATACACAGTTGTATGTATGTAAATACATGCATCAGCAATTAAAATACCTTTATTGCTCGATACAACATTATTGATAAAGTTTGTCAAACTTGCAGCAGGTCGGTGGTTTTCTCAGTATACTCCACCAATAAAACAAGATAACCATGATATAACTGAAATATTTTTAAAAGTGGCGTTAAACACCATAACTACCCCAATTTGACCCCCTTTTTTTTAAATGAACAATAAATAATTAAAATCCATAATTATATAATATGGAAACACCCTCTTTTGAAACAACACAAGTTTTGTAGGAAACCATTCAATGAACATTCATACCATGTGCGGTTTCAATTTGCCAAGTGGTTTCAGAGGAGAAGATTAAAATCTAAAATCTTACAGACAATGGAAGCCAAGTGAGAGCAATACGTCATATGACCTTTACATTCTTGATCAGAGTTGTTACACACCTAGTTGACTCTTTTTTGGGGGGTTTGTACCCCTCAGCCGAGAAGCTAGGTCCTATACCCCAGGGTTCCCTCGGGGGATGTTCTTTAAATTTATATACAGTTGTGCATATGTAAATACATGCATCAGCAATTAAAACACCTTTATTGCTCGATACACCGTTACGAATAAAGTTTGTCAGACTTGCGGCAGGTCAGTGGTTTTCTCGGTATACTCCACCGATAAAACAAGATAGCCATGGCGTTAAACACCATAACTCCCCCAATTTGACCCCCCCTTTTTTTAAATGAACAATAAATAATTAAAATCCATAATTATATAATATGGAAACACCCTCTTTTGAAACAACACAAGTTTTGTAGGAAACCATTCAATGAACATTCATACCATGTGCGGTTTCAATTTGCCAAGTGGTTTCAGAGGAGAAGATTAAAATCTAAAATCTTACAGACAATGGAAGCCAAGTGAGAGCAATACGTCATATGACCTTTACATTCTTGATCAGAGTTGTTACACACCTAGTTGACTCTTTTTTGGGGGGTTTGTACCCCTCAGCCGAGAAGCTAGGTCCTATACCCCAGGGTTCCCTCGGGGGATGTTCTTTAAATTTATATACAGTTGTGCATATGTAAATACATGCATCAGCAATTAAAACACCTTTATTGCTCGATACACCGTTACGAATAAAGTTTGTCAGACTTGCGGCAGGTCAGTGGTTTTCTCGGTATACTCCACCGATAAAACAAGATAGCCATGGCGTTAAACACCATAACTCCCCCAATTTGACCCCCCCTTTTTTTAAATGAACAATAAATAATTAAAATCCATAATTATATAATATGGAAACACCCTCTTTTGAAAAAAACAACACAAGTTTTGTAGGAAACCATTCAATGAACATTCATACCATGTGCGGTTTCAATTTGCCAAGTGGTTTCAGAGGAGAAGATTAAAATCTAAAATCTTACAGACAACGGATGCCAAGTGAGAGCAATACGTCATATGACCTTTACATTCTTGATCAGAGTTGTTACACACCTAGTTGACTCTTTTTTGGGGGGGTTGTACCCCTCAGCCGAGAAGCTAGGTCCTATTTCTATACCCCGGGGTTCCCTCGGGGGATGTTCTTTAAATTTACATACAGTTGTGCATATGTAAATACATGAATCAGCAATTAAAATTCCTTTATTGCTTGATACAACATTATTGATAAAGTTTGTCAAACTTGCAGCAGGTCGGTGGTTTTCTCAGTATACTCCACCAATAAAACAAGATAGCCATGATATAACTGAAATATTGTTAAAAATGGCGTTAAACACCAAAATTACCCCAATTTGAGCCCCTTTTTCTTAAATGAACAATAAATAATTAAAATCCATAATTATATAATATGGAAACACCCTCTTTTGAAACAACACAAGTTTTGTAGGAAACCATTCAATGAACATTCATACCATGTGCGGTTTCAATTTGCCAAGTGGTTTCAGAGGAGAAGATTAAAATCTAAAATCTTACAGACAACGGATGCCAAGTGAGAGCAATACGTCATATGACCTTTACATTCTTGATCAGAGTTGTTACACACCTAGTTGACTCTTTTTTGGGGGGGGTTGTACCCCTCAGCCAAGAAGCTAGGTCCTATTTCTATACCCCGGGGTTCCCTCGGGGGGATGTTCTTTAAATTTACATACAGTTGTGCATATGTAAATACATGCATCAGCAATTAAAATTCCTTTATTGCTTGATACAACATTATTGATAAAGTTTGTCAAACTTGCAGCAGGTCGGTGGTTTTCTCAGTATACTCCACCAATAAAACAAGATAGCCATGATATAACTGAAATATTGTTAAAAGTGGCGTTAAACACCATAACTACCCCAATTTGACCCCCTTTTTTTTAAATGAACAATAAATAATTAAAATCCATAATTATATAATATGGAAACACCCTCTTTTGAAACAACACAAGTTTTGTAGGAAACCATTCAATGAACATTCATACCATGTGCGGTTTCAATTTGCCAAGTGGTTTCAGAGGAGAAGATTAAAATCTAAAATCTTACAGACAACGGATGCCAAGTGAGAGCAATACGTCATATGACCTTTACATTCTTGATCAGAGTTGTTACACACCTAGTTGACTCTTTTTTGGGGGGGTTGTACCCCTCAGCCGAGAAGCTAGGTCCTATTTCTATACCCCGGGGTTCCCTCGGGGGGATGTTCTTTAAATTTACATACAGTTGTGCATATGTAAATACATGCATCAGCAATTAAAATTCCTTTATTGCTTGATACAACATTATTGATAAAGTTTGTCAAACTTGCAGCAGGTCGGTGGTTTTCTCAGTATACTCCACCAATAAAACAAGATAGCCATGATATAACTGAAATATTGTTAAAAGTGGCGTTAAACACCATAACTACCCCAATTTGACCCCCTTTTTTTTAAATGAACAATAAATAATTAAAATCCATAATTATATAATATGGAAACACCCTCTTTTGAAACAACAACACAAGTTTTTGTAGGAAACCATTCAATGAACATTCATATCATGTCACATTTGGTTTCAATTTGCCAAGTGCTTTCAGAGGAGGAGATTCAATCTAAAAGTTCAGACAACGGATGCCAAGTGAGAGCAATATGTCACATGACTTTATATTCTGCATTCAGAGTTGACATGAATTAAGGATTTCATCAGCTCATAGATTTATTTTTTATTTTTTTTTTATTTTTTTTACAGTCAGATTAAAATCAAATGATATATTGGGTTTTAATCTGAGTGAACTAGGTATGATACCATGAAATCCTTAATTCAGAGATGGCACTGTCTATTCTTAGAGCATTGATGCATTTTTTAATTCTACGATTAGTACTCCAAAAAAAGTTTGGTTCCATTTATCCCAGTGGTTTCAGAGAGATTTAATTGTGAAAGTTTACAGAGGACAACAGACCCCAAGTTGCAGCAATACCTCACATGACCATTACAACCTTCATCGGAGTTGTGTACCTGATTTGTGTCACACAACTAGATGACTCTTTTCGGGGGGAGGGTAGTTGTACCCCTCAGTGGAGAAACTAGGTCTTATTTCTATACTCTGTGATTATATACTTGGGGTTGTGTTCTTTAAATTTATATACACAGTTGTATGTATGTAAATACATGCATCAGCAATTAAAATACCTTTATTGCTCGATACAACATTATTGATAAAGTTTGTCAAACTTGCAGCAGGTCGGTGGTTTTCTCAGTATACTCCACCAATAAAACAAGATAACCATGATATAACTGAAATATTTTTAAAAGTGGCGTTAAACACCATAACTACCCCAATTTGACCCCCTTTTTTTTAAATGAACAATAAATAATTAAAATCCATAATTATATAATATGGAAACACCCTCTTTTGAAACAACACAAGTTTTGTAGGAAACCATTCAATGAACATTCATACCATGTGCGGTTTCAATTTGCCAAGTGGTTTCAGAGGAGAAGATTAAAATCTAAAATCTTACAGACAATGGAAGCCAAGTGAGAGCAATACGTCATATGACCTTTACATTCTTGATCAGAGTTGTTACACACCTAGTTGACTCTTTTTTGGGGGGTTTGTACCCCTCAGCCGAGAAGCTAGGTCCTATACCCCAGGGTTCCCTCGGGGGATGTTCTTTAAATTTATATACAGTTGTGCATATGTAAATACATGCATCAGCAATTAAAACACCTTTATTGCTCGATACACCGTTACGAATAAAGTTTGTCAGACTTGCGGCAGGTCAGTGGTTTTCTCGGTATACTCCACCGATAAAACAAGATAGCCATGGCGTTAAACACCATAACTCCCCCAATTTGACCCCCCCTTTTTTTTAAATGAACAATAAATAATTAAAATCCATAATTATATAATATGGAAACACCCTCTTTTGAAACACAAGTTTTGTAGGAAACCATTCAATGAACATTCATACCATGTGCGGTTTCAATTTGCCAAGTGGTTTCAGAGGAGAAGATTAAAATCTAAAATCTTACAGACAACGGATGCCAAGTGAGAGCAATACGTCATATGACCTTTACATTCTTGATCAGAGTTGTTACACACCTAGTTGACTCTTTTTTGGGGGGGTTGTACCCCTCAGCCGAGAAGCTAGGTCCTATTTCTATACCCCGGGGTTCCCTCGGGGGGATGTTCTTTAAATTTACATACAGTTGTGCATATGTAAATACATGCATCAGCAATTAAAATTCCTTTATTGCTTGATACAACATTATTGATAAAGTTTGTCAAACTTGCAGCAGGTCGGTGGTTTTCTCAGTATACTCCACCAATAAAACAAGATAGCCATGATATAACTGAAATATTGTTAAAAGTGGCGTTAAACACCATAACTACCCCAATTTGACCCCCTTTTTTTTAAATGAACAATAAATAATTAAAATCCATAATTATATAATATGGAAACACCCTCTTTTGAAACAACAACACAAGTTTTTGTAGGAAACCATTCAATGAACATTCATATCATGTCACATTTGGTTTCAATTTGCCAAGTGCTTTCAGAGGAGGAGATTCAATCTAAAAGTTCAGACAACGGATGCCAAGTGAGAGCAATATGTCACATGACTTTATATTCTGCATTCAGAGTTGACATGAATTAAGGATTTCATCAGCTCATAGATTTATTTTTTATTTTTTTTTTATTTTTTTTACAGTCAGATTAAAATCAAATGATATATTGGGTTTTAATCTGAGTGAACTAGGTATGATACCATGAAATCCTTAATTCAGAGATGGCACTGTCTATTCTTAGAGCATTGATGCATTTTTTAATTCTACGATTAGTACTCCAAAAAAAGTTTGGTTCCATTTATCCCAGTGGTTTCAGAGAGATTTAATTGTGAAAGTTTACAGAGGACAACAGACCCCAAGTTGCAGCAATACCTCACATGACCATTACAACCTTCATCGGAGTTGTGTACCTGATTTGTGTCACACAACTAGATGACTCTTTTCGGGGGGAGGGTAGTTGTACCCCTCAGTGGAGAAACTAGGTCTTATTTCTATACTCTGTGATTATATACTTGGGGTTGTGTTCTTTAAATTTATATACACAGTTGTATGTATGTAAATACATGCATCAGCAATTAAAATACCTTTATTGCTCGATACAACATTATTGATAAAGTTTGTCAAACTTGCAGCAGGTCGGTGGTTTTCTCAGTATACTCCACCAATAAAACAAGATAACCATGATATAACTGAAATATTTTTAAAAGTGGCGTTAAACACCATAACTACCCCAATTTGACCCCCTTTTTTTTAAATGAACAATAAATAATTAAAATCCATAATTATATAATATGGAAACACCCTCTTTTGAAACAACACAAGTTTTGTAGGAAACCATTCAATGAACATTCATACCATGTGCGGTTTCAATTTGCCAAGTGGTTTCAGAGGAGAAGATTAAAATCTAAAATCTTACAGACAACGGATGCCAAGTGAGAGCAATACGTCATATGACCTTTACATTCTTGATCAGAGTTGTTACACACCTAGTTGACTCTTTTTTGGGGGGGTTGTACCCCTCAGCCGAGAAGCTAGGTCCTATTTCTATACCCCGGGGTTCCCTCGGGGGATGTTCTTTAAATTTACATACAGTTGTGCATATGTAAATACATGAATCAGCAATTAAAATTCCTTTATTGCTTGATACAACATTATTGATAAAGTTTGTCAAACTTGCAGCAGGTCGGTGGTTTTCTCAGTATACTCCACCAATAAAACAAGATAGCCATGATATAACTGAAATATTGTTAAAAATGGCGTTAAACACCAAAATTACCCCAATTTGAGCCCCTTTTTCTTAAATGAACAATAAATAATTAAAATCCATAATTATATAATATGGAAACACCCTCTTTTGAAACAACACAAGTTTTGTAGGAAACCATTCAATGAACATTCATACCATGTGCGGTTTCAATTTGCCAAGTGGTTTCAGAGGAGAAGATTAAAATCTAAAATCTTACAGACAACGGATGCCAAGTGAGAGCAATACGTCATATGACCTTTACATTCTTGATCAGAGTTGTTACACACCTAGTTGACTCTTTTTTGGGGGGGGTTGTACCCCTCAGCCAAGAAGCTAGGTCCTATTTCTATACCCCGGGGTTCCCTCGGGGGGATGTTCTTTAAATTTACATACAGTTGTGCATATGTAAATACATGCATCAGCAATTAAAATTCCTTTATTGCTTGATACAACATTATTGATAAAGTTTGTCAAACTTGCAGCAGGTCGGTGGTTTTCTCAGTATACTCCACCAATAAAACAAGATAGCCATGATATAACTGAAATATTGTTAAAAGTGGCGTTAAACACCATAACTACCCCAATTTGACCCCCTTTTTTTTAAATGAACAATAAATAATTAAAATCCATAATTATATAATATGGAAACACCCTCTTTTGAAACAACACAAGTTTTGTAGGAAACCATTCAATGAACATTCATACCATGTGCGGTTTCAATTTGCCAAGTGGTTTCAGAGGAGAAGATTAAAATCTAAAATCTTACAGACAACGGATGCCAAGTGAGAGCAATACGTCATATGACCTTTACATTCTTGATCAGAGTTGTTACACACCTAGTTGACTCTTTTTTGGGGGGGTTGTACCCCTCAGCCGAGAAGCTAGGTCCTATTTCTATACCCCGGGGTTCCCTCGGGGGGATGTTCTTTAAATTTACATACAGTTGTGCATATGTAAATACATGCATCAGCAATTAAAATTCCTTTATTGCTTGATACAACATTATTGATAAAGTTTGTCAAACTTGCAGCAGGTCGGTGGTTTTCTCAGTATACTCCACCAATAAAACAAGATAGCCATGATATAACTGAAATATTGTTAAAAGTGGCGTTAAACACCATAACTACCCCAATTTGACCCCCTTTTTTTTAAATGAACAATAAATAATTAAAATCCATAATTATATAATATGGAAACACCCTCTTTTGAAACAACAACACAAGTTTTTGTAGGAAACCATTCAATGAACATTCATATCATGTCACATTTGGTTTCAATTTGCCAAGTGCTTTCAGAGGAGGAGATTCAATCTAAAAGTTCAGACAACGGATGCCAAGTGAGAGCAATATGTCACATGACTTTATATTCTGCATTCAGAGTTGACATGAATTAAGGATTTCATCAGCTCATAGATTTATTTTTTATTTTTTTTTTATTTTTTTTACAGTCAGATTAAAATCAAATGATATATTGGGTTTTAATCTGAGTGAACTAGGTATGATACCATGAAATCCTTAATTCAGAGATGGCACTGTCTATTCTTAGAGCATTGATGCATTTTTTAATTCTACGATTAGTACTCCAAAAAAAGTTTGGTTCCATTTATCCCAGTGGTTTCAGAGAGATTTAATTGTGAAAGTTTACAGAGGACAACAGACCCCAAGTTGCAGCAATACCTCACATGACCATTACAACCTTCATCGGAGTTGTGTACCTGATTTGTGTCACACAACTAGATGACTCTTTTCGGGGGGAGGGTAGTTGTACCCCTCAGTGGAGAAACTAGGTCTTATTTCTATACTCTGTGATTATATACTTGGGGTTGTGTTCTTTAAATTTATATACACAGTTGTATGTATGTAAATACATGCATCAGCAATTAAAATACCTTTATTGCTCGATACAACATTATTGATAAAGTTTGTCAAACTTGCAGCAGGTCGGTGGTTTTCTCAGTATACTCCACCAATAAAACAAGATAACCATGATATAACTGAAATATTTTTAAAAGTGGCGTTAAACACCATAACTACCCCAATTTGACCCCCTTTTTTTTAAATGAACAATAAATAATTAAAATCCATAATTATATAATATGGAAACACCCTCTTTTGAAACAACACAAGTTTTGTAGGAAACCATTCAATGAACATTCATACCATGTGCGGTTTCAATTTGCCAAGTGGTTTCAGAGGAGAAGATTAAAATCTAAAATCTTACAGACAATGGAAGCCAAGTGAGAGCAATACGTCATATGACCTTTACATTCTTGATCAGAGTTGTTACACACCTAGTTGACTCTTTTTTGGGGGGTTTGTACCCCTCAGCCGAGAAGCTAGGTCCTATACCCCAGGGTTCCCTCGGGGGATGTTCTTTAAATTTATATACAGTTGTGCATATGTAAATACATGCATCAGCAATTAAAACACCTTTATTGCTCGATACACCGTTACGAATAAAGTTTGTCAGACTTGCGGCAGGTCAGTGGTTTTCTCGGTATACTCCACCGATAAAACAAGATAGCCATGGCGTTAAACACCATAACTCCCCCAATTTGACCCCCCCTTTTTTTTAAATGAACAATAAATAATTAAAATCCATAATTATATAATATGGAAACACCCTCTTTTGAAACACAAGTTTTGTAGGAAACCATTCAATGAACATTCATACCATGTGCGGTTTCAATTTGCCAAGTGGTTTCAGAGGAGAAGATTAAAATCTAAAATCTTACAGACAACGGATGCCAAGTGAGAGCAATACGTCATATGACCTTTACATTCTTGATCAGAGTTGTTACACACCTAGTTGACTCTTTTTTGGGGGGGTTGTACCCCTCAGCCGAGAAGCTAGGTCCTATTTCTATACCCCGGGGTTCCCTCGGGGGGATGTTCTTTAAATTTACATACAGTTGTGCATATGTAAATACATGCATCAGCAATTAAAATTCCTTTATTGCTTGATACAACATTATTGATAAAGTTTGTCAAACTTGCAGCAGGTCGGTGGTTTTCTCAGTATACTCCACCAATAAAACAAGATAGCCATGATATAACTGAAATATTGTTAAAAGTGGCGTTAAACACCATAACTACCCCAATTTGACCCCCTTTTTTTTAAATGAACAATAAATAATTAAAATCCATAATTATATAATATGGAAACACCCTCTTTTGAAACAACAACACAAGTTTTTGTAGGAAACCATTCAATGAACATTCATATCATGTCACATTTGGTTTCAATTTGCCAAGTGCTTTCAGAGGAGGAGATTCAATCTAAAAGTTCAGACAACGGATGCCAAGTGAGAGCAATATGTCACATGACTTTATATTCTGCATTCAGAGTTGACATGAATTAAGGATTTCATCAGCTCATAGATTTATTTTTTATTTTTTTTTTATTTTTTTTACAGTCAGATTAAAATCAAATGATATATTGGGTTTTAATCCGAGTGAACTAGGTATGATACCATGAAATCCTTAATTCAGAGATGGCACTGTCTATTCTTAGAGCATTGATGCATTTTTTAATTCTACGATTAGTACTCCAAAAAAAGTTTGGTTCCATTTATCCCAGTGGTTTCAGAGAGATTTAATTGTGAAAGTTTACAGAGGACAACAGACCCCAAGTTGCAGCAATACCTCACATGACCATTACAACCTTCATCGGAGTTGTGTACCTGATTTGTGTCACACAACTAGATGACTCTTTTCGGGGGGAGGGTAGTTGTACCCCTCAGTGGAGAAACTAGGTCTTATTTCTATACTCTGTGATTATATACTTGGGGTTGTGTTCTTTAAATTTATATACACAGTTGTATGTATGTAAATACATGCATCAGCAATTAAAATACCTTTATTGCTCGATACAACATTATTGATAAAGTTTGTCAAACTTGCAGCAGGTCGGTGGTTTTCTCAGTATACTCCACCAATAAAACAAGATAACCATGATATAACTGAAATATTTTTAAAAGTGGCGTTAAACACCATAACTACCCCAATTTGACCCCCTTTTTTTTAAATGAACAATAAATAATTAAAATCCATAATTATATAATATGGAAACACCCTCTTTTGAAACAACACAAGTTTTGTAGGAAACCATTCAATGAACATTCATACCATGTGCGGTTTCAATTTGCCAAGTGGTTTCAGAGGAGAAGATTAAAATCTAAAATCTTACAGACAATGGAAGCCAAGTGAGAGCAATACGTCATATGACCTTTACATTCTTGATCAGAGTTGTTACACACCTAGTTGACTCTTTTTTGGGGGGTTTGTACCCCTCAGCCGAGAAGCTAGGTCCTATACCCCAGGGTTCCCTCGGGGGATGTTCTTTAAATTTATATACAGTTGTGCATATGTAAATACATGCATCAGCAATTAAAACACCTTTATTGCTCGATACACCGTTACGAATAAAGTTTGTCAGACTTGCGGCAGGTCAGTGGTTTTCTCGGTATACTCCACCGATAAAACAAGATAGCCATGGCGTTAAACACCATAACTCCCCCAATTTGACCCCCCCTTTTTTTAAATGAACAATAAATAATTAAAATCCATAATTATATAATATGGAAACACCCTCTTTTGAAAAAAACAACACAAGTTTTGTAGGAAACCATTCAATGAACATTCATACCATGTGCGGTTTCAATTTGCCAAGTGGTTTCAGAGGAGAAGATTAAAATCTAAAATCTTACAGACAACGGATGCCAAGTGAGAGCAATACGTCATATGACCTTTACATTCTTGATCAGAGTTGTTACACACCTAGTTGACTCTTTTTTGGGGGGGTTGTACCCCTCAGCCGAGAAGCTAGGTCCTATTTCTATACCCCGGGGTTCCCTCGGGGGATGTTCTTTAAATTTACATACAGTTGTGCATATGTAAATACATGAATCAGCAATTAAAATTCCTTTATTGCTTGATACAACATTATTGATAAAGTTTGTCAAACTTGCAGCAGGTCGGTGGTTTTCTCAGTATACTCCACCAATAAAACAAGATAGCCATGATATAACTGAAATATTGTTAAAAATGGCGTTAAACACCAAAATTACCCCAATTTGAGCCCCTTTTTCTTAAATGAACAATAAATAATTAAAATCCATAATTATATAATATGGAAACACCCACTTTTGAAACAACACAAGTTTTGTAGGAAACCATTCAATGAACATTCATACCATGTGCGGTTTCAATTTGCCAAGTGGTTTCAGAGGAGAAGATTAAAATCTAAAATCTTACAGACAACGGATGCCAAGTGAGAGCAATACGTCATATGACCTTTACATTCTTGATCAGAGTTGTTACACACCTAGTTGACTCTTTTTTGGGGGGGGTTGTACCCCTCAGCCAAGAAGCTAGGTCCTATTTCTATACCCCGGGGTTCCCTCGGGGGGATGTTCTTTAAATTTACATACAGTTGTGCATATGTAAATACATGCATCAGCAATTAAAATTCCTTTATTGCTTGATACAACATTATTGATAAAGTTTGTCAAACTTGCAGCAGGTCGGTGGTTTTCTCAGTATACTCCACCAATAAAACAAGATAGCCATGATATAACTGAAATATTGTTAAAAGTGGCGTTAAACACCATAACTACCCCAATTTGACCCCCTTTTTTTTAAATGAACAATAAATAATTAAAATCCATAATTATATAATATGGAAACACCCTCTTTTGAAACAACACAAGTTTTGTAGGAAACCATTCAATGAACATTCATACCATGTGCGGTTTCAATTTGCCAAGTGGTTTCAGAGGAGAAGATTAAAATCTAAAATCTTACAGACAACGGATGCCAAGTGAGAGCAATACGTCATATGACCTTTACATTCTTGATCAGAGTTGTTACACACCTAGTTGACTCTTTTTTGGGGGGGTTGTACCCCTCAGCCGAGAAGCTAGGTCCTATTTCTATACCCCGGGGTTCCCTCGGGGGGATGTTCTTTAAATTTACATACAGTTGTGCATATGTAAATACATGCATCAGCAATTAAAATTCCTTTATTGCTTGATACAACATTATTGATAAAGTTTGTCAAACTTGCAGCAGGTCGGTGGTTTTCTCAGTATACTCCACCAATAAAACAAGATAGCCATGATATAACTGAAATATTGTTAAAAGTGGCGTTAAACACCATAACTACCCCAATTTGACCCCCTTTTTTTTAAATGAACAATAAATAATTAAAATCCATAATTATATAATATGGAAACACCCTCTTTTGAAACAACAACACAAGTTTTTGTAGGAAACCATTCAATGAACATTCATATCATGTCACATTTGGTTTCAATTTGCCAAGTGCTTTCAGAGGAGGAGATTCAATCTAAAAGTTCAGACAACGGATGCCAAGTGAGAGCAATATGTCACATGACTTTATATTCTGCATTCAGAGTTGACATGAATTAAGGATTTCATCAGCTCATAGATTTATTTTTTATTTTTTTTTTATTTTTTTTACAGTCAGATTAAAATCAAATGATATATTGGGTTTTAATCTGAGTGAACTAGGTATGATACCATGAAATCCTTAATTCAGAGATGGCACTGTCTATTCTTAGAGCATTGATGCATTTTTTAATTCTACGATTAGTACTCCAAAAAAAGTTTGGTTCCATTTATCCCAGTGGTTTCAGAGAGATTTAATTGTGAAAGTTTACAGAGGACAACAGACCCCAAGTTGCAGCAATACCTCACATGACCATTACAACCTTCATCGGAGTTGTGTACCTGATTTGTGTCACACAACTAGATGACTCTTTTCGGGGGGAGGGTAGTTGTACCCCTCAGTGGAGAAACTAGGTCTTATTTCTATACTCTGTGATTATATACTTGGGGTTGTGTTCTTTAAATTTATATACACAGTTGTATGTATGTAAATACATGCATCAGCAATTAAAATACCTTTATTGCTCGATACAACATTATTGATAAAGTTTGTCAAACTTGCAGCAGGTCGGTGGTTTTCTCAGTATACTCCACCAATAAAACAAGATAACCATGATATAACTGAAATATTTTTAAAAGTGGCGTTAAACACCATAACTACCCCAATTTGACCCCCTTTTTTTTAAATGAACAATAAATAATTAAAATCCATAATTATATAATATGGAAACACCCTCTTTTGAAACAACACAAGTTTTGTAGGAAACCATTCAATGAACATTCATACCATGTGCGGTTTCAATTTGCCAAGTGGTTTCAGAGGAGAAGATTAAAATCTAAAATCTTACAGACAATGGAAGCCAAGTGAGAGCAATACGTCATATGACCTTTACATTCTTGATCAGAGTTGTTACACACCTAGTTGACTCTTTTTTGGGGGGTTTGTACCCCTCAGCCGAGAAGCTAGGTCCTATACCCCAGGGTTCCCTCGGGGGATGTTCTTTAAATTTATATACAGTTGTGCATATGTAAATACATGCATCAGCAATTAAAACACCTTTATTGCTCGATACACCGTTACGAATAAAGTTTGTCAGACTTGCGGCAGGTCAGTGGTTTTCTCGGTATACTCCACCGATAAAACAAGATAGCCATGGCGTTAAACACCATAACTCCCCCAATTTGACCCCCCCTTTTTTTTAAATGAACAATAAATAATTAAAATCCATAATTATATAATATGGAAACACCCTCTTTTGAAACACAAGTTTTGTAGGAAACCATTCAATGAACATTCATACCATGTGCGGTTTCAATTTGCCAAGTGGTTTCAGAGGAGAAGATTAAAATCTAAAATCTTACAGACAACGGATGCCAAGTGAGAGCAATACGTCATATGACCTTTACATTCTTGATCAGAGTTGTTACACACCTAGTTGACTGTTTTTTGGGGGGGTTGTACCCCTCAGCCGAGAAGCTAGGTCCTATTTCTATACCCCGGGGTTCCCTCGGGGGGATGTTCTTTAAATTTACATACAGTTGTGCATATGTAAATACATGCATCAGCAATTAAAATTCCTTTATTGCTTGATACAACATTATTGATAAAGTTTGTCAAACTTGCAGCAGGTCGGTGGTTTTCTCAGTATACTCCACCAATAAAACAAGATAGCCATGATATAACTGAAATATTGTTAAAAGTGGCGTTAAACACCATAACTACCCCAATTTGACCCCCTTTTTTTTAAATGAACAATAAATAATTAAAATCCATAATTATATAATATGGAAACACCCTCTTTTGAAACAACACAAGTTTTGTAGGAAACCATTCAATGAACATTCATACCATGTGCGGTTTCAATTTGCCAAGTGGTTTCAGAGGAGAAGATTAAAATCTAAAATCTTACAGACAACGGATGCCAAGTGAGAGCAATACGTCATATGACCTTTACATTCTTGATCAGAGTTGTTACACACCTAGTTGACTCTTTTTTGGGGGGGTTGTACCCCTCAGCCGAGAAGCTAGGTCCTATTTCTATACCCCGGGGTTCCCTCGGGGGGATGTTCTTTAAATTTACATACAGTTGTGCATATGTAAATACATGCATCAGCAATTAAAATTCCTTTATTGCTTGATACAACATTATTGATAAAGTTTGTCAAACTTGCAGCAGGTCGGTGGTTTTCTCAGTATACTCCACCAATAAAACAAGATAGCCATGATATAACTGAAATATTGTTAAAAGTGGCGTTAAACACCATAACTACCCCAATTTGACCCCCTTTTTTTTAAATGAACAATAAATAATTAAAATCCATAATTATATAATATGGAAACACCCTCTTTTGAAACAACAACACAAGTTTTTGTAGGAAACCATTCAATGAACATTCATATCATGTCACATTTGGTTTCAATTTGCCAAGTGCTTTCAGAGGAGGAGATTCAATCTAAAAGTTCAGACAACGGATGCCAAGTGAGAGCAATATGTCACATGACTTTATATTCTGCATTCAGAGTTGACATGAATTAAGGATTTCATCAGCTCATAGATTTATTTTTTATTTTTTTTTTATTTTTTTTACAGTCAGATTAAAATCAAATGATATATTGGGTTTTAATCTGAGTGAACTAGGTATGATACCATGAAATCCTTAATTCAGAGATGGCACTGTCTATTCTTAGAGCATTAATGCATTTTTTAATTCTACGATTAGTACTCCAAAAAAAGTTTGGTTCCATTTATCCCAGTGGTTTCAGAGAGATTTAATTGTGAAAGTTTACAGAGGACAACAGACCCCAAGTTGCAGCAATACCTCACATGACCATTACAACCTTCATCGGAGTTGTGTACCTGATTTGTGTCACACAACTAGATGACTCTTTTCGGGGGGAGGGTAGTTGTACCCCTCAGTGGAGAAACTAGGTCTTATTTCTATACTCTGTGATTATATACTTGGGGTTGTGTTCTTTAAATTTATATACACAGTTGTATGTATGTAAATACATGCATCAGCAATTAAAATACCTTTATTGCTCGATACAACATTATTGATAAAGTTTGTCAAACTTGCAGCAGGTCGGTGGTTTTCTCAGTATACTCCACCAATAAAACAAGATAACCATGATATAACTGAAATATTTTTAAAAGTGGCGTTAAACACCATAACTACCCCAATTTGACCCCCTTTTTTTTAAATGAACAATAAATAATTAAAATCCATAATTATATAATATGGAAACACCCTCTTTTGAAACAACACAAGTTTTGTAGGAAACCATTCAATGAACATTCATACCATGTGCGGTTTCAATTTGCCAAGTGGTTTCAGAGGAGAAGATTAAAATCTAAAATCTTACAGACAATGGAAGCCAAGTGAGAGCAATACGTCATATGACCTTTACATTCTTGATCAGAGTTGTTACACACCTAGTTGACTCTTTTTTGGGGGGTTTGTACCCCTCAGCCGAGAAGCTAGGTCCTATACCCCAGGGTTCCCTCGGGGGATGTTCTTTAAATTTATATACAGTTGTGCATATGTAAATACATGCATCAGCAATTAAAACACCTTTATTGCTCGATACACCGTTACGAATAAAGTTTGTCAGACTTGCGGCAGGTCAGTGGTTTTCTCGGTATACTCCACCGATAAAACAAGATAGCCATGGCGTTAAACACCATAACTCCCCCAATTTGACCCCCCCTTTTTTTAAATGAACAATAAATAATTAAAATCCATAATTATATAATATGGAAACACCCTCTTTTGAAAAAAACAACACAAGTTTTGTAGGAAACCATTCAATGAACATTCATACCATGTGCGGTTTCAATTTGCCAAGTGGTTTCAGAGGAGAAGATTAAAATCTAAAATCTTACAGACAACGGATGCCAAGTGAGAGCAATACGTCATATGACCTTTACATTCTTGATCAGAGTTGTTACACACCTAGTTGACTCTTTTTTGGGGGGGGTTGTACCCCTCAGCCGAGAAGCTAGGTCCTATTTCTATACCCCGGGGTTCCCTCGGGGGATGTTCTTTAAATTTACATACAGTTGTGCATATGTAAATACATGAATCAGCAATTAAAATTCCTTTATTGCTTGATACAACATTATTGATAAAGTTTGTCAAACTTGCAGCAGGTCGGTGGTTTTCTCAGTATACTCCACCAATAAAACAAGATAGCCATGATATAACTGAAATATTGTTAAAAATGGCGTTAAACACCAAAATTACCCCAATTTGAGCCCCTTTTTCTTAAATGAACAATAAATAATTAAAATCCATAATTATATAATATGGAAACACCCTCTTTTGAAACAACACAAGTTTTGTAGGAAACCATTCAATGAACATTCATACCATGTGCGGTTTCAATTTGCCAAGTGGTTTCAGAGGAGAAGATTAAAATCTAAAATCTTACAGACAACGGATGCCAAGTGAGAGCAATACGTCATATGACCTTTACATTCTTGATCAGAGTTGTTACACACCTAGTTGACTCTTTTTTTGGGGGGGTTGTACCCCTCAGCCGAGAAGCTAGGTCCTATTTCTATACCCCGGGGTTCCCTCGGGGGATGTTCTTTAAATTTACATACAGTTGTGCATATGTAAATACATGAATCAGCAATTAAAATTCCTTTATTGCTTGATACAACATTATTGATAAAGTTTGTCAAACTTGCAGCAGGTCGGTGGTTTTCTCAGTATACTCCACCAATAAAACAAGATAGCCATGATATAACTGAAATATTGTTAAAAATGGCGTTAAACACCAAAATTACCCCAATTTGAGCCCCTTTTTCTTAAATGAACAATAAATAATTAAAATCCATAATTATATAATATGGAAACACCCTCTTTTGAAACAACACAAGTTTTGTAGGAAACCATTCAATGAACATTCATACCATGTGCGGTTTCAATTTGCCAAGTGGTTTCAGAGGAGAAGATTAAAATCTAAAATCTTACAGACAACGGATGCCAAGTGAGAGCAATACGTCATATGACCTTTACATTCTTGATCAGAGTTGTTACACACCTAGTTGACTCTTTTTTTGGGGGGGTTGTACCCCTCAGCCGAGAAGCTAGGTCCTATTTCTATACCCCGGGGTTCCCTCGGGGGATGTTCTTTAAATTTACATACAGTTGTGCATATGTAAATACATGAATCAGCAATTAAAATTCCTTTATTGCTTGATACAACATTATTGATAAAGTTTGTCAAACTTGCAGCAGGTCGGTGGTTTTCTCAGTATACTCCACCAATAAAACAAGATAGCCATGATATAACTGAAATATTGTTAAAAGTGGCGTTAAACACCATAACTACCCCAATTTGACCCCCTTTTTTTTAAATGAACAATAAATAATTAAAATCCATAATTATATAATATGGAAACACCCTCTTTTGAAACAACAACACAAGTTTTTGTAGGAAACCATTCAATGAACATTCATATCATGTCACATTTGGTTTCAATTTGCCAAGTGCTTTCAGAGGAGGAGATTCAATCTAAAAGTTCAGACAACGGATGCCAAGTGAGAGCAATATGTCACATGACTTTATATTCTGCATTCAGAGTTGACATGAATTAAGGATTTCATCAGCTCATAGATTTATTTTTTATTTTTTTTTAATTTTTTTTAGTCAGATTAAAATCAAATGATATATTGGGTTTTAATCTGAGTGAACTAGGTATGATACCATGAAATCCTTAATTCAGAGATGGCACTGTCTATTCTTAGAGCATTGATGCATTTTTTAATTCTACGATTAGTACTCCAAAAAAAGTTTGGTTCCATTTATCCCAGTGGTTTCAGAGAGATTTAATTGTGAAAGTTTACAGAGGACAACAGACCCCAAGTTGCAGCAATACCTCACATGACCATTACAACCTTCATCGGAGTTGTGTACCTGATTTGTGTCACACAACTAGATGACTCTTTTCGGGGGAAGGGTAGTTGTACCCCTCAGTGGAGAAACTAGGTCTTATTTCTATACTCTGTGATTATATACTTGGGGTTGTGTTCTTTAAATTTATATACACAGTTGTATGTATGTAAATACATGCATCAGCAATTAAAATACCTTTATTGCTCGATACAACATTATTGATAAAGTTTGTCAAACTTGCAGCAGGTCGGTGGTTTTCTCAGTATACTCCACCAATAAAACAAGATAACCATGATATAACTGAAATATTGTTAAAAGTGGCGTTAAACACCATAACTACCCCAATTTGACCCCCTTTTTTTTAAATGAACAATAAATAATTAAAATCCATAATTATATAATATGGAAACACCCTCTTTTGAAACAACACAAGTTTTGTAGGAAACCATTCAATGAACATTCATACCATGTGCGGTTTCAATTTGCCAAGTGGTTTCAGAGGAGAAGATTAAAATCTAAAATCTTACAGACAATGGAAGCCAAGTGAGAGCAATACGTCATATGACCTTTACATTCTTGATCAGAGTTGTTACACACCTAGTTGACTCTTTTTTGGGGGGTTTGTACCCCTCAGCCGAGAAGCTAGGTCCTATACCCCAGGGTTCCCTCGGGGGATGTTCTTTAAATTTATATACAGTTGTGCATATGTAAATACATGCATCAGCAATTAAAACACCTTTATTGCTCGATACACCGTTACGAATAAAGTTTGTCAGACTTGCGGCAGGTCAGTGGTTTTCTCGGTATACTCCACCGATAAAACAAGATAGCCATGGCGTTAAACACCATAACTCCCCCAATTTGACCCCCCCTTTTTTTTAAATGAACAATAAATAATTAAAATCCATAATTATATAATATGGAAACACCCTCTTTTGAAAAAAACAACACAAGTTTTGTAGGAAACCATTCAATGAACATTCATACCATGTGCGGTTTCAATTTGCCAAGTGGTTTCAGAGGAGAAGATTAAAATCTAAAATCTTACAGACAACGGATGCCAAGTGAGAGCAATACGTCATATGACCTTTACATTCTTGATCAGAGTTGTTACACACCTAGTTGACTGTTTTTTGGGGGGGTTGTACCCCTCAGCCGAGAAGCTAGGTCCTATTTCTATACCCCGGGGTTCCCTCGGGGGGATGTTCTTTAAATTTACATACAGTTGTGCATATGTAAATACATGCATCAGCAATTAAAATTCCTTTATTGCTTGATACAACATTATTGATAAAGTTTGTCAAACTTGCAGCAGGTCGGTGGTTTTCTCAGTATACTCCACCAATAAAACAAGATAGCCATGATATAACTGAAATATTGTTAAAAGTGGCGTTAAACACCATAACTACCCCAATTTGACCCCCTTTTCTTAAATGAACAATAAATAATTAAAATCCATAATTATATAATATGGAAACACCCTCTTTTGAAACACAAGTTTTGTAGGAAACCATTCAATGAACATTCATACCATGTGCGGTTTCAATTTGCCAAGTGGTTTCAGAGGAGAAGATTAAAATCTAAAATCTTACAGACAACGGATGCCAAGTGAGAGCAATACGTCATATGACCTTTACATTCTTGATCAGAGTTGTTACACACCTAGTTGACTCTTTTTTGGGGGGGTTGTACCCCTCAGCCGAGAAGCTAGGTCCTATTTCTATACCCCGGGGTTCCCTCGGGGGGATGTTCTTTAAATTTACATACAGTTGTGCATATGTAAATACATGCATCAGCAATTAAAATTCCTTTATTGCTTGATACAACATTATTGATAAAGTTTGTCAAACTTGCAGCAGGTCGGTGGTTTTCTCAGTATACTCCACCAATAAAACAAGATAGCCATGATATAACTGAAATATTGTTAAAAGTGGCATTAAACACCATAATTACCCCAATTTGACCCCCTTTTTTTTAAATGAACAATAAATAATTAAAATCCATAATTATATAATATGGAAACACCCTCTTTTGAAACAACACAAGTTTTGTAGGAAACCATTCAATGAACATTCATACCATGTGCGGTTTCAATTTGCCAAGTGGTTTCAGAGGAGAAGATTAAAATCTAAAATCTTAGACAACGGATGGCAAGTGAGAGCAATACGTCATATGACCTTTACATTCTTGATCAGAGTTGTTACACACCTAGTTGACTCTTTCTTGGGGGGGTTGTACCCCTCAGCCGAGAAGCTAGGTCCTATACCCCAGGGTTCCCTCGGGGGGATGTTCTTTAAATTTACATACAGTTGTGCATATGTAAATACATGCATCAGCAATTAAAATTCCTTTATTGCTTGATACAACATTATTGATAAAGTTTGTCAAACTTGCAGCAGGTCGGTGGTTTTCTCAGTATACTCCACCAATAAAACAAGATAGCCATGATATAACTGAAATATTGTTAAAAGTGGCGTTAAACACCATAACTACCCCAATTTGACCCCCTTTTTTTTAAATGAACAATAAATAATTAAAATCCATAATTATATAATATGGAAACACCCTCTTTTGAAACAACACAAGTTTTGTAGGAAACCATTCAATGAACATTCATACCATGTGCGGTTTCAATTTGCCAAGTGGTTTCAGAGGAGAACATTAAAATCTAAAATCTTAGACAACGGATGCCAAGTGAGAGCAATACGTCATATGACCTTTACATTCTTGATCAGAGTTGTTACACACCTAGTTGACTCTTTTTTGGGGGGGTTGTACCCCTCAGCCGAGAAGCTAGGTCCTATTTCTATACCCCGGGGTTCCCTCGGGGGGATGTTCTTTAAATTTACATACAGTTGTGCATATGTAAATACATGCATCAGCAATTAAAATTCCTTTATTGCTTGATACAACATTATTGATAAAGTTTGTCAAACTTGCAGCAGGTCGGTGGTTTTCTCAGTATACTCCACCAATAAAACAAGATAGCCATGATATAACTGAAATATTGTTAAAAGTGGCATTAAACACCATAACTACCCCAATTTGACCTCCTTTTTTTTAAATGAACAATAAATAATTAAAATCCATAATTATATAATATGGAAACACCCTCTTTTGAAACAACACAAGTTTTGTAGGAAACCATTTAATGAACATTCATACCATGTGCGGTGTCAATTTGCCAAGTGGTTTCAGAGGAGAACATTAAAATCTAAAATCTTACAGACAACGGATGCCAAGTGAGAGCAATACATCATATGACCTTTACATTCTTGATCAGAGTTGTTACACACCTAGTTGACTCTTTTTTGGGGGGGTTGTACCCCTCAGCCGAGAAGCTAGGTCCTATACCCCAGGGTTCCCTCGGGGGGATGTTCTTTAAATTTACATACAGTTGTGCATATGTAAATACATGCATCAGCAATTAAAATTCCTTTATTGCTTGATACAACATTATTGATAAAGTTTGTCAAACTTGCAGCAGGTCGGTGGTTTTCTCAGTATACTCCACCAATAAAACAAGATAGCCATGATATAACTGAAATATTGTTAAAAGTGGCGTTAAACACCATAACTACCCCAATTTGACCCCCTTTTTTTTAAATGAACAATAAATAATTAAAATCCATAATTATATAATATGGAAACACCCTCTTTTGAAACAACACAAGTTTTGTAGGAAACCATTCAATGAACATTCATACCATGTGCGGTTTCAATTTGCCAAGTGGTTTCAGAGGAGAAGATTAAAATCTAAAATCTTACAGACAACGGATGCCAAGTGAGAGCAATACGTCATATGACCTTTACATTCTTGATCAGAGTTGTTACACACCTAGTTGACTCTTTTTTGGGGGGGTTGTACCCCTCAGCCGAGAAGCTAGGTCCTATTTCTATACCCCGGGGTTCCCTCGGGGGGATGTTCTTTAAATTTACATACAGTTGTGCATATGTAAATACATGCATCAACAATTAAAATTCCTTTATTGCTTGATACAACATTATTGATAAAGTTTGTCAAGCTTGCAGCAGGTCGGTGGTTTTCTCAGTATACTCCACCAATAAAACAAGATAGCCATGATATAACTGAAATATTGTTAAAAGTGGCGTTTAAACACCATAACTACCCCAATTTGACCCCCTTTTTTTAAATGAACAATAAATAATTAAAATCCATAATTATATAATATGGAAACACCCTCTTTTGAAACAACACAAGTTTTGTAGGAAACCATTCAATGAACATTCATACCATGTGCGGTTTCAATTTGCCAAGTGGTTTCAGAGGAGAAGATTAAAATCTAAAATCTTACAGACAACGGATGCCAAGTGAGAGCAATACGTCATATGACCTTTACATTCTTGATCAGAGTTGTTACACACCTAGTTGACTCTTTTTGGGGGGGGGGGGGGGGTTGTACCCCTCAGCCGAGAAGCTAGGTCCTATACCCCGGGTTTCCTCAGGGGGATGTTCTTTAAATTTATATACAGTTGTGCATATGTAAATACATGCATCAGCAATTAAAATTCCTTTATTGCTTGATACAACATTATTGATAAAGTTTGTCAAACTTGCAGCAGGTCGGTGGTTTTCTCAGTATACTCCACCAATAAAACAAGATAGCCATGATATAACTGAAATATTGTTAAAAGTGGCGTTAAACACCATAACTACCCCAATTTGACCCCCTTTTTTTTAAATGAACAATAAATAATTAAAATCCATAATTATATAATATGGAAACACACTCTTTTGAAACAACACAAGTTTTGTAGGAAACCATTCAATGAACATTCATACCATGTGCGGTTTCAATTTGCCAAGTGGTTTCAGAGGAGAAGATTAAAATCTAAAATCTTACAGACAACGGATGCCAAGTAAGAGCAATACGTCATATGACCTTTACATTCTTGATCAGAGTTGTTACACACCTAGTTGACTCTTTTTTGGGGGGGTTGTACCCCTCAGCCGAGAAGCTAGGTCCTATTTCTATACCCCGGGGTTCCCTCGGGGGGATGTTCTTTAAATTTACATACAGTTGTGCATATGTAAATACATGCATCAACAATTAAAATTCCTTTATTGCTTGATACAACATTATTGATCAAGTTTGTCAAACTTGCAGCAGGTCGGTGGTTTTCTCAGTATACTCCACCAATAAAACAAGATAGCCATGATATAACTGAAATATTGTTAAAAGTGGCGTTAAACACCATAACTACCCCAATTTGACCCCCTTTTTTTTAAATGAACAATAAATAATTAAAATCCATAATTATATAATATGGAAACACCCTCTTTTGAAACAACACAAGTTTTGTAGGAAACCATTCAATGAACATTCATACCATGTGCGGTTTCAATTTGCCAAGTGGTTTCAGAGGAGAAGATTAAAATCTAAAATCTTACAGACAACGGATGCCAAGTGAGAGCAATACGTCATATGACCTTTACATTCTTGATCAGAGTTGTTACACACCTAGTTGACTCTTTTTTGGGGGGGTTGTACCCCTCAGCCGAGAAGCTAGGTCCTATTTCTATACCCCGGGGTTCCCTCGGGGGGATGTTCTTTAAATTTACATACAGTTGTGCATATGTAAATACATGCATCAACAATTAAAATTCCTTTATTGCTTGATACAACATTATTGATAAAGTTTGTCAAACTTGCAGCAGGTCGGTGGTTTTCTCAGTATACTCCACCAATAAAACAAGATAGCCATGATATAACTGAAATATTGTTAAAAGTGGCATTAAACACCATAACTACCCCAATTTGACCCCTTTTTTTTAAATGAACAATAAATAATTAAAATCCATAATTATATAATATGGAAACACCCTCTTTTGAAACAACACAAGTTTTGTAGGAAACCATTCAATGAACATTCATACCATGTGCAGTTTCAATTTGCCAAGTGGTTTCAGAGGAGAAGATTAAAATCTAAAATCTTAGACAACGGATGCCAAGTGAGAGCAATATGTCACACGACCTTTATATTCTTCATTCAGAGTTGTCATACACCTAGATGTCCCTCTTTTTTTTGGGGGGTTCCCCCACCCCCTGAAAAGAGTCATTCAGTTGTGCGATACAAATCAGGAACACAACTCTGACGAAGGTTGTAACGGTCATGTGAGGTATTGCTGCAACTTGGCATCCATTGTCCTCTGTAAACTTTCACAATTAAACCTCTCTGAAACCACTGGGCTAAATGGAACCAAACCTTTTTTGGAGAACTAATCGTACAATTAAAAAATACATCAATGGCCTAAGAATAGACCGTGCCATCTTTTGACTTCACTTTAATGTGGACAAATTTTCGCTATCTTTTACTGTTTCCGAGATGCTCTTGACTGGAAGGGACCAAAAAATACCAATTTCAAAATTTAACACATTTTAATTTTAAGATAAAAAAAATTTGGTTGTGAACAAAAAATTAACATTTTTCTATTGTATTATTGAAATGTATCATATTCCAGCAAATATAAATTTAAGATAAATTTTATGCAAAATTGAACAAAATGTGATATTATCTAGCCTGCAGTCAAGATAATATTACATTTTCATTGTTCTTTGTATCTCAAATGAATTTTTGATATAAGTTATAGGGTGGTCAATGTGTTTGAATTAAGAATTTCATCAGCTCATAGATCTATTTTTAATTTTTACAGTCAGATTAAAATCAAATGATATATTGGGTTTTAATCTGAGTGAACTAGGTATGATACCATGAAATCCTTAATTCAGAGATGGCACTGTCTATTCTTAGAGCATTGATGTATTTTTTAATTCTACGATTAGTACTCTAAAAAAGTTTGGTTCCATTTATCCCAGTGGTTTCAGAGAGGTTTAATTGTGAAAGTTTACAGAGGACAACAGACCCCAAGTTGCAGCAATACCTCACATGACCATTACAACCTTCATCGGAGTTGTGTACCTGATTTGTGTCACACAACTAGATGACTCTTTTCGGGGGGAGGGTAGTTGTACCCCTCAGTGGAGAAACTAGGTCTTATTTCCATACTCTGTGATTATATACTTGGGGGTGTGTTCTTTAAATTTATATACACAGTGGTATGTATGTAAATACATGTATCAGCAATTAAAATACCTTTATTGCTCGATACAACATTATTGATAAAGTTTGTCAGACTTGTGGCAGGTCGGCGGTTTTCTCAGTATACTCCACCAATAATACAAGATAGCCATGATATAACTGAAATATTGTTAAAAGTGGCATTAAACACCATAACTCCCCCAATTTGACCCCCCCTTTTTTTTAAATGAACAATAAATAATTAAAATCCATAATTATATAATATAGAAACACCCTCTTTTGAAAAAACAACACAAGTTTTGTAGGAAACCATTCAATGAACATTCATACCATGTTCGGTTTCAATTTGCCAAGTGGTTTCAGAGGAGAAGATTAAAATCTAAAAGCTTACAGACAACGGATGCCAAGTGAGAGCAATACGTCATATGACCTTTACATTCTTAATCAGAGTTGTTACACACCTAGTTGACTCTTTTTTGGGGGGTTATACCCCTCAGCCGAGAAGCTAGGTCCTATTTCTATACCCCGGGGTTCCCTCGGGGGGATGTTCTTTAAATTTATATACACAGTTGTGCATTATAAATATCAGCAATTAAAACACCTTTATTGCTCGATACACCATTACGGATAAAGTTTGTCAGACTTGCAGCAGGTCAGTGGTTTTCTCGGTATACTCCACCGATAAAACAAGATAGCCATGGCGTTAAACACCATAACTCCCCCAATTTGACCCCCCCTTTATTTTAAATGAACAATAAATAATTAAAATCCATAATTATATAATATGGAAACACCCTCTTTTGAAACAACAACACAAGTTTTGTAGGAAACCATTCAATGAACATTCATACCATGTTCGGTTTCAATTTGCCAAGTGGTTTCAGAGGAGAAGATTAAAATCTAAAAGCTTACAGACAACGGATGCCAAGTGAGAGCAATACGTCATATGACCTTTACATTCTTAATCAGTTGTTACACACCTAGTTGACTCTTTTTTGGGGGGTTGTACCCCTCAGCCGAGAAGCTAGGTCCTATTTCTATACCCCGGGGTTCCCTCAGGGGGATGTTCTTTAAATTTATATACACAGTTGTGCATTATAAATATCAGCAATTAAAACACCTTTATTGCTCGATACACCATTACGGATAAAGTTTGTCAGACTTGCAGCAGGTCAGTGGTTTTCTCGGTATACTCCACCGATAAAACAAGATAGCCATGGCGTTAAACACCATAACTCCCCCAATTTGACCCCCCCTTTATTTTAAATGAACAATAAATAATTAAAATCCATAATTATATAATATGGAAACACCCTCTTTTGAAACAACAACACAAGTTTTGTAGGAAACCATTCAATGAACATTCATACCATGTTCGGTTTCAATTTGCCAAGTGGTTTTAGAGGAGAAGATTAAAATCTAAAAGCTTACAGACAACAGATGCCAAGTGAGAGCAAAACATCATATGACCTTTACATTCTTGATCAGAGTTGCTACACACCTAGTTGACTCTTTTTGGGGGGGTTGTACCCCTCAGCCGAGAAGCTAGGTCCTATTTCTATACCCCGGGGTTCCCTCGGGGGGATGTTCTTTAAATTTATATACACAGTTGTGCGTATGTAAATATCAGCAATTAAAACACCTTTATTGCTCGATACACCATTATGGATAAAGTTTGTCAGACTTGCGGCAGGTCAGTGGTTTTCTCGGTATACTCCACCGATAAAACAAGATAGCCATGGCATTAAACACCATAACTCCCCCAATTTGACCCCCCTTTTTTAAATGAACAATAAATAACTAGGAAGAACTGTTTTAGATACCTAAAACGTATGTCTCCCCTTAATGCGGCCATCTGTACAACAACCTATCTCGATGTACAAAAATGTTATGGCCTGGGCAAGAAAACGCTATTTAAAAAACAATTATTTGACCTTGATGTCAAAGGTCAAGGTCCCATGAAGGTCATTACAGTATGCGACACATTGCCTTATGGTCATGCACCCACATACCAAATATAATTGACCTATCTGGAAAGACAAACAAGTTATGGTCCAGACTAAAACATTATGTCTCCCTTCGTTCGAAGGGGAGACATAATTAAAATCCATATATAATATGGAAATGCCCTCTTTTGAAACAACAACAAAAGTTTTTGTAGGAAACCATTTATATCATGTCACGTTTGGTTTCAATTTGCCAAGTGCTTTCAGAGGAGGAGATTCAATCTAAAAGACAACCATGATATAACTGAAATATTGTTAAAAGTGACGTTAAACACCATAACTCCCCTAATTTTTTTCCTCAAAAATATGAAATTGGAAAATATCTTCTGCCAACGGTAAATACACTATTTCATTTTAAACATATTCTATTCATAAATACACTATAGCTGTCGATACATAACTAAATGAAAACAAACATCCAATTTTTCTCAACTCGATCGCGTATATATATACGTACCCATCCGTAAAAAATCGGTAAATGTACAAACATCTATATATATATACGTCTGAAAATTAAACCAAACAGTGTTAGAATTAGATTTTAGAGCTGTAAAATTTTTGTTCTTCCCTCGAAGGGATTTGAACCCACACCATTGATACACTGCAGCACCATTCGCTTAGCCTTACGTCCAGCGCCCTAGACCTCTCGACTACATCCACTCCCTAAAATAAAGGAGCTTCAATAGTCGTAGTGTTACCTTGTCTCGTAAGGAAAATCTAGGGATAGACGTAAGACATGTGTATAAGCGTGTGTAGATGGTACATATATACTTTAATATTATAATTTGACAGCAATCTAACTCAGCAATTTTTAATATATTGTATAGGATAATGAAGAATTCATTATACAGTCACAGGAAATAAAGTATATTATACAAACGTCTAGAAGCAAGTGACAACCATACAATATATCTGTCCCACTGGATCTCAAAGTTACTTTAAAGGATACTAGGTTAATACTAAATATTATATACGTCTGAAAATTAAACCTAACAGTGTTAGAATTAGATTTTAGAGCTGTCAAATATATATATAAAGATTATCGATTAAATCCTGCCAAATAAAGTATGAAATTGAACTACGAAGTAATAATTTACCGATACAGGTTATAATCTCTCGAAGCATGTATAAATCTCTCGATTTGAATCTAATCTCCATTATTGTGTATTAATCCCTACATTTCACATGGAATCTCTGCTGAAAAGTACGAATAATTGGCACTTCCTGACGGAAATTAATATACAGCCAAGGAAATTAGGATTTTGATGTCCCTAGTGGTAGTAGAGCAACAATTTGGACAGCCATAACAAAGACCAGTCCAAAGGACAACATTCTATTTGGGATTAAGAAAAGTCCCAATGGATTTTTTTTTTAATCTTTAATTTCTAATTTTAGTTTAAACATATTTTATTTGCTCAAATATGCAAAAAGGATAAGACACAAGTTAAACAAACTTACGAAGTCTTCTCCTACATACAATAAGTTACAACATTATTTGATAGAGCATGCATGCATATGAATATTTCTTACATTAATATGTGTAAATTGAAGAAGAACAGAGAATGAAGAAAGGAATTAGAGGAGAGAGAGAGGTTGGTGGTGATGGTGTGTGTGGTTGTTCATTTGGTGAACCACTTAAACAAGTGATATCTATAAAAATGAAGTGAACTTACAAGCAACTGTACTGGTCAAATCTAACTTGTTACTGATTCAGATATATTGGATTCACTGTGACTGATCAAGAGCTCCTGCAAAAAAAGAACAATATTTAAACAAAGTCTTACATTGTGGAAAAGTAATGGACATGCTCGACAACTTTTACAAGGAACCATGACCTAAACAAGTCTTACAAAGTAACTGGAACAAGGCAAAACTTGTGCCAAAAGTAAAGCTTACAAGGAACATGGCTAAAAACAAACTTTAATGGAACTACAAAAGTGTACATGTAGGATACAAACAATTGTGGGAATTTTCCATACATCTTTGGCTAAAATGTAATAAGGCCATATAAGCTTGTCTTACTAATCTCATGCTTACAAATGGTTATTTGCTTTTTATGTGGCCCTTTTCTTTTCACAACTAGTGCTCTCAACTAGAGGCTCAGTGGTCTGAGCCTGTGTCGCTCACCTTTCATTCTGCTTTGAGGAAACTTAATACAGAACCTTCCATAGGTGCTTCACACGAAATTTCGGTTCATTTTGGCTAAGCAGTTTCAGGGAAGAAGATTTTTAGAAATCAACCACTCTAAAACAAGAATTGCCTGCGGTGGCCATGTTTGTTAAGGGATCGGAACGAAATGAGCAATTGCAACAGCGGACTTTCCATAGATGCTTCCTACCAATTTTCGGTACATTTGGCCAAATGGTTTCAGAGGGGAAGAATCTAAAAAATCAGCCAATCAGAAACAAGAATCGCCTGTGGTGGCCATGTTTGCTAACGGATCGGGATGGATTGAGCAATCTTTTTTGAGGACCTTCTATAGATGCTTCCTACCACGTTTCAAATCATTTGGCCAAGCAGTTTCAGAGGAGAAGATTTTTAGAAATTGACCAATCAGAAACAAGAATTGCCTGTGGTGGCCATGTTTGTTAATGGATCAGGACAAAATGAGCAATCTTTATAGAGGACCTCCCATAGATGCATCCTACAACATTTCGGTACATTTGGCCAAGATTTTCAAAAATAGGCCATTCAGAAACAAGAATTGCCTGTGGCGGCCATTTTTGTAAACGGATCGGAATGAAATGAGCAATCACAACAGAGGACTTTCCATAGATGCTTCCTACCAAGTTTCGGTACATAAGAATTGACGGTGGCAGCCATGTTTGTTAATGGATCGGGACAAAATGAGCACTCTTTATAGAGGATTACCCATAGATACTTCCTACCAAGTTTCGGTTTATTTGGCCAAGCGGTTTCAGAGGTGAAGAATTTTTTTTAAATCAGGCACTCAGAAACAAGTCACCTGTGGGGCCACAGTGTGGGCCATGTTTGTTAACGGATCGGGACGAAATGAGCAATCTTTATAGAGGCCCTTCCATAGATGCTTTCTACCAAGTTTCGCTTCACTTGGTTAAGTGCTTTCGGAGGAGAAGATTTTTAGAAATCGACCAATCAGAAAGAATCGGGACGAAATGAGCAATCTTTACAGAGGACCTTCCATACATGCTTTCTACCAAATATCAGTTCAAACTTTTGAATACATCGATTGTGACATGATTCATTAAGCTTGTCGGTCTTGCTAAGCATCACCACTTCAATGCCCATATTTGGAAATTGCCGTCACCAATAACCTTACTTATTGACAAATGCGAGCTGGAAGAAAGCACATGGAGAATCAAAATAAGATCTTTAAGCCTAGAATAGAGATGCCGGTAATTTCCGCCATTTTCTTTTCCGGTAATGAAAATGACCAAAATTGACATTTTCAAAAATTTTGAAAATTGACCAATCAGAAATAGAATTGGTGGTGGCGATCATGTTTGTTAATTCATTTGATCGAAACGAATAAAGAAATCTTCATAACGGACCTTCCATAGATGCTTCCTCCCAGTGTCTGTTCATTTGGCCAAGCAGTTTTAGAGTAGAAGAATTTTTGGAAATTTGAACAGTGGTTAGGGATCGTCGCAAAATGTGACAGTTTTTTTCAAATGAAGTTAGTTTCATTTGGCTCAGACCACCCACCCACCCCCTCCAAATGAAAGTGTGAAAAACAGAATACCGATGTATTATAAACCAAACTCCACCTAACAATATAGGGTTTAGAACCATGTATTCTCCATATGCATGTCATGATAAAGGGTCTATCTATGAATCTTTATCCTTTCAAAATCACAGACACTTGATTTCATCTAAGTGTACATATAATTCAACAAACATACTGTACCAATAAAATGATATTTATAGATTAATATGGACATCTCTGTAATGTGCATTCTTATAATAAGTGCAAAGATCTGGAACACTTATTATTTGTGGAGCAGTGCATGCATCTTGTATATCAAGAAATCCATTTAAAGCCCTTTCTATACAAGTGAACCATAAAACGATCCAAGAATCGAAAACATTATTTTTTTTAATTTGCAAAAGAAGACCGTTGCTTTTCGTTGCGCATGATATTTAGTTGTACTGCAAACAGGATACATATACACCCATTACTTATTCAGTAGCCCGGGGTTCTATGGTACCACGGTAGTTAATGTTTTGCCAGAAATAAATAAAAACGGTTATATACCCGAGTGAAAATATTATTTTTATTACTTCAGCAGATTCCTTCCTTCATATCCAATGCATTATTTTTAACCAAAGTATGTTTACGAGTCTATAATCGGCAATCCGCACAACAATGTCCATTTCATAGGTCAAGAAAAGGAGATTCCTATGGTACCGAGGTAGTTCCGAAAATCAGTCTATAGAGTGCTGTACTATAAGATTTTGACAGATGATCGTAAACCATTCTCTATCCAGAGTTGTTGTTCCCGCTATGCTCCACTCAGCTCTGTCAACGCTCATTTGACAAGATGTTTGTAAAATTTAAAAACAGTAAAAAAAAATGTACTTAAAATTATTTTAATTATTGTAAATATCAATAAAGATGAAAATAAATCACTCATTTCAAATAAATTCTCTTAAGCTTGAAAATGATTTAGACAACGGATGCCAAACTTTGAGAGCAATACCTTGCACGACCATTATATTCTTCATCAGAGTTGTCACACACCTAGACGATTCTCTTTTAGGGTGTTGTACCCCTCAGTGGAGAAACTAGGTCCTAATTCTATACCCTGGGGTTCCAGCGGGGGTATGTTATTAATATTTATATGCAGTTGTACTTTTGTAAATATCAGCAAATAAAAAACATTTTTTGCCCAATACAACATTATGGGATAAAGATTGACAGAAATTTGTGGCAGGATGGCAATTTTCTCGGTTTACTCCTCCAATAAAACAGACCGCCATGATTGATATAACTGAAATATTGTTAAAAGTGGCATTAAACACCACAATTTCCCCTCTCCCCCTCAGTTCTTTCAGTGATTTAATTAAAGCTGTTTTGTCAACTAAATCTTCATAATTTTTTGTACAAATCTGGCAACAATAAAGCTTTGTTGGATAAAAAGTCACTGACTACAAATTCTAAAACAGGATAAAACAGTTATGGTCAAGATTGTCAGAATCTACATTGCAATATTCCACCTGATCAAACTGTGAAAACATTTAGTTAACTGGTAGTCATCAGTTTTTGAAAGTTCATTTAGAGAATCATCAGACCTCACAAATTTGTTAAAATTTTTATAACATGTAAGGCATAAAATGGTTTTGCCTGCAGACAATGAACACAGGGCCCAGGGTCCCTGCCACTGTGGGCTTCAGAACAGTTAGATGTTTTGGGGCATTACTAGTCAACTATGGTAAAATCACAGTCTTGCAAAATACAGTTGTTTAATCAATTAAATATCATATATGCAGTTACATACAGATAACAAATTAAGCCTACTTTCTATTTAGGGAACGATCAACCATTTAACTTGAAGGGGGGGTTATGGTTTTTTTTCTAAAAAAATATTCTGATTCCCAATGTTACTGAAAAAAATATTCTGATTTTGGTGGAGGAAAAAAAAAATAATCTGATTCAGAGTTTTTGTCATATAACCTAATGTTAAATACTGGAAAAAAATTTCACGCTATGCGCGACAAAAAAAAAAAATATTCTAACTCTTGTGTTGTCCGAAAAAAAAATTCTGAACGAAACAAAAAACCATAACCCCCCCTTCAAGTTAAATGGTCGGTCCCTTATAACACACACTGGCTGGTTTTTGTTTTCAGTCACATTCATTCAATCATTGTATACCCTTTACACATAAATTCCTAATTCATTTGCAGAAGAAAATCAGGTAAAACTTAAAAGTCAGCATTCCTAAATATATTTGATAAATTAATTGCCTTTGAAATAATCGCCACATTAGATATGTACAAGATTAACTGGACATATATCAAACACAAACGTAAAGACATAGTTGGAATCTCATCACTAAAAATGGATGGTAAACTGTACTGTGACCCAGTTACTAAATCAAACATATTAAATCGCCAGTTTAAATCGGCCTTCTCTGAGAAAACATCCTATACCACTGAGGAATTCCTGAATTCAAACCGTATGAACTCCACAACCACACAACATCCAAATATGAAATCTTTTGATATCACCTGCAACGGTATTACAAAATTACTAAAACAGCTAAATCCATACAAGGCACCAGGACCTGATAACATATCACCTAGGATTCTAAAAGAACTAGCTACAGATATTTCACCACTACTGAAGCTTATATTCCAGAAATCACTAGACAATGGTGTAGTCCCGGATGACTGGCGCATTGCAAACGTCTCGCCTGTATACAAGAAAGGTCAAAAGACGTTAGCTGAAAACTACAGACCAATATCCTTAACATCAGTCTGTTGTAAAACTATGGAGCATATATTGGCCAGTAAAATCATGAAACATGGAGAAGAAAATAATATCCTGTATCCGCTACAACATGGATTTCGAAAGGGCCACTCCTGTGAAACGCAACTCATTGAATTCGTGGATGACATCTCCAAGAACTTACAAGAAGGCCAACAAACAGATATCCTCATATTGGACTTTGCTAAGGCTTTTGACAAAGTCAACCATAGCCTACTCATACACAAACTGCAGCATTATGGTATCATAGGAAAATCAGTCAGGTGGATACAAAACTGGCTGGCAAACAGAAAACAATCTGTAGTAATTGATGGATCTACCTCTGATGCAGTCAGTGTGGACTCAGGAGTTCCCCAAGGCTCCGTCCTAGGTCCAGGGCTCTTCCTCTACTACATAAACGACCTCCAATCAAGACTAACATCAACAGTAAGACTATTTGCCGACGACACAATAGCGTACCTGACAATATCCAATAACAACGATGCTGAAACCCTACAAAAAGATCTAGATAAGCTGGGACATTGGGAAAATGAATGGTGCATGAAATTCCACCCTGATAAATGCACAGTACTCAGAGTAACCAACAAAAAGAAAATAATTGATGCCAAATACCAACTCCACGGGCATACGCTAGAGTCAGTCACATCCGCCAAATATTTAGGCCTCACGTTCACAAACAAAATACAATGGGACCAGCACATAAATTGTATTACCAGCAAAGCAAATAAAACTCTTGGCTTTCTGTGTAGAAACCTGAAAATCCCATCTATCAGGATAAAAGAACAAGCAAATTTCACTCTTGCACATCCACTAGTACAGTCTGGGACCTATATACACAAGCTGATATAAAGAAGGTGGAGGCAGTGCAGAGAAGAGCAGCTAGATATGTAGCAAACAATCACAGAAATATATCTAGTGTAAGTAACATCATACAAAGACTAAAATGGAGACCACTTGCAGACAGAAGAAAGGACGCTAGACTTGTGATGCTATATAAAATCGATAGAGAGCTTGTAGCCATCAACAAGGAAAACAGGCTAATTCCAACAGGCCGAAAAACCAGAAAATCACACAACAGGTCATTCTAGATACCATCCTCCCGTATTGACACCAGGAAAATGTCATTCTTTCCAAGAACGGTAGGAGACTGGAACCTACTAGCTCCAGACATTGTTGAATTGGACACACCTGAGGCCTTTAAGGCAAGGATCGTGTCCCTATAGTCCAGACAGTGACAACTGTATATAGTTTTAATTGTAAATTCAATTTGGTTATTATTACTTAATATTATCATCTATTTGGAATCTTATTTAAACTTTGGCTCCACTATTCTTGGGCATGCCGCACAAAAATCAAAATTGCATAATCTTCAATATGATGAAGGAGGCAATCATATGGCAGAGAAACAGAAACAGCAAAGGAGTTTAAACAAAGTGTATTGACGAGATGGGGAAAAAGGGGGGGGGGGGGGTCGTAACCTGATGTAAACAATGCAGTTTTCTTGTAAACTTTCGGTTAAAATATAAAGATATTAATAAATCTTGTAAAAGGCAGACATATACACACTTCATGGGTGTTTTGGGGGAGAAATGGGCAAATTTTACACTAAAACAAGGCGAAAATTTAAAAAAAACATGCCTCGTCGAATTTTCTTTCAAGTATGATTTCCGTTCAGGGTGACGGAATTTCCAGTTGAGGGAGCATTTTCTATTGGTTGATGATGCTATATCACTCCTGTATCAACCATTTTATGTCCTAATATAGAATTGTGTCAGCTTTTTCATTGGCCGAAAAATGTAAACAAACCGAACCTCGTGTTTTTACACATTCTAGAATGCACGATTCGAAACACGTTTTTGACTAATATAAACCTCGGTCGCTTGTCTGATATAGCCAGTCATTGCAAAAAATATATAAATATTTTATAGACATCACGTTTCTGTCACATTTTTGTCTATTTAATACTTTATTTCACGTTTATTCTACAACAGCGCGAATGGAAAATTTTGCGGGACTTGTAAAGCGGCACCTATCGGGAATTGTTTACGGTTATCGCCCCCTGACTGCGTGGTTTTAGAATCACTAGCTATAACGGTCAAATCATGGGTTTGCTTTCCGACTGATTATGTAGTATTATTACGCTCCTCCAATAATAATAATTTTCTGTAGGGTTCTATTAATTATTTCTTAGACAAAATTAATAATCAATATAAGTACAACGTCGATGAAAAGAAAGACAACTCTAAAATAAAATACACTGATTCTTACCTCACGTGAGATGCAAAGGATTTCTATGTAGTTAGATCTCCATAGGTGAACTCATTACATTTGTACCTGTATAATAAAAGATTTATTTTACTCTCTTTAAATATATACATGACATTTTAATAAACAAAATGCACACGCAACTGGTTTTTTTTGGGGTTTTTTTTTTTTTTTTTTTTTTTTTTTTTATAAATTATGTGTACCATTTACCTATATTTATGTTCACACTCCTCTGACATTCTTAGCAGTAATCAAACTTGTTAGGATAATAAATTTAATTACCGGTCCATTTGTCAATTATAATTAAATTATCAACTAGGAAATATAAGCATTATTTACAAAATTCAAATGGTTTAATCTGTAGTCAAGTTTATCATTTATTTTACACTTTCAACTATCATTCGGAAAACTCGTAGGACTCAAACCAAGGACGTATGATACGTCCTTGCTCAAACTCATACAATGTCATGCTATAATCCATTCATACAGGATAAAATTATGAATACGGACATTTAGTATCATATTAGATTTTAGAAAAGAAAGTAACTGACCTTAGAAAAAGAAATAAACTATCCAAAGGTTAGATTTCTCAATAACAGCTCTATATTTCTGTTGTTTAGAGGTCCATCAAAAGCTAGTCCGAGATTCCTCTGCCGTCTAATAGACAAAAGAATTTTACCGCCAAAATAGAAGTGACCAATGAAAATAAAGTTAAAGTGCGGTTCAACGAACCATAGATAGAAATGATTAAAGTCAAAGCGAAAAAAATATGGAGTCCGTGATTATGTCATGTCCGTCAAACAGCTCTACAGTAAAATCAATTAATCAAAATAATATCAATATACTTAATTACACTTTGTAATTAATTTGTAAGAATAGAAAGTAATTAAATAATTCCTTTTTATTAAATTATTACCAATGATTAATACTGAAAAAGAATAGAAAATAAAAACTGATAATTTCATAAAATGACTAAAATACAGGCTATATCACAAAAACACAAATTCTTTTCCGTCTATGAATTTTCACTCATAATTCTAATTTTATCGTCTTGTAGTTTAGTTCATTTAACTATGTATTTCAGTTTAAATTTAGGGTCATCCCAAGTTAAAAAAATATATATAGATTTTGCATATACATACGATAAGCAAATATAGGTCACGGAATATAAAAATATCGATGAAGTAACATAATTTGCTTTTTTTCCCCACATAAATAGTATACATGTACCTATAAAAAGTGAAGGTGGGTCATAGTGTAAAGACAGCAATTTTGTAGGACCATGACGTTACACCTGCCATATAAGGTTAATTTCACGAATTGTTATGTTTATAAAGCAATAAATTCCAGTATTTTGCTTGTTCAAACATGATATTCAAGATACAAGTACATGTATGAAAGCCATGTATAAGCTTTCATACAAATATATCGCTTTGTTTTATCATATTTGAATTTAGTTAAACAGATTGCCGATAATAATTATTTATTTAGCACGGCTGGTAATCGGCACAAGCAAGAACAGTTGGTTCTGCAAAGAAATTCGTGAGGATAACTTCCGGTTTTGGTGGAGGAGAGTTCACGAAGACGCTTCGCAAGGTATGTACATGTCAAAAATTGAAATTTTCTTTTTTACTGCTCGAATATTGCAAAATCAGAGAATGTTATGCTGTGGCGAATGCTTTCACGATTAGAAACATGTATAGTTTATTCTTGTATATGAAGTGTAACTCTCGCAAAATCAATCGTCCCACGAAAAACATGACGAAAATTGTGACACTCTTACATTTCTAAGTTGTTCTTGACAAAGATGCAATTTAAATTTTCAATATTTTTTCATCATAGGAGTCTAAATGTAATCGGGGATAAATTCCGATTCGTCAGAAGTAAATTGAAGTCTAGATAAATCTACAAACTGTCAATTTTCTTGTTTTCCTGCTTGAGGAGATCGGTTCTGATAGAGCACATAGCGAATGCCAAGTGAGAGCAATACGTCATATGACCTTTACATTCTTGATCAGAGTTGTTACACACCTAGTTGACTCTTTTTTTTTGGGGGGGGGGGGGGTGTACCCCTCAGCCGAGAAGCTAGGTCCTATTTCTATACCCCGGGGTTCCCTCGGGGGAATGTTCTTTAAATTTACATACACAGTTGTGCGTATGTAAATACCATGTGTCTTACTTCACGTATGGAGTTAACTGGATGGTACTGTCGTGATCAGAACGTAACTACACCATGTGTCTTACTACACGTATGGAGTTAACTGGATGGTACTATCGTGATCAGGACGTAACTACACCATGTATCTTACTTCACGTATGGAGTTAACTGGATGGTACTGTCGTGATCAGGACGTAACTAAACCATGTTTCTTCCGTTTTGATGCGTTTTCTATGTAAGACAAGCCATAAAGACAGCTGCGCGTGACCTTGTCTTACATGGCATTGTCAGCCAATCAAATCGGCCGAGTATAATCAATGAAGTCCGCTTCTACGACTGCTGTAGTAATATAAATTGTCGACTTAGTAGATCTAAAAAAGCTTCAAATATCAATATTACCTGAATTTTAACTGATTTCCCCTAATAGATTTAATGCGGTTTTAAATAAGTGTGTATTTACTGCATTGCACGTGGCGTTGTAATATTTTGTGTAGTAAACATGACATTGACATGCCAATGAATGAATGAAATCGACATGCTTTGTTTTTAAGTTGAAACGGAAGAAACAGGTACTTGCACTCATCCTTATTGAAGATCTGGGATTTCTTCCACTCGCGAGAGAAAATTCAGCGTCTTTCCACTCGTTCCGTTACAATGAACTCGTGAAAAGACGGCATTCCTCGCACTCGTGGAAGAAATCCCAGATCTTCAATAGGGACTTGTGTAAGAACCTATTAGTCTTACTACACGTATGGAGTTAACTGGATGGTACTATCGTGATCAGGAGGTAACTAAACCATGCCATTTAAACAACTTTTAAGTCTTTAATACAGACATAAATAGGACAAGTGGGGGAGTTGATTTTGTTAGCAGGAATATATATTCCGCATCGTTTTTTACACTATGAATACGAAGTGCGTATTTATCATAAATTTTTTTCTGGTGTATTCTGTGTAATTGCATCTTTGTTGCCAATACACTAAGCATTCATTGTTCCTACTATTGTACTGTCCATGCTTATGTTGTCATCCATTTTTGTGATAGTATGTGGTCTTCATCGAGTGGAAGCGAATCTGTGCAGGGTTTTTTATCGTTTGTTTATATATGTATTGCTGTTGGAGATCCAGTTATCAAGAAGGGAGGATTGGGATCCCAGTAACCGGTTTAAACCTGCCACATGTTTGTGCCTACACCAAGCCAGAACCTGGATTTCCAACGTCATATCAGTGTTCAGTGTGTTCAATTTAACTGAAGGGTGATTGTTCGTTTTGTTGGTATTGGTACTTAAACTTTCTTTTCACAATTAAAGTATAAATAATATTGTTCTGTAATGTGCATGAATTAAAAAAAAACAAAGTAAACAAATGGAATCCGGCTCTATAAATGGCTGATTAATTGCTGTTTAGGTACATTTCGATGACTTAATGATGATATCCTCTTTGTACTAGATCAACACGCTTACCTGGACTTTTATAGTGTTGACACACCAAAACTAGTCTGTGGGTGGATATGTCACTCCATTCGGACACATTATTCTGATTTCGAGCCCACCAGCCTTTGCTCTTACTTCTTATTGATGCAAGTTTAGAGAAGAAGCAAAAAACACCAATTTTATAGTCATTTGGATTGATCTGACCGGGGCTCGAACTCCCAATCAACTCCACTTGAGGCGATCATGTTAACCTCTATGAATGTAAACAGTATAATATCATGGTTAGTTATACTGAATCTCAATGAATCAGTGTTAAATATTCAGAATGTTTTTTAATTGCATTATGTTTTGTATACACAACTCACTATATATGAACATATAGTAACAAGACAGGTGTCACATCTAGAGCAGGAACTGCTTATCCTTCCGGAGCATCGGAATATTTTCCCGATTTGTAGTGGGTTTCATTTGTCTTAATCTTTAGTTTTCTGTGTAATGTTTTGTGTATCATTGTTTGTCCTTTTGCTTTTGGCCATTATAATGTCTGTCCTTCAATTAACGGCTTCTAATTACACCTTTTGGTATCTTCAAACATTTCTTAAGGAAATAAGGAGCCGTCATGGTCGTGTTGTATAGTAGTTGGATTTACTATCTGTGTAATCAGTGCTTATCATCACTTAAGTTTTGAGTTCGAATCCCGCTCGTGGCGAGGTGTACTCAATACAACATTATGTGATCAAGATTCCTAAAAACTTGCAACAGGTCGATAGTTTTCTCCGGTTTCACCGATCAATAAAACTGTCTGCCACAATGTAACTGAAATATTATTGAAAGTGGCATTAAACACAATAACCTTAACCCTTAAGCACATAAATACATGTTAATGCATTTCAATTGAAATTATAATAAAGTAATATAGAAAACATATATGTTTTATATCAAATGTTAATGCTGTGTACAAACATTGGGAACATTAGGTGAAATATAAAGCAAGTTAACCTTTACAATCAAATATTAATACAATATAAAAGTCTTTATCATATATCATATATCAAAACTGAGGAAACTCTGCATTAAAAACTAGAGATAAAACCCTATGAGGAGAAAAACTCTAGAAAAGCATTAGTTTCCATAATTCAATTAAACATATACCCATAATAAGTAACCATGGATATTAAAAACCAGTGGTTCACAGTATCCAATAATCATGCAATCGCTCGCCTGGTTTTCATTTTCAGACTTCAAAATATAACACAAAAATTCGAAACATATAAATCCAAATAAGCTAAAACTCAAACTCTTTCTGATTTCTCCATTTAGTATAATTTGAATCAATTGTTTCTGAGGAGAAGACTTTGGTATGATTTTAAAAATCAAAATAAGCCTAATTTGTACAATCTGTGTATTAAATTAGAGTCCACCCAACGGAAAATCTGGAATATACGTGTCACAAATTTGAGCTCGTTGTGACTTAAAATGCAGTAGTGAAGTATAATGGAAAAAAATTAAGGGCACACAACGGATGACAAGTGATTGCAAAATTGAAATTGTTACTAGATTTGACACAGATAATTTCTTCATACAATCTTTTAAGAAACAATAACAAGTTTAATTGTAATACAAAATCCTATTACAATACAAACAAAAACGTGGTAAAATATCTAGCAACAAAAACAATTGAGAGCAAAAAATTACCCTTGTAATGTATTACACAAAATACTGGTGGACACGTACTGTGAAAAGGGCTGTTAACATAAATTACTGATGGACACATTATGCTTAAAACTGTGAGAGGGGCTGCTAACATAAACTACTAATGGACACTTTATTATTAAAACCGTGAGATGGGCTGTCAACATAAACTACTGATGGATACCTTAAGTTCAAAACTGTGAGAGGGGCTGATAACATAAACTACTGAGGTACACTTTATTTTTAAACCAGTGAGAGGGGCTGTTAACATAAACTATTAATGGACACATTATGCTTAAAACTGAGAGGGGCTCTTAATATCAACTACTGATGGACACCGTATGTTTAAAACTGTGAGAGGGGTTGTTAACATAAACTATTGATGGACACCTTATATTTAAAACTGTGAGAGGGGCTCTTAATATCAACTACTGATGGACACATTATGCCTAAAACTGTGAGAGGGGATGTTAATATAAACTACTGATGGACACCTTATGTTCAAAACTGTGAGAGGGGCTGTTAACATAAACTACTGATGTATACTTTATGCTTAATTCTGTGAGAGGGGCTGTTACCATAATCTACTGATTGTCACCTTATATTCAAAACTGTGAGAGGGGCTGTTAACATAAACTACTGATGTATACTTTATGCTTAATTCTGTGAGAGGGGCTGTTACCATAATCTACTAATTGTCACCTTATATTCAAAACTGTGAGAGTGGCTGTTAACATAAACTACTGCTGGATACCTTATGCTTAAAACTGAGAAAGGGGCTGTTAACATAAAATACAGATGGACACCTTATGTTTAAAAATGTGAGAGGGGTTGTTAACATAAACTACTGATGGACACCTTATGCTTCACAACTGTGAGAGAGGTCGCTAACATAATTTACTGATGGACACCTTATGTTCAAAACTATGAAAGGGGCTGTTAACATAAACTACTGATGTACACTTTATTTTTAAAACTGTGCGAGGAGCTGTTAACATAATCTACTGACTGTCACCTTATGTTCAAAACTGTGAGAGGGGTTGTTAAAATACACTACTGATGTACTTTATTTTTAAAACCGTGAGAGGGGCTGTCAACATAAACTACTGATGGATACATTATGCTTACTGTGAGGGGCTGTTAACATAAACTATTGATGGACACATTATGCTTAAAACTGAAAGGGGCTGTTAACATCAAATATTAAAACTGTGAGAGGGGCTGTTAACATAAACTATTAAAACTGTGAGAGTGGCTGTTAACATCAACTACTGATGGACACCTTATGCTTAAAACTGTGAGAGGGGCTGTTAACATAAACTATTGATGGACACCTTATGCATAAAACTGTGAGCAGGGCTGTTAAAATAAACTACTGATGGACACCTTATGCTTAAAACTGAGAGGGGCTCTTAATATCAACTACCGATGGACATCTTATGTTCAAAGGGATGTTAACACAAACTAATGATGGACACATTATGCTTAAAACTGTGAGAGGGGCTGCTAACACAAACTAAGGATGAACACCTTATGCTTAAAGCCGTGAGAGGGGCTGTCGACATAAACTACTGATGGATATCTTATGCTTACTGAGAGGGGCTGTCAACATAAACTATTGATGGACACCTTATGCCTAAAACTGAGAGGTTCTGTTAACATCAACTATTGATGGACACCTTCTGCTTAAAACTGTGAAAGGGGCTGTTAACATAAACTATTGATGGACACCTTATGCTTAAAACTGTGAGAAGGGCTGTTAAAATAAACTACTGATCGACACCGTGTGATAAAAACTGTGAGAGGGGCTGTTAACATAAACTATTGATGGACACATTATGCTTAAAACTGTGAGAAGGGCTGTTAAAATAAACTACTGATCGACACCGTGTGATAACAACTGTGAGAGGGACTGCTAACACAAACTAATGATGGACACCTTATGTATAAAACTGTGAAAGGGGCGGCTAACATAAAATACTGATGGACACCTTATGTTTAAAACTGTGAGAGGGGTTGTTAACGGAAACTATTGATGGACACCTTATGTATAAAACTGTGAAAGGGGCTGCTAAAATAAACTACTGATGGACACCTTATGCTTAAAACTGTGAGAGGGGCTGTAAACATAGACTACTGATGGACACTTTATGTTTAAAACTGTGAAAGGGGCTGTTAACATAGACTACTGATGGACACCATATGTTTAAAATTGTGAAAGGTGCTGTTAACATAACCTACTGATGGACACCTTATGCATAAAACTGGGAAAGGGGCTGTTAACAAATGATGGACACCTTCTGTTTCAAACTATGAGAGGGGACGTTAACATAAACTACTGATTGTCACCCTATGTTCAAAACTGTGAGAGGGGATGCTAACATAAACTACTGGTGGATACCATATGCTTAAAACTGTGAGAGGGCCTGTTAACATAAACTACTGATGTATATATTATGCATAAAACTGTGGGAGGGGCTGCTAACATAAACTACTGATGGACACCTTATGATTAAAACTGCTAGAGATGCTGTTAACATAAACTATTGATGGACAACTTATGTTAAAACTGTGAGAGGGCCTGTTCAAATAAACTACTGATGGACACCTTATGCATAAAACTGTGAAAGGTGCTGTTAACATAAACTACTGATAAACACCTTACGCTTAAAACTGTGAGAGGGGCCGTTAACATATACCACTGGTGGATACATTATATGTAAAACTGTGAGAGGGGCCATTAACATAAATTACTGATGGTCATCTTATGTTTAAAACTGTGAGAGGGATAGTTAACATAAGCTACTGATGGACACTTTAAGGTTAAAACTATGAGAGGGGTTGTTAACATAAATTACTGATGGACACCTTACATTTAAACTGTGAGAGGGACTGTTAACATTACTAGTCGATATTTGATGCTTAAAACTGTGAGAGTGGCTGTTAGCATAAACTACCGATGGACACCATATGCTTAAAATTGTAAGAGTGGCTGTTAACATAAACTACTGGTGGATACTTTATGCTTTAAACTGTGTAGTGGCTGTTAGCATAAACTACCGATGGACACCATATGCTTAAAACTGTAAGAGTGGCTGTTAACATAAACTACTGGTGGATACTTTATGCTTTAAACTGTGAAGTGGCTGTTAGCATAAACTACTGATGATTACTTTATCTTTAAAGCTGTGAGAAGGGCTCTTAACATAAACTACTGGTGGTAACCTTATGCTTACAACTGTGAGAGGGGCCGTTAACATAAACTACTGATGGACACTGTATACATAAAACTGTGCAAGGGGCTGTTAACCTAAAATACTAATGGACACCTTATGCTTAAAACTGTGAGAGCGGCTGTTAACATAAACTACTGATGGACACCTTATGTTTAAAACTGTGAGAGGGGCCTTTAACATAATCTACTGATTGTCACTTTATGTTCAAAACTGTGAGAGGGGATGTTAACATAAACTATTGATGGACACCTTATGCATAAAACTGGGAAAGGGGCTGTTAACATAAACTACTGATGGACACCTTATGTTTAAAACTGTGAAAGGGGCAGTTAACATAAACTACTGATGGACACCTTATGCTTAAAACTGTGAGAGGGGATGTTAACATAAACTACTGGTGGAACCTTATGCTTAAAACTGTGAGAGGGGATGTTAACATAAACTACTGGTGGAAACCTTAGGCTTAAAACTGTGAGAGGGGCTGTTAACATAAACTACTGGTGGAAACCTTATGCTTAAAACTGTGAGAGGGGATGTTAACATAAACTACTGGTGGAACCTTATGCTTAAAACTGTGAGAGGGGCTGTTAACATAAACCACTGGTGGACACCTTATATTAAAACTGTGAGAATGGTTGTTAACATAAACTACTGATTGTCATCTTATGTTTAAAACTGTGAGAGAGATAGTTAACATAGACTACTGATGGACACCTTATGGTTAAAACTATGAGAGGAGTTGTTAACATAAACTACTGATGGACACCTTATATTTAAACTGTGAGAGGGACTGTTAACATTACTCATGGATATTTGATGTTTAAAACTGTGAGATTTGCTCTTAACATAAACTACTGGTGGATACCTTATGCTTGAAACTGTGAGAGTGGCTGTTAACATACATAAACTACTGATGGACACCTATGTTTAAAACTGTGAGAGGGGCTGCTAACATAAACTACAGATGGACATCTTATGTTTACAACTGTGAGAGGAGCTGTTAACATAAACTACTTATGGACACCTTATGCTTAAAACTGTAAGAGGGGCTGTTAACATAAACTACTGGTGGACACTTTATGCTTAAAACTGTGAGAGGAGCTGTTTACATAAACTACTGGTGAACACCTTATGCATAAAACTGTGAGAGGAGCTGATTACATAAACTGCCGATGAACACCTTATGCTTAAAACTGTGAGAGGGGCAGCTAACATAAATTACTGATGGACACCTTATGCATACAACTGGGAAAGGGGCTGTTAACATAAACTACTGATGGACACCTTATGCATAAAACTGGGAAAGGGGCTGCTAACATAAACTAATGATGAACACCTTATGCTGAAACTGTGAAAGGGGCTGTTAAAATAAACTACTGATGGACACCTTATGCTTAAAACTGTGAAAGGGACTGTTAACAAACAAATGTATACCACTGGTGGATACCTTATGCTTAAAACGGTGCGAGGGGCTGTTAAAATAAAGTACCGATGGACATCTTATGTATAAAACTGTGAGAGGGGCTGCTAACATAAACTACTGCTGGATGCCTTATGCTTAAAACTGTAACAGTGGCCATTAACATAAACTACTGATGAACACCTTATGTATAAAACTGAAAGGGACTGTTAACAAAAACTACTGATGGACACTTTATATTTAAAACTGTGAGAAGGGTTGTTAACATAATTTACTGATGGACAACTTATGCTTAAAACTATGAGAGGGCAATTAACATAAACTACTGATGGACACCTTATGCTTACAACTGTGAGATGAGCTGTTAGCATAAACTACTGATGGGTACCTTATGCTTACAACTGTGAGAGGGGCTGCTAACGTAAACTACTGGTGGAAACCTTATGCTTAAAACTGTGAGAGTGGCTGTTAACATAAACTACTGGTGGAACATTATGCTTAAAACTGTGAGAGGGGATGTTAACATAAACTACTGGTGGAACCTTATGCTTAAAACTGGGAGAGGGGATGTTAACATAAACTACTGGTGGAAACCTTATGCTTAAAACTGTGAGAGGGGCTGTTAACATAAACTACTGGTGGAAACCTTATGCTTAAAATGGTGAGAGGGGATGTTAACATAAACTACTGGTGGAACCTTATGCTTAAAACTGTGAGAGGGGCTGTTAACATAAACTACTGGTGGACACCTTATATTAAAACTGAGAATGGTTGTTAACATAAACTACAGATTGTCATCTTATGTTTAAACATAAACTACTGATTGTCATCTTATGTTTAAAACTGTGAGAGGGATTGTTAACATAAACTACTGATGGACACCTTATGGTTAAAACTATGAGAGGAGTTGTTAACATAAACTACTGATGGACACCTTATATTTAAACTGTGAGAGGGACTGTTAACATTACTTGTGGATATTTGATGTTTAAAACTGTGAGATCTGCTCTTAACATAAACTACTGGTGGATACCTTATGCTTGAAACTGTGAGAGTGGCTGTTAACATACATAAACTACTGATGAACACCTATGTTTAAAACTGTGAGAGGGGCTGCTAACATAAACTACAGATGGACCTCTTATGCTTACAACTGTGAGAGGAGCTGTTAACATAAACTACTTATGGACACCTTATGCTTAAAACTGTAAGAGGGGCTGTTAACATAAACTACTGGCGGACACTTTATGCTTAAAACTGTGAGAGGAGCTGTTTACATAAACTACTGGTGAACACCTTATGCATAAAACTGTGAGAGGAGCTGATTACATAAACTGCTGATGGACACCTTATGCTTAAAACTGTAAGAGGGACTGTTAACATTTTTTTTTATTTTTGGTGTTTTAACGCCACTTTCAGTAATATTTCAGCTATATCATGGCGACTATGTATCTTTTTATGAAAATGTGACTAAAATGAAAATTTCAACAACAAAAATAGAAAAATAGTCTTGAATGTCTCTGTGAATTGAGGTGCACAACGTTAATATGTATAAATATGGTCTGTAAAGTTTCTGGGAAAACACAAAATAGGTATACTCTGCAGAAGATGACTAAGATTCAAAATATGGAAACATTAGTGAAAAATTCTTAAAAACTTCTATAATATACCATGAATAACTTCTACATGTATATAATATTATTTTTTTACTTTAAGGAAGTTGGATAGGTGTCATAGGAACAATAGTTGATTACACTAAATAAGTACCTCTTTTCCCTTCTCACAATTTACCATGCAATCGTATGCATCCTGGCAAAAATGGACACACGTTTGTGCATAAAATCTAACATTCACAACTGTATATTAATCTTTAAGATTATCAATTTGTAATTTTAATCAACCATTCTATTTCTGCATAATTCTATTAAAAGGTCACGTGATTACATACTGATCCAATAAAATGTTAGTTTAAACATATTTCATTGTCCAAAAACTTGACAATATGATCAGATACAAGTATTACAACCTATAATATCTTCTCCTTTATATAAACAATATATATATAGAGTTGAAGAAATATACGAAAACCTACAATATTTATTAATAACAAAGACATGAATGTATGAGTGAAACAAGATTTGATATTTGCCAAATGACAGATCGAACTCATCTTTACTAACATTGGACCATATAGAACACACCTAGAGTAAAAAATAATTTAATAACTTTTGACTGAATTATTAACGCTGTAAAGGTAGGGTCTGTTAGAATTCAGTTACAAAACATATAATTCTGAAGTTATGTATTAAATATAATATTGTAACGTCTAATTCTAAATTACAAATATTTATTGCATTTCATATAAATATTCTAAATAGCACATCATGGAGATGAATTTCATTATCTATTCTTAGGTCAAAATGATGTTATCCAAATAGGAGAGAAAAAAGTATATCCCACAGTACTTTGTTCAAAATTCATCATTAATAAAACTGAATGTTGTCGTTATGTAACAAAAAAGTATTGAATAGCTATCAATTTTTCTGACAAATATTGTGAAACTATTATATATCACTAATATTTTCTTCATTATATTTCCATATGATATATAATATTATATATAGTACATGTATATTCACAACTGCTACATTTAATTATATGTCTTGCACATTTTGAAAGTCATCATCTAATTGTTTTCTCATGTTACAGTTTATTATATCCTAGGTAAAATACAATCTTGAAATCTTGTTCAAAATTTAGACAAATTATTTCTGAATAGAGAACTAATTAATTAGACATGTTAATAAATAAAGAAAAGGTTGTATTTCTATTAATATAACATGTTACTATTCATCATAAGTTCAAAACAGACATACAAAATAAACATAACCACAATATTAGAACACAAAGTCATACAACAAAGAGCCTGGTAATCATTTTTCATATCAATGAACAAATTTTGTGGAAAGAACAATCTCAACCAAAATACACTATGAACCATACATGTATTATTTGTGATTTTGTAAACAGTTAGTATGTTAACATTTAACTGGTATACTGTGTCAAGAGAAATATAGAGCTCAGTGATATTAGATGTGTTGAGCTATACTGTTAATATAGGAGGAAGGTTATGCTGTGAGTGGGGATAAGTACACCTCAGTGAAATTATATCTAGTGTTGAGCTATACTGTTTTAATATAGGAGGAGGGTTATTTAGTGAGTGAGAAAAGTACACCTCAGTGAAATTATATCTAGTGTTGAGCTATACTGTTAATATAGGAGGAGGGTTATGCTGTGAGTGGGAAAAGTACACCTCAGTGAAATTATATCTAGTGTTGAGCTATACCATTTTAATATAGGAGGAGGGTTATTAAGTGAGTGGGAAAAGTACACCTCAGTGAAATTATATCTAGTGTTGAGCTATACTGTTTTAACATAGGAGGAGGGTTATGTAGTGAGTGGGAAAAGTACACCTCAGTGAAATTATATCTAGTGTTGAGATATACTGTTTTAATATAGCAGGAGGGTTATGTTGTGAGTGGGAGAAGTACACCTCAGTGAAATTATATCTAGTGTTGAGCTATACCGTTTTAATATAGGAGAAGGGTTATTTAGTGCATGTGCATGTGATGCATAATAAGGTGAGATATAGTATATAGAAAACCATAACAATCCATATATGATTCATTTCTTTTCAAAGTAGACATTCTTACCACATTACCTGTTCATAAGGACATCTGATAGTAGTGAACACACAGCAGCCAGTATATATTTTTACCATAATTAATACATATCAACTTCTTCATTACATTTGTTTTTACAAAATTAAGAAGCAAGCAATTAATTCAACCCAAATGAGACAAACATTTTATAGATTTAAAAAGTAGAAATGTGATCTTCAAAGTTAAAAAAAGAAGGTTCATAAATAGTTTTGTTATTTTGTACTCCTAGTAAAAATTGAGAAATTGTTGTAGAAATTAAGCTTGCCTTTAATTAAAACATTTCATGTGTGCCAAATTTGTCATTCAAATATTGAACTTCATTTTTAACTAGAATAAGTCTCAAAGGTTAAATATTTTTACAAAATATAGACCAGAGTAATAAAATATCAAACATAACTGATACATTCAAAAAAATAGTTCTTAAACCAAGTGAAGATAACTATGAACATCATGTGATTTTTCCCCATTACATCTGTTGAAGTGGAGGTAGTTCTGTTCATCCTGTGTTTTACCATTACATTTGTCCAAGTGGAGGTAGCTCTGTTCATCCTGTGTTTTACCATTACATCTGTCCAAGTGGAGGTAGCTCTGTTCAACCTGTGTTTTACCATTACATCTGTCCAAGGGGAGATAACGCTGTTCATCCAATAAATCTATACCATTACATCTGTCCGTTCTAGATATTACATTTGCCCTGTAATATACATGTAATTGTTATCATAAAATTGATGCATTTTCTTTAAAGTTCAATGCTATTTTTCATCAATAACAACAACTGATCCCTCGAGTCTTCAATTGTTTATCTGGTCTACAATCATACATACAGTCCTTGGGACAGTAATCATAACTATTCGACTGATTGATTGCTGACTGATTGGTGATGGCTAAGTAAACAATTGCAGAGTTGGCCTTAAACAATAATCACCCACTCACTCTTAAATTTTAACACAAAACGTAATAAATTTATATGACCGTTTATATTTTTAACATAATTTTAATTAAAGAAATGTAAATATATACTATATGATTTGCTTTGCACGAATGGATTTCTCATAGCAATATCAGTCGGAGGCGAAACCCGAGATGTGAGATACGATGAGAAGTCAATTTCAAGCAAAACATACCAAAGATAATATGTTTATAGAGGAATTGGCAGTGACATCATTAAAACATACCAACTATAATATGTTTATAGAGGAATTGACAATGTGACGTCAGTGACATCATTAAAACCTCACATTAAAAAATAGGGATATTATGTTGATATTATGTTAATATTATGTTGATATCATGTTAATATCATGTTAATATCATGTTAATATCATGTTGATATCATGTTAATATTATGTTGATATCATGTTAATATCATGTTGATATCATGTTAATATCATGTTGATATTATGTTGATATTATGTTGATATCATGTTGATATTGTGTTGATATTATGTTGATATTATGTTGATATTATGTTAATATCATGTTAATATTATGTTGATATCATGTTAATATTATGTTGATATCATGTTGATATCATGTTGATATCATGTTAATATTATGTTGATATTATGTTAATATTATGTTAATATCATGCTAGTTGCTTGATAATAGATATCATACTGTGTCAAAATTGTAACCATATAACCATAAACTATATAAAGGCCACTCAGGGGAACATACAACTATGAGCAGTTGCCCTTTACATACTGGTTAAAATTATATGCTCTATTCATTAATGGGAAAAATGAGACGGCCCTTTACAGGAAGTGATTTGTTATATAGAGGTGCCCTTGAAGGCATGTTTTACAGTATTTTATTCTAATTTGTTAACTACAATAAATGAACAAAAAAGTTATAATCATATGCAAAATGTTTTGACCATTTCGGTTTGGAAATTGTACTTATTAGTAAAGGAAACTAGAGTACCCAGAGAAAACCATCGACCTATTGGAAGTCACTGACAAACGTTATCAGATAATGTTGCATCAAGTACACCTTGCCATGGACGGGGTTCGAACTCACAACTTTTGTGGTGATAGGCACCGATGGCACACGACCATGATGGATCCCCCTAAAAAAATGTATATATGAATTTTTTTTAACATACATTTGTAAGAAAACCTGAAACAAAGGAAACCATAACGTACTTGGGTTCTAGATGTCCTTCTTGGGAATTCTGTTTTTTTTTTTTTTTTTTTTCCATCATAATATAGTTTATTCAAAATCTCCTGTTTACAATAACCTTAATGGCCCAGGAGTGAACATTAAGGGTCCCTGTTTTACATAAATCTCACTTGTCCAGGGGTAGCAAGTGAAAATAAAAATAAACATATTTCATATTCATTTGTTTTTACATTTCATTATAATATACACAATTGGATGATACAATTATTACCATGCATTAGCTTTATGTTCATTAATAATAAATACTCATATGTTATTCCGAAAAAGTTCTAATTTGTTTTTATCATTTTCATTAATATGCGATGTTTGTAATGTGCATTGTAAATGTTTTTTAAAATTATTTTTCCAAGTGTTGAAAATTGTTTGATCTCCAATTCGGGATTGGTTATATTTCACCTTATTACGTATTTTCCATATTTCCCACTTTGAGATAAATATTACGGTATTAAAAATGACGTCTAAATCCTCACCCCCATATAGCCCTAACATTATATTTAATTCCTTGATTTCTATATTAGCTGTTAATCCAGATCTGTTAAATATTGCTTCTATTTCTTTTATAATTTTGTTCACAGAAGGACATTTAAAAAATAGATGCTGCATCGTTTCATCGTTGTCTCTTATTTGGCAGAGATGGCATCTTCCGTTTGACAAATTCATTTTTTTCAATCTATGTTCTGTATAATTTATATTATGGAGACATTTCCACTGGAATTCTTTGACCTTATTAGTAACTTTGATTTTCTTTAATTTTGTCCAAATTTGTGTCCAATCAATATTACCCCCGTACTGTTCTTCCCACTTAATCTGACATTTTGGTTTTATATTTTGTTTAAAGATTCCCTGAATTACTTTTATTTTCAATTTATCAGGTGATATATACAATATTGGTCTGTTGACGGTAAATATAGAATTTATTTGACAAAGCTGAGAAACGGGGTGAAAGACGAGCTTTTAGCGAGTCTTTCTCCCCGTTTCGCGCCGAGTCAAATAAATTCTATATTTACCGTCAACAGACCAATATTGTATTTATCCTGTAATCCACGATGTCCTAAAAAATAATCTTAACTCGTAAAAATGCATTTTTTAATGCAACGGAATCCTCACTATTTGGCGTAATAAAATACAAAAATTCGCGAACAAATAGTTCTCAAAAGGAAGTGAAATAACTTTATTTAAATGAAGATTTATTGATTAAGATGAAAATCTATATAGAACATTGATAGTTTAGAACCTGAAATATATATATTTAATATGTTTTTCATAGATATGAAAACACATTAATTTATCGATCATACGTCACATGCGGTCACACTTAAACACGCCTGCAGTAGTAACCTGGTAAATATATACGCCTGTGTGAAAAGGTATACGCCTGCAACTATATGGTTCACTTTTATTTTTATTTTTTTATATCAAATAATAAACATCCGATATATTCCTTTTACTAGTTTATATTAAAAAAAATTAAATAAAAAAGAACCATATAGTTGCAGGCGTCCACCTTTGTATGACACACAGGCGTATATATTTACCTGGTTACTACTGCAGGCGTATTTAAGTATGACCCACACAGTTTGTAAACATGTGAAAGCAACACACACATACATGTATCGACGATTCGAGCATGTTTTAAGTAAACTAGGTAGAGTAGAGAAAACAGAAAGATTAATAATTTATCTCAACAAACTGAACTGATTCACGGAAATGTATTTAACAACGATGTCAAACACTCAAATGCTCAGTTATTGGGATATAACTTATAAGTCATTTGTGAAAATTGTGTACACATTCACCATTTGTTATGGATGACCACGCTGTAAAACATAGAACTAATTTGACTTGACATATTTGTATTGGAACTGTAAGAAGGAACATCGGGATTGCTTCGACACGAAACATCAGAAGTGCTACTGGCTGTAGAATTTGTGGAGGTTTTACGGGGTAAGTTTGCTGAAAAGCATTTCTGTTAGTTTCACTTTCAGTGTTGCTGAGGATGTTTGATATTTTCTTGTGTCTTTCCTCACTCAATGTTGAGTAATTATTAATAGATGCCACATTTTTATGCCCAGATATTTGCATAATATCTATAGATCCCCTCCACATTGTTTTCTCTTAACTTCTGGACGGGATAAGATATTTTCTGGCACTGATTGATTAATGTCTAATTTGCAACTTTCCTTCATTTTTTTCATGAGACTGGAAAGTTTTCTTTCATGCACTTTTCAACCTGTTTCTAAAGCTCGTACAAATAAATTATGTATTTTGCGACAATGCAAGTATATAAAGGAGAAGAGGCTAATACCAATCTTCTGGACTTTACATAGGTTTCAATGGAGAACTTGTACGCTTCCGAACTTTTCGGACTCTTATTTTGACCATAATAAATCATTTGACAGGACCAGTGATCATGAAATTAGCTATACCGGAAGTAGGTACGTGAAAACCAGGCCATTTTCACGCTAATCGCTTGGTCCGCTGTACCTGTGCAGAGCACTGCGCGTTGCACCACGGACAGCGTTCTTGCGTTTCGTCTGGAAGCCGTGCTTTAGGACTACCAGGAATACACCCGTATTGATGACGTAGTTCACATTTACCTTTAGCGCTGCGTCTTCGAATTTTTACAGTCCGATTTGTAGAAGTTAAAAAAAATATCCATTCAAATTTTTTGCCGCTAAAGTCATCGACACAGTACCTAAAGGTAAGTTTTGATAGTTTTGAAACTAATTTAATTTGTTTGTTTATACACTTCTCCATATCAGGATATAATTTGAGGCAAATTGGAGCATCGTAACATTGATTTTGACGGCGGAGAAAAAAGTATGTCGGGGGAAATTATGCAAAATTTGGTCAGATTTCACTGAAAAGGGATCACATTTTTGCACTGATTAGATAATCATTGCATACTATGATTAAGTTTAAATGATAAATTAGGATGTTAACAACTTAATCCTGGTAATGTTTATGAAAAATAATACTTAGATACGCCGATGATTGAAGATTTTGATGAATATTTTACCGACTAAAATAAGGTACACGTTCCATCTTGAGGTCACGTGACCGGATTCTAGCATGTGATTGGCCAATACCAATGTTTACAAACACAAGTAGCCATGTGCTTTTTTTATGCATTGTTTATCTTCTTTATTTATGCTCATAATTGGATTATTTTTGTGTTTTTTATTTGAATTTCAGATTTAATCATAATGTAATGCACTTACCTTAAAAGTTTGTAAATAATTTTGATAGAAATGAGAAGTTAACTGACCTGTTGTAAAATGGGGATGATTTGTCCATGCTATTCACTACTTTAATAAATCCACTGCAGACAAACCAATTATTATAATAAATTATAATGTCTTTTTCTTCATTTCAGGTGGGAGACCATGCCACGCCCGGTTAAGAAACGAAGAGTGGCATTGCCGGAGAAGATCGGCAAGATTCGTCAGCACCTTACAGACAATTATAGCATCTTCCCTGATGACTTGAATGACCTAAAAAATGGACACATGCTCCTTCTGACCATTGCTAATGACAGATCCATTGAAAAGACGCTTAAAGTGGTGGCAGAAAAAGTTCCATGCAAGATAACCCCGGCCCAGCTGCGTTCTCTTTTGAACCGGACAAAGAAGTTTCAGGGTGGTGTCAATGATGCCGCCATGGAGAAGTATTCAAGCCTGTGCTGCGAGTCATATACGTTGTTTCATCCTATCCAAGAAGACCAACAGCCAGATCCTGAGGAACCCCAGCCAGGACATTCAGATAATTCGGCGCAACTTGAACTTGATCATTCTCATCCGGATCCAGAGCCAGAACTTGCAGATCTAGAGGAACCCCAGCCTGGACCTTCCGATTCCTTGGAGCAGTCTGAACGAGCATTGACCATGGATCCAGAGACGCCACTTCCTGGAGGACCCAATCACTCAAAGTCAAATACACCAAGATCATCTGTTCGTTCATCACGACGGCAACTTTACAACCTGACTCCAAGGAAGTTGAAGATGAAAAAACGTTTAGAGTTTGTTTCCCAAACAAATATTGCTATGAAGGAGAGACACACGAACACTGTTAAGAAACTACGGTCACAAATTAACACTCAAAAGCTGAATAGAATGAAATATCTAAATCAAGACATTAGCAGAAAGAAGACAGCATTGCTGAAGAAAGGTGAACAAATACATATATTGAGAAAGAAACTTGCTCAACCCCAGGATGAAAATGGTGAAGAACTTGCCACTACCCGGAAGAAGTTGAAAGCAATGAGCAAAAAGTGTAAAAGATTAACGAAAGAGAAAGCTAATTCATCTGTCTCTTTGAGCTGTAATTACATTGCCATGTCTCAATTTATAGAACTCCAGGAAAAGCTAAGGAAGAAGGATGAAACAGTTGGTGGTTTGGAGGATAAAATATTGACCTTAGAAGACGCAATTAAGTCCTTGAAAGAAGAGTCCAGCATGGAAAAAGAAGGAAAAACGTACTCAATGGATATGAGGTTTCATGTGTATGATTTGCTGGTAAATAATGTGCCGACAAAAAACATTCCAATTTTAATAGAAAAATTCACCAAAAGGCTTGGTATTACAGTGGAAAAGGTACCACATAGGAGTACTGTTGAGCTAATGGCACGTGAACTAGGAATTGTGTCAGACTTTCAGGCAGCTGAAATGTTAATGAAGGAGGAAAATCTCACATTAGGTTTTGATGCCACCACCCAGGAGGGGGTTCATGTTAATTCAGTCCATGTCACTAGCCAGGAAGAATGTCACGTGATCGACTTGGATCAGTTACATGGGGGGACGGCTGAAGATTATGAAATGCACATTGTGGAGTCAATTGACCGTGTTGCTGAAGTGTATTGTGCTTTCTATACTACTGACTTTGACTCTAACCGTTCAAAAATAATTTCCCACATTCGCAACACCATGACTGACCGTGCAGCCGTTAATCATGCCACCATAGTTTGTCTCGAGAATACGTGGGGGATTCATTTGAATGAACTCAACTGTCACCTCCATCCACTGGATACAATAGCTAGTTCTAGTAGATCTGCGCTTAAAGAAGCCGAACCCAGGGTTCTTATCAAGAAACTGTTTGGAACGGAGTGCATGGCCGTCCAGCTTGTATTGTCCATTAACAAGTTCCGATTCAAGGATGGACGAGGTGATCCCAAGGGATTCACCACTGCTCTCTTAGATGCTGGTCTTCCGAAAGGATTGATTCCAAGATATAGGGGCACTAGGTTGCACATTCTGTTTCTTACTTGTGGAAAGTTGGTGGAGCATGAGGACTTTTTCCAGAAATTTTTTAAAGAAGGAACTGTTTCATGTGGTGGCTTACAGGCAAGCATATTGCATGATTTCCTGTCTCCAGTAGCCAAAGTTGAGATCCAAATACTTGGCCTCATAGGCAAGATTCTTTCCGGGCCATGGATGAGAAGGTTTTATACATCTACAACAACGCAGATCAGTCATGTAGATGGGATTAGTGTCGTGAAACAAGTCCTCGCCAGAGTTAAAGCATGTTGCTCAAGCCCCCAGGAAACTCTCACAATGAAGACTGACTTCTTTGGAGACGAGTTGACCCCAGATAATCGGCTGATGAAATTGCAGCAGAAACCGATCGATGAAGACCTTTTCATGTCAATGATGAAAAACTGCCTGATTGCCATTGTCACTGTTCTGCACAAACAGTACAGACGATACTTCGATCTGGATGTTACTAATGAACTACGAAAGGAGACGGAATCGGCGAGATGTCACAACATTGATGCGGAACAGGTAATGGGCATGTTTAGTGCTGCAAAGGCCAATGCCCCAAATGCCACACTGTGTTATATTTCTTCGCGCCTCCGTGCCCAGAAGAACAGAGTAGTTGACTACCTAGACAGTCTTGAACCTGCAAAGAGAGAGAAACTGATGAAGTTGGCTATTACCTTGGGACGGAAAGTACGTCAAAGGAAAAGGAAGAAATGCATTGAAATTCGTCAAGAAATTTCCAGAAGGGTGGTTGCTAAGAAGCAGCAACAAGTGACGTATCAGAGAAACAAGCTCGAAGCAAGGTTAAAACAAACTGGCGTCGATCTTGCCACTGAATTTCCTGTCATGGAGGTGAACACTAGACAACAAGTTCAAGGCATCCTGGATGGAAAGATTGTTGGCCATAGGATCTGTCATATTTGGTATGATCAGGAGAATCGAGAGAAGACGGTATATTTTGGTAAAAATAGAAAAGGTGTTGAAGAGAGGTGGAGGGGTGTATGTTGTTGGATACTGGGGTGAGGGTGAAACCTACGAGGACGATGCTGTTGACTATGATATGAAGAAATGTGCTTTGGCAGCTGATTTGATGTGTGGTGATTTAACTTTATCTTAGACTGTGGGACACTGACTGACATGATTGATAGAGAGACTTGAGGAATTCATCTGTGTGAATTGCGGTGTTAAACACAAACTCCTACAACATAAACTGAGTAGATTACTGTAACTAGTTTTTTGTCCTCTTCTTCCTGTTAGGAGTCTATGAGGTAAAGAATAGCCTGTGGAACATATGCACTGACATGACCGAGACTCATGAACTTGATTGATTTCTCTAGGATTATGATACCATAGACTTTCTTCATGGTCTCGTCACCGCAACGTTGTCTTCCTGTTGGAAGAGAACTTAGATTGATACATTACTGTGGGTAAGTCCAATAAATTACAACTTTCAGGTGTTGTCATCCCTGCCCTAGCAAGTATATGGACTGAATATGGTCTGAAAAGGATTTCTGTTGGATGTCACCAAGATTGGGAGGACTCGGAGATTATTTTCCTTCCCCGTGATGGACCAGGACCACACCTCTCCTTGCTTACTCCTTTATTATGTAACACAATCATTAATGAAATAGTGTAGAGATAGATTATTTGTATTGCCCTTTTCTTAAGCTTTCCAATGACACAAAGTTTTTGAAAATCGGATAAGAATTGAGAAATTTATGGCATGAAATCGGGGAAAATGCATGAGATGGGTCACACCTCAAATTCAGAATTCCATGCTTTTCCTTTAAAACAATGGACCGAAATGACCCATAAAAGACGCCTTATAAAATGTCATAACTCCCTTGATTATTGTCACAGAATGATGATCCAGGTATCATTAGAAAGGTCTTTCCAAGCTCTTTACAATGATACCTATATTGTTGGAATCTGTTAACTTTGATTTTTTTTGTCACATACCTACCGGAAGTCTTTCCAATATAAACATAAACATTGACACGAGGGAATTAATACAAGACGATGAAGATCCGAGTCGCCCAAATGGAGCAAGCAACATCTTTGACAACCTGATTCAAGTAAGAAAGAAACACCCTAATAAATTTATTAGTTCTTACTTAAACATTAACAGTTTACGATATAAATTTTGTTCAATCAAAGAGCTTCTATCTCGGAACATTGTTGACATGCTCATAATAGCAGAAACAAAACTAGATGAATCTTTCCCTGACGCACAATTTCGAGTCAATAACTATCATCTATGGAGAAATGACAGAAATATACACGGAGGTGGCTTGGCAGTTTACCTGAGATCAAACTTGGCAAGTGACAGAAAGAAAAACCTTGAATGTAATAAGATAGAATCCATATGTGTAGAACTATATGTAAACAATAAAAAGTGGTTAATTACAGGAATGTATCGCCCCCCCCCCATCAATGTCGGATAGTGACTTTAACCAAGACTTTGTAAAATCGTACGATCAAATGTCAGTAAAATATGATAATTTGCTGATTCTTGGTGACCTAAATTATGATCTTTTGTCAGATCAAAAGAGTACACCTCTGACCACTGTCTGTGATATTTGTGACCTAGAAAATATTGTAAAATGTGCTACATGTTTCACAAAGGGTGCAGATCCTACCCTTATTGATGTTATACTAACAAATAGAAAATCTCTTTTGCAAAACGTAATGAATTTCAGCTGTGGTTTAAGCGATGTTCATAATTTGATTGCGGTTCAAATCAAGCGCAATACTCCATCTTTAAAAAACCCTTATAAAACATACAGAAGCTACAAACAATTCAATTATGAAGCATTCATACAAGATCTAGATAATGCTAAACTTGACGATCAAATAATAAATGACAACAAAGATATACCGGTACATAAGACATATGAAACTTTTGAATCATCCTTCTTAGATGTTGTAAACAAACACATACCCTTGAAAAAACGCAAGAGCACACAACATCCAGCTCCATACATGAACCAAGAACTAAGACATGCAATATTCAAGAAAAAAATGCTTTTTAACAAATATAACAAAATAAGATCAAGAGACAACTGGGATAAATACAGAACACAAAGAAATCTTGTCAATAAAATCAAAAGAAAATCAATAAGGGAATATTTTATAGAAAGATGTGTTGGTGGACCAAAACAAAAAGATTTCTGGCCAACCATTAAGCCATTTATCACAAACAAAGGTAGCTATTTTGAAAATAATATTATTTTAACAGATGACGATAGAATTATAAATGATCAAAATGAGGTGGCTGAAACATTTAATGAATTTTTTGTTAATGTAGCTAAAGACATTGGAAAAGACAGCTGTGCTGTAAATCAGGAACATCCAAGTGTAAAGGTAATTTCAGAACATAAATACTCAGAAAACAAATTAAAGTTCGAATCTATTGATATTTCATTCGTAGAAAAACAAATAGATAAAATGAATATCAACAAAGCCACTGGCAAAGATGGTATTTCTGTAAAAATTTTGAAAATCGCAAAACCGATTGTTAGTAAACCTATTACAATGCTTATAAACAAAACAATAGAAAATGCCTCATTTCCAAACAAACTTAAAGAGGCACAGGTTGTACCGCTCCATAAAAAGAACAGCCAACTGGAGGTTGGTAACTATAGACCTGTCAGTATACTACCAGTGGTGTCAAAGTTCTTCGAGAGAGCCATATATGAACAACTTTCACATTATTTTGAAAATATTTTTCATCCTTCTTTATCTGCATTTAGACCAGGTTTTGGCTGCAACACTGCACTGTTGAAAATTATTGAAGATTGGAAAAAAGCCATTGATTGTAATCAGTATACAGCTGCAGTGCTTATGGATCTCTCGAAGGCCTTCGACTGCCTACCTCATGATCTTTTGATCTTAAAACTTGAAGCATATGGATTGTCTAAGTCAGCATTAGATTTAATGCATAGTTATTTATCTGAAAGGAAACAGTGTGTAAAAGTTGGTGTTGATTTTAGTGCTTGGAAAAATATTTATAAAGGTGTGCCACAAAGTTCAATACTTGGCCCTGTATTGTTTAATATATTTTTAAATGACATTTTTAATTTTGTAGAAGAAAGTATTTTATATAACTATGCTGATGACAATACATTGTCATACTCAGACACAGAATTGAATAAGGTTGTGGATATTTTGGAAAAGGAAAGTTTAAATTTAATCCATTGGTTTTCCCACAACCAGATGAAAGCAAATCCAGATAAATTCCAGGCAATTGCCATTGGTTCAAAAACTTTAAATGAAAGTATTAGTTTTAATTTGGATGGAAACAAAATTGATTGTGAAAAAGAAGTAAAGTTGCTGGGTGTCACAATAGATTGTCAACTAAAATTCAACACTCATATCTCAAATATATGTAAAAAAGCTTCAAGACAATTAAATGTATTAAAACGTATAGGTAAACATTTAACAAAATTAGGTAGATTAACTATATATTTTTCTTTTATAATGAGTAATTTTAATTATTGTCCAATTGTTTGGCATTTCTGTGGTGAGACCAATACCAGAAAAATTGAAAAAATTCAAGAAAGGGCCCTCAGATTTATTTATGAAGATTATAGTAGTTCATATGAAGACCTGTTGAATAAATCAAGATTACCAACATTAAAGATCAGACGCCTTAGAACAATGGCAATTGAAGTTTACAAAATTTTGAATAAAAAAAGTCCAATGTATTTAAATGATTTATTTGTGTATAAAGAAAGTCGCTATTCTTTTAGGAAAACAAATACAGTAGAAGTACCCCAGGTGAGAACAACATATCATGGTTTACATTCTTTTAGATTTGCAGGTGCCACACTCTGGAATGAGCTACCCAATGAATTGCGGAATGTTTCTAGTCTCAGTCAGTTCAAAAGTTTAATTAATTCATGGAGTGGTGGCTCATGCAGGTGTGGCTCTTGTAAATCTTAAAAGTATGCTCTTATTCAGTTCATTCTTACTCATGCTACATATACTTATTCATTTGCTTAGTGCTTTCATTTTTATTTTTATTTTGCTAGTTTTAGTGGCTAATTTATATGCATGGCTTTTATTGATGTAATGCATTGCTTTGTATGTTTGTCTGTAATATGCAATTATTTGTATGCTCTTACTTAGTCCATGCGGTTTTCTGGTCCTATGAAGTCAGTGTGCAGAGAGGCACTTGCCACATGTGCACTGACTGGAGGCCCAGAAATCTAATATGTGGTTTTAATGCATGACATTGTTTTATTTTATTGTTTTTATTTTTTTATTTACTGTGTTGTAATTTATATCTTAAAATGCATGTTGGTTTAAAAAGCACATGAGAGCTTGTGTTTGTACTGTTTGTAAATGTACCGACATTAAATAAAACTTTTGATTTGATTTGATTTAGTTCAGTTGCTCATGCTACATGTACCTATTCTTTTTGCCTAGTGCTTTTTATGTTCTTATGCTAGTTTTAGTACTTTATAAACATGTTTTAAGCTATTTATGTAATGCTTGTATATCTATCTGTTATCTGCAAATGTTTGTATGCCTCCTGTCATAATATATTTTGTCTATTGTTATATATGTCGGTAAAAAGCTCTACAGAGCTTATGTTATATGTTTGTAAAAACTCCGACTTTAAATAAAACTTTTATACTTTATACTAATTTATAATGGAAAATTGGAATTTATTTTTATAGAATAAAATAAAACTTTCATATATACACGGTAAATTGAAGAAAATCAAAATAGAGATCTGATTTAGTGTCAACAAGCACCAGATATGATTTTAATTACTATATTTAACTTCTGTTTGTATATCATAATCAAATGAATTAATATGCATTGAAGTCTACATGTATGTACATGTAGAATCCCCATCAACTATTTTCTTCATATCAAATTTGATATTATTAAACCATAATCCATTGATTGGTAAATTACATAATGCGATGTCATTAAGGAACCAAGAATATTTTGGACATAGGTTTATTGCATAAGTGTTGTGACCAGAAAAATATTAGAGTGAAGGATATATTTTTCTGGAATGAACAATATTTACATGATAATGTTGGCTGTTGCAAGTAATGACTAATGTGCAAATATATTTTTTGAGTCGGATCATACAAAAATGCATTATGAAAGCTTGAAGTTTCAAATATTCAAACATTGCTAATTTAGTCTGCATTTTGTTCCTTTTTTCTTGTTATTTTATTAGTAAATATATAATAACATGTATTTTAATTATAATCAATGCTATATTAATGTCTTTCAGATGAATGGCTGGATTAATGGTCTAACAGTGTACAATGTACATGTGATGTTTGAAATAAGTGCAAAGACTATATATATGAAAGAAATAATTGCATAAAAACCTATGAACGTTTTATAAAGATCTGATTAAACAAAGGACATTTTTCAAGAACTATCACTCAGTTGTTGCACAGGCCAGGGGTATGTGAATCAGTTTCAAATGGAATTGCACAAAATAAAAAATGTACTGTAATCCTGATCAACAGTGAGTAGAATTCCAGCAGATAAAACACTAGTTTCAACTGACAAATCATACAACTTTGTTGGAATTTTGCAAAAGAAAAAAAATGTTTTAAAAAAAGAGGCAAAATGATTGGAGGAAGTGACTGAATACAATTATTCCAAATGGTTAAAACAAATTATATAGATATTTTGTGGTGTCATAAAGAATTCAGAATATAAAAAATTATCTATAATTTTAAAGTGATTTGATGCAATAGCAGGAATATGTGTTCTTTTCACCTTGAAGAAATCTACTATCTGATATGTTGAAGTAATTGATGTGAATTATTTGAACATTTAATATGAAGAAATTTTATAATAAAATATATGTAGTAATCTTAGAGTTTGATGTTCAAACTGTACTGAGTTATTTAACCATATAAGTGAGATTGTGGTGTGTGACTGCCCAGAACGTTTCTGTTATAAAGGATGTTAATTTCCTCATCTGTTGGAGGGCATGTCCTCTTTGGTTTATTCCCTTTGTCCTGTAGTTTTAGTTGCTTTTGTTTTGTTTTCAAAGCTTCCCTGTCAAGGTATAAATGATTCGGATTTGTTTAAGATTTTTGTTTTGTTTTTTATTGACTTCTAGGATTTTTTTTATCGTAAATATGTATAAAAAATATGAAATTTTAAAATTATTAGTTTCATTTTGTCGGTTTGTAAATTTACAAATAGTGAGAACGAAAACATTTATTAGAAAAAGACGATGTCGATTATTGACATTGGTTACGGTTAATATTTTAACTCCTTCACAGGAGAGCAAAAACACAAAAAAGTAGTTCCGGAATCTATGGGCGGGGCTTAAAAGTTTATTCGTAGGTTTAAAAGTTTATTCGTAGGCTTCAAAAGTTTATTCGTAGGCTACGAATAAAGCAAAAATTTATTCGTGTGGTATATTTGTACAGCAAATGTACTGATTGCAGGATAAATAATTGTATTTGACTCATTTAAAAATTGTAGCTTATCGTTGATATTTAAGGTAACTCTACGTTCTGGTACTATTGTAGTTTCACCTTTTAAGACTTTTATGAACTTTTCGGGGATTGCTTTTTTTATCTTAGAAAACTCTGAAATACAGTTCCTCCTATCTATTAATAAATTGTATATATCATGACAACTTTTAAAATTTTTATTATTTGAATCCCAAATATCGTTTATAGTTCGTAAGTTACTTTGCAGAAACGAGGTAAACCCTAATGGTTTGTTTTTAAAAGTTATTGAAGAGTTACAAAATATTCTGGTTTTTAGAATGGAATCAATGTCATTATTACACAATTGAATAAGTTCCTGTAATTTTGACCATGATTGGATACATATTTTGTAAAAAATATGGTAACATATTTAAATTTAGAGTTGATACATTAGAGCACTTACATACAAAATATTTTTCATTAAACTTGATGTCTAACTTACGGAGCCAATACTTACCAATTGCATTCCAACTTTCTAATGGTTCATGTAAAATTCGGTATAGAAGCTTAATTCTTTTGCTGTCAATAAACTCTTGTATGTTAATCATACCCATGCCTCCATTTTCTACTCCCAAGCAGCAAACTTTCCTATCTATTTGATGAATACCCCCTCCCCAGATAAAACCCCATACCAAAGTTGTTATTTCTTTTACGTATTTGTCTGGTATTCCCCGCATTTCAATTTCGTAACCACAAAGAGAGATCAAGAGATTTTTCACTATTAAAGTTTTTCCTGTATATGTCAAGTTTCTACTTTTCCAAACGTGGACACAATTTTTCATTTTATCTATTATTGATTTCCATATCTCATCATTTTGTATATTATAACCATGATGAATGCCAAGAGTTTTAACATTATCCTTTGTCCAAACTATTTTGTAAACTTGGGTCTGTTATTTTTAGCCGATCCAATATACATACCTTTTGTCTTTTCATAATTGACTTTTGAACCAGAGGCTTTTTCATATATAGTTAAAATATCAAAAGATTTTTTGACAGATTCATCATTTTTATTAAATAGCTGAGTGTCATCTGCAAACATGCAGAGCTTAGTCTCGATATATTCCCCATCTTTCCCCCCAGGTAATTTGATTCCTTGTATTTCACTATCCCCCCTTATAGCACAGGTTCGGCCTGTAGTATGTAAACAAGAGGCGCTATTGGACACCCTTGTCTACAGGACCTTGAAATATTGAAATATTTAGACACAAAACCATTGGTCTTGATACAAGTTTGTGCATATTTGAATAACATTTGAACCCACTCCCTAAATTTTTCACCAAAGTTAAATTTGCTTAATACATGATCCACCCATCCCCATTCTACCCGGTCGAAGGCCTTTTGTTGATCTAAAAATATTATGATACCGTCATCATCTTCACGATCAGTATATTCTATTACATCTTGTATTAGACGGTTAGCTTCACTGATATTACGACCTTTTACAAATCCCTTCTGGTCCGAATGTATTAATTTTGGTAAAACAACTTTTAATCTTTCTGCAAGAATTTTTGCAATTATTTTGTAGTCACTGTTTAATAGAGTCAGTGGTCTCCAGTTTCGTATATCTTCCCGCTCCCCACTTTTATGTAATAGAGTAAGAACCCCCTTATATTGTGAAGGAGTTAGTTCTTTTTTTTCGAAAGTATCATTTACAAGCAGAAAGAATTCGTCTTTGATTTGTTCCCAATGAGTTATATAAAACTCAGAAATTATTCCATCCTCTCCGGGTGATTTATTTGGTTTCAAAATTTTTAAAACATTTTTAATTTCGTCTATACTAACATCCAATTCGAGAGTTTCTTTTTCATCCACATTTAACTTACTTTCAATATGTTGCGTTAATTTATTAGCACTGTTTTCATCCCATCCCTCAGTTGTAAATAGCTTGGAGTAAAATTTTATCTGTTCGTCAATTATTGAATCTATATCATATTTATACTTACCTTCTGTGTTTTTAATTCGATTCCACATTTTATTTTCTCCCTGTTTTTTTTCAAGTTCAAAAAAATATCGAGTGACCTTTCCCCTTCTTCCGCCCATTTTATTCTTGAACGAATTTTTGCGGCTTCCGCTTTTTGTGTATAATATTTCTTAATTAAATTTTCTAATTCTAGTATCTTACCTTTGATGATATCGCCGTCATCTGTACTAGATTTAAGATCTTCTAACTGTTTCTCAAATTTTTCTATGTCTTTTTTATTTTGACCTTTTTTTAATTGCTTACTTATTTGCATTGTCAAATATTTAATTTTAGTCTTTGTAACATCCCACCATTCTTGAATATTTCGGAATCTTTCTATCTCGTTCTTCCATTTACCCCACCAAGTATTAAATGCTTTTGTAAATAGTTCACTAGTTATAGTGTTAAAATTCATTGCCCAAATTCCCGGGCCCCTCTCAATGTCATCTAATTTTAATTTAGTGGATACTAAGTCGTGATCGCTGAATGGAAAGTGTTTTATATTGGTATCAAACACTTTACTACATAAACCATTTGAACATAAAATAAAATCAATACGTGATTTTGCATTCCCTCTTTGAAAAGAATATCGTTTTTTATTTGGGTGAAGCTTTTTAACATACATTTGTAAGAAAACCTGAAACAAAGGAAACCATAACGTACTTGGGTTCTAGATGTCCTTCTTGGGAATTCTGGGTTTAAAGGCAGCAAAAAGAAGCAAAAAATGACAAACTATATTTTTCGAAAAAAAAATCTAGTTTTATGTTATTTTCGACATGTCAACTCTATGATAATGCTATATTATATATTCATCAGAAAGTATTTTTGCTCCTCAATTTTATAGGTAATTTTTTTTTTCTAATATCAACAATAAATACATTCTATTTAAACATGAAATGAGAAATCTAAACAAATTCTTGTAAATTTCAGGTATATTGGTATTTGAATATTTGTAAATTTCATGTATACTGGTATTTCAATATTTGTAAGATTTTCAATATTCATAATCTGCATTATCCACATTTGGGGAATAAGTTCAGATAAATTAATTTACAGATTGTTGACGATTTAAAAAAAAAACCATTGAATATTTTACTCATCTTAGATATTATATATGTGGTCGAGTGGTCTAGGGTGCTGGACATAAGGCTAAGCAAATGGTGCTGCAGTGTATCAATTGTGTGGGTTCAAATCTTGTCGAGGGAAGAACAAAAATTTGACAGCTCTAAAATCTAATTCTAACACTGTTTGGTTTAATTTTCAGACGTATATATATATAAACACTACGACTATTGAAGCTCCTTTTTTAGGGAGTGGATGTGGTCGAGTGGTCTAGGGCGCTGGACGTAAGGCTAAGCGAATGGTGCTGCAGTGTATCAATGGTGTGGGTTCAAATCCCGTCGAGGGAAGAACAAAAATTTGACAGCTCTAAAATCTAATTCTAACACTGTTTGGTTTAATTTTCAGACGTATATAATATTTAGTATTAACCTAGTATCCTTTAAAGTAACTTTGAGATCCAGTGGGACAGATATATTGTATGGTTGTCACTTGCTTCTAGACGTTTGTATAATATACTTTATTTCCTGTGACTGTATAATGAATTCTTCATTATCCTATACAATATATTAAAAATTGCTGAGTTAGATTGCTGTCAAATTATAATATTAAGTATATATGTACCATCTACACACGCTTATACACATGTCTTACGGCTATCCCTATATTTTCCTTACGAGACAAGGTAACACTACGACTATTGAAGCTCCTTTTTTAGGGAGTGGATGTGGTCGAGTGGTCTAGGGAGCTGGACGTAAGGCTAAGCGAATGGTGCTGCAGTGTATCAATGGTGTGGGTTCAAATCCCGTCGAGGGAAGAACAAAAATTTGACAGCTCTAAAATCTAATTCTAACACTGTTTGGTTTAATTTTCAGACGTGTATATATATATATATATATATATATATATATATGTTCTATTTGAAACAAGATGTGCACAGTAACACTGATTTCCCCTAAAAAAAATAATAAAATTATTCTTGTAAGGTTTTAAATGTTCATTTTCTACTTTATTCACAATAGGGGTAAAAGTTTAGAAACTTTAATTTACAGATGGTTGAAGCTTTTTATTTCTATACTAACAATACTATATGACTCAACACTATATCTAATTTCTTGATAAATAAAATGTTTCAATACAGGATTTTATTAAGATTAAATATATGCATGGTTTTTTTTTCAAAAATAAAATGCTTTAATCTCCTAGACATGGAATATATTTTAGTGAATTGAGTGAACAGAATGTCATTTCTATTTTGACTATTTTTTTAAATGTTAAACATTTTTTTCTTTTGACCATTGTATTTGTCTTTTGATTTCCGACTTATGATTATCCTTTTGGTTTCTTCAAACTTTTCTTGTGTCTGTTTCATACCTTGGTTGTTTTTATGTACACTCAAAGGTGAGAGGTTATTGTTGATATTGTTATCATTACTGTTCAAATTAAGAGTTGAGGGGTGGGGGGGTCCCATTAACCGATTTAACCTCACTGCATTTTTGTGCCTGTCCCAAGCCAGGACCTGGATTTACAACATCATATGTCATGGACTTTTTATTGTTCAGTGAGTTAAGATGAGAGGTGATTGTTCATTTTGTTGATATTGTTGGAATTGTTAACCATCACTGTTTAAACTTTCTTTTCATAAAATCCTTTCCATTTAAATTCTAGAAACACTGATTAATTAGATTATACAACAAATTACCTTTCTTGATGTATTTTGTTCTAGTTTGGGGTCTGTTGGTTACTCTCTTATCTAAGATCTGTTTGTAAATCCATGGTGCCAGTCTGTTGATTAGTCTCTGATCTAAGATATGCTGGTAACTTTCTGGTGTCAGTCTATTGGTTAGCCTCTGATCTAAGATCTGTTTGTAACTCTCTGGTGCCAGGCTGTTGGTTAGCCTCTGATCTAAGATCTGTTGTCAACTCTCCTATGACAGTCTGTTGATTAACCTCTGATCTAAGAGCTGCTGTCAACTCTCTTGTGCCAGTCTGTTGATTAGCCTATGATCTAAGATCTGTTTGTAACTCTCGGGTGCCAAGCTGTTGGTTTGCCTCTGATCTAAGATCTGTTGTCAACTCTCCTGTGACAGTCTGTTGATTAGCCTCTAATCTATGATCTGCTTGTAACTCTCTGGTGCCAGTCTGATGGTTAGCCTCTGATCTAAGATCTGTTTGTGTAATTCTCTTGTCCCAGTCTATTGGTTAGCCTCTGATCTAAGATCTGTTTGTAACTCTCTGGTACCTGTCTGTTGATTATCCTCTGATCTGAGATCTGTTGTTAACTCTCTGGTGCCTTTCTGTTTGTTAGACTATGATTTGAGATCTGTTGTTAACTATCTGGTGTCAGTCTGTTGGTTAGCCTATGATCTAAGATATGCTTGTAACTCTCTTGTGCCAGTCTATTTGTTAACCTCTGATCTAATATCTATTTGTGTAATTCTATTGTGCCAGTCTATTGGTTAGCCTCTGATCTAAGATCTGTTTGTAACTCTCTGGTTCCTGTCTGTTGGTTATCCTCTGATCTGAGATCTGTTGTTAACTATCTGGTGTCAGTCTGTTGGTTAGCCTATGATCTAATAAATGCTAGTAACTCTCTTGTGCCAGTCTGTTGGTTAGCCTTTGATCTAATATATGCTGTCAACTCTCTTGTGCCAGTCTGCTGATTAGCCTTTGATCTAATATATGTTGTCAACTCTCTTGTGTCAGTCTGTTGATTAGCCTGTGATCTAAGATATGTTTGTAACTCTTTGGTGCAAGTGTGTTGAATACTCTCTGATCTAAGATCTGTTGTCAACTCTCTTGTGCCAGTGTTGATAAGCCTCTGATCTAAGATATGCTGGTAACTCTCTGGTATCAGTCTGTTGGTTAGCCTCTGATCTAAATCTGTTATTAACTCTCTGGTGTCAGTCTGTTGGTTAGCCTCTGATCTAAGATATGCTGGTAACTCTCTGGTGTCAGTCTGTTGATTAGTCTCTGATCTAAGATCTGTTGTTAAATCTCTTGTGCCAGTCTGTTGGTTAGCCTCTGATCTAAGATCTGTTGTCAAATCTCTTGTGTCAGTCTGTTGATTACTCTCTGATGTAAGATCTGTTGTTAACTCTCTTGTGCCAGTTTGTTGATTAGCCTTTGATCTAAGATCTGCTTGTAGCTCTCTGATGCCAGTCTGTTGGTTAGCCTCTGATCTAAGATCTGTTGTTAACTCTCTGGTGTCAGTCTGTTGGTTAGCCTCTGATCTAAGATATGCTGATAACTCTCTGGTGTCAGTCTGTTGGTTAGCCTCTGATCTAAGACATGCTGGTAACTCTCTGGTGTCAGTCTGTTGATTAGTCTCTGATCTAAGATCTGTTGTTAAATCTCTTGTGCCAGTCTGTTGGTCCAGCCTCTGATCTAAGATCTGTTGTCAACTCTCTTGTGCCAGTCTGTTGATTACTCTCTGATGTAAGATATGTTGTCAACTCTCTTGTGCCAGTCTGTTGGTTAGTCTCTGATCTAAGATCTGTTGTCAACTCTCTTGTGCCAGTCTGTTGGTTAGCCTCTGATCTAAGATCTGTTGTCAAATCTCTTGTGTCAGTCTGTTGGTCTAGCCTCTGATCTAAGATCTGTTGTTAATTCTCTTGTGCCAGTTTGTTGATTAGTCTTTGATCTAAGATCTGCTTGTAGCTCTCTGGTGCCAGTCTGTTGGTTAACCTCTGATCTAAGATCTGTTGTTAACTCTCTGGTGCCAGTCTGTTGGTTAGCCTCTGATCTAAGATCTGTTAACTCTCTGGTGCCAGTCTATTGGTTAGCCTCTGATCTAAGATATGTTGTTAACTCTCTGGAGCCAGTCTGTTGGTTAGCCTCTGATCTAAGATCTGTTGTTAATTCTCTTGTGCCAGTTTGTTGGTTAGCCTCTGATCTAAGATCTGTTGTTAACTCTCTGGAGCCAGTCTGTTGGTCTAGCCTCTGATCTAAGATCTGTTGTTAACTCTCTGGAGCCAGTCTGTTGGTTAGCCTCTGATCTAAGATATGTTGGGTACTTTCTTGTGCCAGTCTGGCGATTAGCTTCTGATCTAAGATCTGTTGTTAATTCTCTTGTGCCAGTTTGTTGATTAGTCTTTGATCTAAGATCTGCTTGTACCTCTCTGGTGCCAGTCTGTTGGTTAGCCTCTGATCTAAGATCTGTTAACTCTCTGGTGCCAGTCTATTGGTTAGCCTCTGATCTAAGATCTGTTAACTCTCTGGTGCCAGTCTGTTGGTTAGCCTCTGATCTAAGATCTGTTAACTCTCTGGTGCCAGTCTATTGGTTAGCCTCTGATCTAAGATCTGTTAACTCTCTGGTGCCAGTCTGTTGGTCTAGCCTCTGATCTAAGATCTGTTGTTAATTCTCTTGTGCCAGTTTGTTGATTAGTCTTTGATCTAAGATCTGCTGGTAGCTCTCTGGTGCCAGTCTGATGGTTAGCCTCTGATCTAAGATCTGTTGTTAACTCTCTGGAGCCAGTCTGTTGGTTAGCCTCTGATCTAAGATATGTTGGGTACTTTCTTGTGCCAGTCTGGCGATTAGCCTCTGATCTAAGATATGTTGTCAACTCCTCTTGTGCCAGTGTTTATAAGTCTCTGATCTAAGATATGTTTGTAACTCTCTTGTACCAGTCTGTTGGTTAGCCTCTGATCTAAGATATGTTGTCAAATCTCTTGTGTCAGTCTGTTGGTCTAGCCTCTGATCTAAGATCTGTTGTTAACTCTCTTGTGCCAGTTTGTTGATTAGCCTCTGATCTAAGATCTGTTTGTAACTCTCTGGTGCCAGTCTGTTGGTTAGCCTCTGATCTAAGATCTGTTGTTAACTCTCTGGAGCCAGTCTGTTGGTTAGCCTCTGATCTAAGATATGTTGGGTACTTTCTCGTGCCAGTCTGGCGATTAGCCTCTGATCTAAGATATGTTGGTAACTCTCTTGTGCCAGTTTGTTGATTAGCCTCTGATCTAAGATCTGTTTGTAACTCACTGGTGCCAGTCTGTTGGTTAGCCTCTTATCTAAGATATATTGTTAACTCTCTGGTGCCAGTCTATTGGTTAGCCTCTGATCTAAGATCTGTTAACTCTCTGGTGCCAGTCTGTTGGTTAGTCTATGATCTAAGATCTGTTGTTAACTCTCTGGTGCCAGTCTATTGGTTAGCCTCTGATCTAAGATCTGTTAACTCTCTGGTGCCAGTCTGTTGGTCTAGCCTCTGATCTAAGATCTGTTGTTAACTCTCTTGTGCCAGTTTGTTGATTAGCCTTTGATCTAAGATCTGCTTGTAGCTCTCTGGTCCCAGTCTGTTGGTTAGCCTCTGATCTAAGATATGTTGTTAACTCTCTGGAGCCAGTCTGTTGGTTAGCCTCTGATCTAAGATATGCTGGTAACTCTCTGGTGTCAGTCTGTTGGGTAGCCTCTGATCTAAGATGTGTTGTTAACTCTCTGGTCTCAGTCTGTTGGTTAGCCTCTGATCTAAGATATGCTGGTAACTCTCTGGTGTCAGTCTGTTGGTTAGCCTCTGATCTAAGATATGCTGGTAACTCTCTGGTGTCAGTCTGTTGATTAGTCTCTGATCTAAGATCTGTTGTTAAATCTCTTGTGCCAGTCTGTTGGTTTAGCCTCTGATCTAAGATCTGTTGTCAACTCTCTTGTGCCACTCTGTTAATTACTCTCTGATGTAAGATATGTTGTCAACTCTCTTGTGCCAGTCTGTTGGTTAGCCACTGATCTAAGATATGTTGTCAAATCTCTTGTGTCAGTCTGTTGGTCTAGCATCTGATCTAAGATCTGTTGTTAACTCTCTTGTGCCAGTCTGTTGGTTAGCCTCTGATCTAAGATCTGTTGTTAACTCTCTGGAGCCAGTCTTTTGGTTAGCCTCTGATCTAAGATATGTTGGGTACTTTCTTGTGCCAGTCTGGCGATTAGCCTCCGATCTAAGATATGTTGGTAACTCTCTTGTGCCAGTTTGTTGATTAGCCTCTGATCTAAGATCTGTTTGTAACTCACTGGTGCCAGTCTGTTGGTTAGCCTCTTATCTAAGATATATTGTTAACTCTCTGGTGCCAGTCTATTGGTTAGCCTCTGATCTAAGATCTGTTAACTCTCTGGTGCCAGTCTGTTGGTTGGCCTATGATCTAAGATCTGTTGTTAACTCTCTGGTGCCAGTCTATTGGTTAGCCTCTGATCTAAGATCTGTTGTTAACTCTCTGGTGCCAGTCTGTTGGTCTAGCCTCTGATCTAAGATCTGTTGTTAACTCTCTTGTGCCAGTTTGTTGATTAGCCTCAGATTTAAGATCTGTTTGTAACTCTCTGGTGCCAGTCTGTTGGTTAGCCTCTGATCTAAGATCTGTTGTTAACTCTCTGGAGCCAGTCTGTTGGTTAGCCTCTGATCTAAGATATGTTGGGTACTTTCTCGTGCCAGTCTGGCGATTAGCCTCTGATCTAAGATATGTTGGTAACTCTCTTGTGCCAGTTTGTTGATTAGCCTCTGATCTAAGATCTGTTTGTAACTCACTGGTGCCAGTCTGTTGGTTAGCCTCTTATCTAAGATATATTGTTAACTCTCTGGTGCCAGTCTATTGGTTAGCCTCTGATCTAAGATCTGTTAACTCTCTGGTGCCAGTCTATTGGTTAGCCTCTGATCTAAGATCTGTTAACTCTCTGGTGCCAGTCTGTTGGCTAGCCTATGATCTAAGATCTGTTGTTAACTCTCTGGTGCCAGTCTATTGGTTAGACTCTGATCTAAGATCTGTTAACTCTCTGGTGCCAGTCTGTTGGTCTAGCCTCTGATCTAAGATCTGTTGTTAACTCTCTTGTGCCAGTTTGTTGATTAGCCTTTGATCTAAGATCTGCTTGTAGCTCTCTGGTGCCAGTCTGTTGGTTAGCCTCTGATCTAAGATATGTTGTTAACTCTCTGGAGCCAGTCTGTTGGTTAGCCTCTGATCTAAGATATGCTGGTAACTCTCTGGTGTCAGTCTGTTGGGTAGCCTCTGATCTAAGATCTGTTGTTAACTCTCTGGTGTCAGTCTGTTGGTTAGCCTCTGATCTAAGATATGCTGGTAACTCTCTGGTGTCAGTCTGTTGGTTAGCCTCTGATCTAAGATATGCTGGTAACTCTCTGGTGTCAGTCTGTTGATTAGTCTCTGATCTAAGATCTGTTGTTAAATCTCTTGTGCCAGTCTGTTGGGTTAGCCTCTGATCTAAGATCTGTTGTCAACTCTCTTGTGCCACTCTGTTAATTACTCTCTGATGTAAGATATGTTGTCAACTCTCTTGTGCCAGTCTGTTGGTTAGCCACTGATCTAAAATATGTTGTCAAATCTCTTGTGTCAGTCTGTTGGTCTAGCCTCTGATCTAAGATCTGTTGTCAACTCTCTTGTGCCAGTCTGTTGGTTAGCCTCTGATCTAAGATCTGTTGTTAACTCTCTGGAGCCAGTCTTTTGGTTAGCCTCTGATCTAAGATATGTTGGGTACTTTCTTGTGCCAGTCTGGCGATTAGCCTCCGATCTAAGATATGTTGGTAACTCTCTTGTGCCAGTTTGTTGATTAGCCTCTGATCTAAGATCTGTTTGTAACTCACTGGTGCCAGTCTGTTGGTTAGCCTCTTATCTAAGATATATTGTTAACTCTCTGGTGCCAGTCTATTGGTTAGCCTCTGATCTAAGATCTGTTAACTCTCTGGTGCCAGTCTGTTGGTTGGCCTATGATCTAAGATCTGTTGTTAACTCTCTGGAGCCAGTCTGTTGGTTAGCCTCTGAATTAAGATCTTTTGTTAACTCTCTTGTGCCAGTCTGTTGGTTAGCCTCTGAACTAAGATATGTTAACTCTCTGGTGCCAGTCTGTTAGTTAGCCTCTGATCTAAGATCTGTTGTTAACTCTCTGGAGCCAGTCTGTTGGTTAGCCTCTGAATTAAGATCTGTTGTTAACTCTCTTGTGCCAGTCTGTTGGTTAGCCTCTGAACTAAGATCTGTTGTTAAGTCTCTGGTGCCAGTCTGTTGGTTAGCCTCTTAAATTAAGATCTGTTGTTAACTCTCTTGTGCCAGTCTGTTGGTTAGCCTCTGAACTAAGACCTGGTGTTAACTCTCTGGTGCCAGTCTGTTGGTTAGCCTCTGAACTAAGATCTGTTGTTAACTCTCTTGTGCCAGTCTGTTGGTTAGCCTCTGAACTAAGATCTGTTGTTAACTCTCTTGTGCCAGTCTGTTGGTTAGCCTCTGATCTAAGATCTGTCGTTAACTCTCTAGTGCCAGTCTGTTGGTTAGCCTCTGATCTAAGATCTGTTGTTAACTCTCTTGTGCCAGTCTTTTGGTCTTCTCGCTTTGATATTCTCTGGTGTAATGTATGTTGGTCTCCTCTTATGGTAATCCTCAGATATACATTGTACTAGTATGTCATCTTGTACTGAGTTTCCGCTGGTGTAGAGTCTGTCAGATCTATTGATTTCCTCTAATGTGCTCTTTAAAGTTCAATTAAATTCTCAATAAAAACAACCTGTGTGGCCCATTGATTCAGTTTCTTAAAAAGTATATGTATGTTTTCTGTCTGTTGATTGCTAGTTGGTCTTGGTCTACTTCTTGTCTTTCATGGTATCTATGGTGGTAGAAGTCTGGTCTTTCTTAGCTGTTGTTGCTGAAAAATAACGAAAAGTCATGGATACAAATAAATACAGTAAACAAGCATACAAAATTTCAAAATGATTGATTATGTAGTTTTCGAGATATGCTTGACCAAAGTTTCGGATCAGTCATTTTTTGCATTAATTTTGTAGACAAAAGACATTTACTGGCATATTATGACACTGTAGTATTATTTTCAATAAACAATTAAAGCTGTATTTCTAAATATACCTACTAACTATTATCGTTTCTATCAGAATATAGAAAATTAATATGTTTTACTTTAAAGAAATATTCTAAAAATTACTATGAAAAAGGGATTAAAGCCACAATAGTTGTATAAGAATGGGCAGCATTTTAAATGAATAATTTTTACTATAAAAACACATAGAAGACTATTTTCCATATTATTTCTTTAAAGGCCTATATGCAATCTCCGCAATACAAAAAAATGAAACCAATAAGAGATATATAATAGCAGTTATTGTTTTTAAAACTTTCAGAAAAATTTGCTTTTCACCAAGACAAAATGGTGTCCAAAACCAATTTCTTTAAAATCATAAACTTAGATTAAAATATTGTAAAAATCTAGTAAATTATGATTATTTCAAAATAAAAAGATGAACAAAATATCATTTTGGAGTCAGAATATACCATAAATTCATTTTTATTATTGTTCAAAATTACCAGGAAGGGGAGGTAACTCAAATTATAAAAAAATTCAAAATTTGATAATTTTGCATAATTATATTATTTAATTACAGTTTCAAAGAATATTGACAATACCTTAATTTTAGATTAGTTGTTCTTTACATACAGTTTTGTATATGTACAGCAAATCTATAAATTTAATGATTAATTTTTCAAAAAATCATGTATCATCAGTACATCATTCACAAATGATAATCAATGATGAGAGCAAAAGTTGTCCCATTTGTTTATACGAAGTATTTTAATTAAGATAAATATAAATTATAATTAGTCTTCAACAAGTAATTAACAAAATATTACCCTATCTGTAACTTGAATTATATTACGACATGAAATTATCAAAAAAGGGAGGTAATTTATCTTTTTTTTAATTTTTTTTAGCATTTTACTTTTACAGTTTTTAAATGACAATGTTAAATTTTCTGACCAATGCCTAAATATTAGATATGCCATATTGTATACTTTCACATATGAGGTATTAAAATTATTCATCTGGTTATAAATTATTTGTTTGATATCCAATTATCATAAATGTTCAGTTTTGGTTCAATCAGTTTTATGGTTTTAAGAAAAGCACTTTACAAATGTGTTGATTGATTCATTATTGATTACTAAGGGTCCCCTCATGCATAGGTTACTGTAGCGTATTTTGGCTATCCTGTTTAGGCTCTTTGGTTTTATTGCTCCCAAAACATTAAATTATTTGGTTTTTGAATCTTTTGATTGTGAGCGTACTTGGTGGGGGTTGTTCTGGAGATGTGTTGTGCACACTAAATTTGCTATCTATATTTTAATTATGTCCAACGAGCAGAATTTCAGATATTATTAGGATGAGAACAAGCTCAGCAATATATAAAACCTTCACGCATATAGAAATGAAGGAAGGGATTGATCAACAACTTTTAACTGCCACTGGAAAGGTAGGACAAACAATTTAGTCTATTGTGCCTGCTACTATGTGGTCACCCCTATTAAGCAGACACTTGTATTAAAAGGTCACCTTTTTTCTTGTCCTGTCATAGAAAAAGTCATAAGAATTGAACTTCTTTTAAGAGGTCACCTGTATTATAAGGTGACTTTTTCCTTGTCCCAAAGGTGGCCTCTTAATACAGGTTTGACTGTATTTACTCTTTACTTGAATTCTAAAAAAGAGGTCTTTAACATGCAGGAAGTGTGGCATTCCACAAACACACTACCCACTATGAGCCAGTCAGTCTGGTTTTTCGTATTATGATTTGACACACCCCTTTTTTTTTTGTGCACATTCCCGGTTTGATTCTAAAATAATATGTTTTAATACTTTTTCATACAAACTATTTGAATTTCCCTTATGACTGGCAAAATGGTACGAGGTCTAGTTAATGTCATTGTCCCCCTGAGGAGTGACAACAAATAATCGCTCCAGGAGGCAGTGGAGCAGCGGGGTATGGTGAAAGCAAAAAATAGCTGCAAGAGCCCAACAAGATTACAAGCTAGCAAGGGCAATGGAAAGGATTTTCAGTATAATTTGTAAATAGTTGAACCTTGTAACAGAATTTGAGGCTAGTTTTATAGCAACTAGAAAATTCAGAAGTTGCTACATAATTTTTTTTACAAATCATTGGATAAATACCTGGTACATATAATTTTCACTGAACTTTGCATGAAAGGGGACATGTTTGCCAGCTTTAAACACTTGTTGAATGTATAACTTTAGAATCACTCGGAAAAGTTAACGCAGATAAAAAATCCATTCTTCTTAAGACTCCAAGTTTATGTGTAAAACATCTGTACTAGTTAATGGGAGGTAACTCTAATTTCAATTTTTTTTTTGTCATATAAATTGGCATTTCAAGGATAATTTAGTGACTATCTTTTAAATTTCAGAACTGATTAAAATTTACATAGGACAGTTTGCATAAAAATAGAGGAAATGTGGAATTACATGTTTTATGAGCACAGGCAAGCCTATCTACAGTGAGAGGGTCTATTATTGTGGGATTTAGACAATGAAGAAAATGGTCAGGATAGTAGATTGATTGATTGATTGATCTTTGGTGTTTAATGCCGCTTTCAGCAATATTTCAGCTATATCATGGCAACCAGTTTTAGTGGTGGAAGAAGCCGTAGTACTGTGAGAGAACCACCGACCATGGGCAAGCAACTGTTAAACTTTATCACTTGCGGTTGCAAGACGAGTGCACCCTATTTGTAATTTACAAAGCCGGGTGCGAACCCACACCGTATTGGTGATAGACTTGTATGAGTTGTTAGGTAATCCAACCACCTAACTCATTGAGCCACGAGGGCACTTGGGATAGTAAAAAAGAAATTTAAAATGCACCAAATGTAGGTACATATCTCAACTGTATACTCTATAAAAAGAGCTAGAGAAAAGAAGACCAGGACTGTGTTGCACAAAACACAATTAAAGTTAATTTACTATTAAAAGCACTATTAAAGTTAATAGTGAATTATTTCTGTTCCACAAACGTCAACTTTCAAATATATTTAATTGTACAAACGAGCACTATTAAATTCTTAATTGTAAATAAACATGGATGCCATGCAAGTACTTATGTCGCTTCGTACCAACAATCGCCGTTATAGACAACGTACAATGAACGATTTGACAGAACAGGAACCTTTTTCCCCCCGATATAAATTTGGGAGAAATAAAATAAATTTAAAAAATGTACGATAACAAACATCATAATAGATGACATAGGTATATCCAATGGTCAAGTGGCCATGGTCAGTCACACTATCAAACTTTCCATTCGATTTTGATACGATATTTTTTTTATATAAATATTTAACAATCATCAGGTCCTTGAAAACAAGTCGGGGTATGAATATGAACAGGATATAATCCTGTAAATAAAAAAAAATAAAAAAAAAATATTATGAAAGTATTAGGAACAAGCTTTTCTCCTTGGTCTTGTTGTTGCTTCTCTGCTAAGCAAGCAGCAGTAAGGAGAAAGAGCAAAGACTGGTTGGCTCGGAATCAGAATAATGAGTCCGAGTGGAGCGACATGTCTATCCACGTACTGTCGTTTCAGTGAGTAAATCCAACTAAGCGTGTTGGTCTAGTACAAAGCGGACCTTATCGTCATTTCATTGAAAATTAACTTGTTCTCGCAATGATATACTAAACCAAATTGCTGAGTTGGGCTAAGCAACAATCACTCACTAACTGTTTCATAACTTAAATAAGTAATTCATTTTTGATTCACTATCCTTAAAATTGCATATATATTAGTATCTTGCAGTGTAGACTACATAAAAGGATCGGAAGATAGGTGACTAAAAGTGTACAAATTATTAAAAGAAAGATTTCCAATGAAATACACAATTATCAGTACTATTTTAATTTCAAAACCACCCCTTTTCATGTGTAAAGCGAAAGTGAGCTACCATGCTGTGTGAGGTGTTTCAATTTTGCCTCTAATAGTTGCGACAGTGTATCTTTTTTCTCACATTATTGACAGAGTTGACATTTTTCAAATGTGCATCTATGACCACTACATGGTGCCTAAAATAATTTTATTTCCTTTTGAAGAGTTATATTTTCCTTCTAAATAAATAAACATATATTCTAAATGGCCAAAGAAACATTTCAGAAAAAATACAATGTAGTCTTTCTCGTCAACACATTAGACAATAATTATCTAATTGATTTTTCTTACATTTTATATATGATTACGGGGTGGCATATTAAACTGAAAACTGTGAATGTACATGCTAAATCATCGGATACTTATATTGTAATCGTTTTTAAAATTGGGAACTGATGATTATTTTTCATTTAATTGAATATTAGTTAAGATAGATATATATCTGCGTCACCCATGAGTTCGGCAGAATACTTATTACAGAAAACATATCAAATATTATGTTGTTTTTTTGTGTATTCTTTTGAAATGTTGTAAAAGCTGAAACGGAACAGTGGGGAAAGTAGGAAATAAATAAAATGACAAAAAAGTTTTTATAAAATGTTCACTAAATTGATACTTCAATTAAAATCAGAACGAATTTATTTCTTTTACCGTTTTCATGATACGATTCTCATCAGACTGTCGATGGACATCACATCAAGATTTTTGCCGAAAGCATATCGCAAGGAAATATCAAATGGAAAATTGTATCGTGTGACCGCACCTGTACGTACGACGGTTCCGCAGCTACTTTTGCAGCAATCTGCCATATTAACCAATCATTTAACTTCGTCCTTAAAAAAACGTGCATATAATTTCTACAGCTATTGTCAGAAAAACCAGAGGCTCCCAGGAGCCTGTAATCGCTCACCTGGATCAAAGCTGCTTTCAATAACAACGCAACTGCACTGTGGCAGCCATCTTGGCAGGAGAGCGCAACTGCCGGACACCATTTTGCAAGAGGACCATCCAATGACTATTCCATCAAAGTTTGGTTTTAATTGAGCTACTGGTTCCAGACAAGATGGTTTTTATGTGAATTTCCCATAGGGTCCTATGTTAAATTAAGTACAGCTGTGCAGCCATCTTGGTCAGAGGGCGGGACCACCAGACAAAATTTGCTTCAGCGGTTTCAGAGGAGAAGATTTAAATGTGATCTTTTATCAAAATATGCCTAATTTGCATAATCGGTATAAATCGGCTGAAAGAAAAATTTAAAAAAAAAACCCCGAACATATGCTAAACTACTCCTTGCCATGTAGCTGCAGTTCAAATTTGAGCTCATTTTGACTTATACTAAAGCAGCAATGGACAATTGAAGAAATTTATATTTTTAGTAACAGCAGCCATTTTGAATGGAGGGTGGGACTGTCGGACACAATTTTGAAAGGGAACCGCCCAGGGACCATCCCTGCCAGGTTTGGTTTAATTTGGTTCAGCAGTTTCAGAGGAGAAGATTTAAATGCGATCTTTTATCAAAATATGCCTAATTTGCATAATCGGTATATATCGGCTGAAAGAAAAATTTCACAGAAAAACCCAGAATATATGCTAAACTACTTCTTGCCATGTAGCTGCAGTTAAAATTTCAGCTCATTTTGACTTACACTAAAGCAGCAATGGACAATTAAAATTTCATCCCCCCTTTTTTCTATTTTGAGCTTGGCGGCCATCTTGGTTGGAAGTCGGGATCACCGAATACATTTTTGGAAGGGGGCCATCCAAGAATCATTTCAGCAAAGTTTGGTTGAGATTGGCTCAGTAGTTTCCGAGGAGAAGATTTTTTTTAAATTTCATCCCCCCTTTTTTCTAATTTGTATAATCGGTCAAAATCGGCAAAAGTTCAAAGTTCATAAAAAATCCTGTAATACATGTTAAAAAGCTCATCATTATGCTTATACAGTTCAAATTTGGGCACATTCTGGCTTAAAATAGAGCAGTTTTGGCCATTTGAAGAAATTTCTATTTTTAGTAACAGCGTCCATCTTGAATGGAGGGTGGGGCTGTCGGACACAATTTTGAAAGGGACCCACCCAGGTTTGGTTTAATTTGGTTCAGCGGTTTCAGAGGAGAAGATTTAAATGTGATCTTTTATCAAAATATGCCTAATTTGCATAATCAGTATATCTCGGCTGAAAGAAAAATTTCACAGAAAAACCCAGAATATATGCTAAACTACTTCTTGCCATGTAGCTGCAGTTAAAATTTCAGCTCATTTTGACTTACACTAAAGCAGCAATGGACAATTAAAATTTCATCCCCCCTTTTTTCTATTTTGAGCTTGGCGGCCATCTTGGTTGGAAGTCGGGATCACCGAATACATTTTGGAAGGGGGCCATCCAAGAATCATTTCAGCAAAGTTTGGTTGAGATTGGCTCAGTAGTTTCCGAGGAGAAGATTTTTTTTAAATTTCATCCCCCCTTTTTTCTAATTTGTATAATCGGTCAAAATCGGCAAAAGTTCAAAGTTCATAAAAAATCCTGTAATACATGTTAAAAAGCTCATCATTATGCTTATACAGTTCAAATTTGGGCACATTCTGGCTTAAAATAGAGCAGTTTTGGCCATTTGAAGAAATTTCTATTTTTAGTAACAGCGTCCATCTTGAATGGAGGGTGGGGCTGTCGGACACAATTTTGAAAGGGACCCACCCAGGTTTGGTTTAATTTGGTTCAGCGGTTTCAGAGGAGAAGATTTAAATGTGATCTTTTATCAAAATATGCCTAATTTGCATAATCAGTATATCTCGGCTGAAAGAAAAATTTCACAGAAAAACCCAGAATATAGGCTAAACTACTTCTCGCCATGTAGCTGCAGTTAAAATTTGAGCTCATTTTGACTTACACTAAAGCAGCAATGGACGATTAAAATTTCATCCCCCCTTTTTCTATTTTGAGCTTGGCGGCCATCTTGGTTGGAAGTCGGGATCACCGGACACAATTTTGGAAGGGGGCCATCCAAGAATCATTTCAGCAAAGTTTGATTGAGATTGGCTCAGTAGTTTCAGAGGAGAAGATTTTTTTTAAATTTCATCCCCCCTTTTTTCTAATTTGCATAATCGGTCAAAATCGGCAAAAGTTCAAAGTTCATAAAAAATCCTGTCACACATGCTGAAAAGCTCATCATTATGCTTATACAGTTCAAATTTGGGCACATTCTGGCTTAAAATAGAGCAGTTTTGGCCATTTGAAGAAATTTCTATTTTTAGTAACAGCGGCCATCTTGAATGGAGGGCAGGGCTGTCGGACACAATTTTGAAAGGGACCCACCCAGAGACCATCCCTGCCAGGTTTGGTTTAATTTGGTTCAGCGGTTTCAGAGGAGAAGATTTAAATGTGATCTTTTATCAAAATATGCCTAATTTGCATAATCGGTATATATCGGCTGAAAGAAAAATTTCACAGAAAAACCCGGAATATATGTTAAACTATTCCTTGCCATGTAGCTGCAGTTAAAATTTGAGCTCATTTTGACTTACACTAAAGCAGCAATGGACAATTAAAATTTCATCCCCCCTTTTTTCTATTTTGAGCTTGGCGGCCATCTTGGTTGGAAGTCGGGATCAATGGACACAAATTTGGAAGGGGGCCATCCAAGAATCATTTCAGCAAAGTTTGGTTGATATTGGCTCAGCAGTTTCCGAGGAGGAGATTTTTTTTTAATTTCATCCCCCCTTTTTTCTAATTTGCATAATCGGTCAAAATCGGCAAAAGTTCAAAGTTCATAAAAAATCCTGTCATACATGCTGAAAAGTTCATCATTATGCTTATACAGTTCAAATTTGGGCACATTCTGGCTTAAAATAGAGCAGTTTTGGCCATTTGAAGAAATTTCTATTTTTAGTAACAACGGCCATCTTGAATGGAGGGCGGGGCTGTCGGACACAATTTTGAAAGGGACCCACCCCTGCTAGGTTTGGTTTAATTTGCTTCAGCAGTTTCAGAGGAGAAGATTTAAATGTGATCTTTTATCAAAATATGCCTAATTTGCATAATCGGTATATATCGGCTGAAAGAAAAATTTCACAGAAAAACCCAGAATATATGTTAAACTATTCCTTGCCATGTAGCTGCAGTTAAAATTTGAGCTCATTTTGACTTACACTAAAGCAGCAATAGACAATTAAAATTTCATCCCACCTTTTTTCTATTTTTAGCTTGGCGGCCATCTTGATTGGAAGTCGGGATCAACGGACACAATTTTGGAAGGGGGCCATCCAAGAATCATTTCAGCAAAATTTGGTTGATATTGGCTCAGTAGTTTCCGAGGAGAAGATTTTTTTTAAATTTCATCGCCCCTTTTTTCTAATTTGCATAATCAGTCAAAATCGGCAAAAGTTCAAAGTTCATAAAAAAATCCTGTAATATATGCTAAAAAGCTCATCATTATGCTTACACAGTTCAAATTTGGGCACATTCTGGCTTAAAATAGAGCAGTTTTGGCCATTTGAAGAAATTTCTATTTTTAGTAACAGCGGCCATCTTGAATGGAGGGCGGGGCTGTCGGACACAATTTTGAAAGGGACTCACCCAGGGACCATCCCTGCCAGGTTTGGTTTAATTTGGTTCAGTGGTTTCAGAGGAGAAGATTTAAATGTGATCTTTTATCAAAATATGCCTAATTTGCATAATCGGTATATATCGGCTGAAAGAAAAATTTCACAGAAAAACCCGGAATATATGTTAAACTATTCCCTGCCATGTAGCTGCAGTTAAAATTTGAGCTCATTCTGGCTTAAAATAGAGCAGTTTTGGCCATTTGAAGAAATTTCTATTTTTAGTAACAGCGGCTATCTTGAATGGAGGGCGGGGCTGTCGGACACAATTTTGAAAGGGACCCACCCCTGCTAGGTTTGGTTTAATTTGCTTCAGCGGTTTCAGAGGAGAAGATTTAAATTGATCTTTTATCAAAATATGCCTAATTTGCATAATCGGTATATATCGGCTGAAAGAAAAATTTCACAGAAAAACCCAGAATATATGTTAAACTATTCCTTGCCATGTAGCTGCAGTTAAAATTTGAGCTCATTTTGACTTACACTAAAGCAGCAATAGACAATTAAAATTTCATCCCCCCTTTTTTCTATTTTTAGCTTGGCGGCCATCTTGGTTGGAAGTCGGGATCAACGGACACAATTTTGGAAGGGGGCCATCCAAGAATCATTTCAGCAAAATTTGGTTGATATTGGCTCAGTAGTTTCCGAGGAGAAGATTTTTTTTAAATTTCATCCCGCCTTTTTTCTAATTTGCATAATCGGTCAAAATCGGCAAAAGTTCAAAGTTCATAAAAAAATCCTGTAATATATGCTAAAAAGCTCATCATTATGCTTACACAGTTCAAATTTGGGCAGTTTTGGCCATTATTAGCTTATACCTGTTCCTTAGAGTATAGCTTTATTAGCTTATACCTGTTCCCTAGAGTATAGCTTTATTAGCTTATGGAAGACATAATACTTCAGTGTAAATATAATAGACAAAACTATTCATGATCCTTAACTTTTTTTGTTGAGTATATTTACACGATTATATAATACCTGACCTCCATCCAAGATGGCCACCTTCAGCAGAGGACCTTATGGGAAAAAATGTTTTAAAATCTTCTCCTCTGAAACCAGTTAGCCAATTTAAAGCAAACATGGCATGGATGGTCCTTAAGTGGTCAATTTTCAAAATTGTGTCCAGTGACCCTGACCTCCATCCAAGATGGCCACCTTCAGCGGACATACTGTAGTTTTAACATAGGACCCTATGGGAAAAAATGTTTTAAAATCTCCTCTGAAACCAGTAAGCCAATATAGCAAACATGTCATCGATGGTCCTTAGGTAGTCAACTTCCAAAATTGTGTTCAGTGATCCCGATTCAAAATGGCCACCGTCAGCGGACATAGTTTTAACATAGGACCCATGGGAAAATTGTTTAAGTCTTCTCTTCTGAAACCAGTCAGCCAATTTAATGCAAACATGGCATGGATAGTCCTTGGGTAGTACTTTCAAAATTGTGTCCGGTGACCACGACCTCCTTCTAAGATGGCTGTCATGAGCAGACATAGTTTTAACATAGAACCCTATGGCAGTATGGGATTTGAATAGTAACTTAGATGTATTCGGCATGCAGACATTCTCAAGAGGACTTATTTATGTCAGGTGAGTGATACAGGTTCACCTGAGCCTCTAGTTTGTTTGTTTGTTTGTTTGTTTTATTTTTTTGTATAAACTAGGTTTGTACGAGTTGTTAGGTAATCCAACTACCTTGCTCATTTAGCCACCCGGGCCCTTAAACTTTAAACCTGCTGTAATGACATGCAAATCTCCATATAGGAAAACACAAGCAAGTAAAGGGGTTGCTTGTACAAAATTTTTGAGCGAGTGAGTTGATGGTTGTTTAACATTTTCAGCTATATCATGGCGGGAACAAGTTAATTTTCAATGAGATGATGACGAGGTCTGCTTTGTACTAGACCAACACGTCGAGTTGGATTTTTATAGTGCTAGCTCACTGAAACAACAGTCCGCGGGTAGACATGTCGCTCCACTCTGAAACATTATTCCGATTCCGAGCCAACAAGTCTTTGCTTTTTCTCTTTAATGCTGTGTGCTAAGTGGAGAAGCAACAAATACCAATTTAATAGTCTTTGGTTTGACCCAACTTGGGCCCGAACCCAAGATCTACAACACTTGAGGCGAGCACGCTAACCATTACGCCACCGATGCAGTTCAAACTTTTTGATTGATTAACGCTACTTTCAGCAATATTTCAGCTATATCATTTCATAGCGTAAAAAACGCAAATACGCAGCTTATCTGGAGCTCTGATATGGTAAGCAAACAAAGTTTGTGGATTCACTTTTAAAATATAGGATTTGCATGTACAATTTTTTCTTTGTGACCGATGGAGGGATAGGATGAAAACAGTTTCATAATTAATGATCAATCTATCATTTTTCATCTGTATTTTTTAATGTTGATGCTAATTTTATGAACAATAAGTTACAGTTGAATCTTGTGTAAAATTCATAGGGACTCACGAACTTACTTGAAATAGAGAATTTGAGTTATATCGAAAATATCAAGCTTAAAGCTACTACTATGAGAAAATAATGTTAACTTCAAGCTATCAGAGGAAATGACTCATGAGTTTGTTAATAACAAGGTTCAACTGTATAAAAAATAACACATTGATAAAGACAAAACTATTGTGCATGTTAAAAAATTCTTTGTGTAACAATCAATTACAAAAATCTAGATAACAGGTTCTACTTGTAACAACATACAAGTATTACAAAGCGATACTAACATAAACAAGGGCAATGCAAAGCGTGGCGTATCCCCTCACATAAAAATTAGACCCTGTGACCTTTGACCTTGAAAATCAATAGGGTTCCAGATTCTCTTAAGGTCTAAGTATGTACCAAGTTTGGTCAAAATCCATTGAAGGATGTTGATTCTAGTGTTCACAAGGATGTTAGTTTAAACTTGACCCGGTGACATTGACCTTTGACCTATGACCTTGAAAATCAATAGAGTTCCAGACTCTCCTAAGGACTATGTATGTACCAAGTTTGGTCAAAATCCATTGAAGGATGTTGATTCTAGTGTTCACAAGGATGTTAGTTTAAATTTGACCCGGTGACATTGACCTATGACCTTGAAAATCAATAGAGTTCCAGACTCTCCTAAGGACTATGTATGTACCAAGTTTGGTCAAAATCCATTGAAGGATCTTGATTCTAGAGTGTTCACAAGGATGTTATGCAGTAAAAATTTGACTGACCTTGACCTTTGACCTTGAAAATAAATAGGGTTCCAGACTCTCGTAAGGACTAAGTATGTACCAAGTTTGGTCAAAATCCATTAAGGATGTTGATTCTAGAGTGTTCACAAGGATGTTACGCAGTAAACATTTGACCCGGTGACATTGACCTTTGACCTGGAAAATCAATAGGGTTCCAGATTCTCCTAAGTATGTACCAGGTTTGGTCAAAATCCATTGAAGGATGTTGATTCTAGAGTGTTCACAAGGATGTTATGCGGTAAAAATTTGACTTTGACCTATGACCTTGAAAATCAATAGGGTACCAGATTCTCTTAAGGACTAAATATGTACCAAGTTTGGTCAAAATCCATTGAAGGACGTTGATCCTAGAGTGTTCACGAGGATTGCGACGGACGGAAGCATTAATATATACCCTCGCAACTTCGTTGGCGAGGGGATAACAAATTGTTATAAAAATGGCCACAGATCTGCCATCTTGTTTTTAGAAAAAAAAAATGTGCTTCCTTATGATCTCAAACCACATCCCATTTACAGGGTAGGGTCTGTTATGGTCGTGATCGTATGGTAGTTGGATTTACAACTACCTGTGCAATCAGTAGCTATCACCACTAACATTACGAGTTCGAACACCGTTCATGACGAGGTGTACTTGGTGAAGTTTGCCAGTGACTTGCGACAGGTCAGTGGTTTTCTCCACCAACAGAAATGACCGCCACGATATAACTGAAATATTGTTGAAAGTGACATTAAACACCATAAACCCAAACCCCTCCAAAAATTATTTAAAAAAAAAATAATTCCATGATTTTTAAATGTAATGAATTCTGGAAGTGGGAATGTTATTGGGAGTTTCATGTCTTTTTGAAAAATACCTCTGGATAAAGGGAAATAACTAATACATAGTATGACATATAATAAAAAAATACATATTTGTAGCAAATAAAGATATTGATCAATTAAAGAAATGTTATAAATTGGTCCATTTACAAAATCAGCTTATATATGTCTGCATCAATGGATTTAAACAACATTCAATCAATCATAAGTCAAAATATATCACTGATCAACTTCTTAGATTTTGTTGCATTGAAATTACTTCTGATTACAGAGATTCTTCTATTCTATCTGGCATTCTTCAAGGAAACAAAAAGTTATCTTCTACGCTTTAGACAGTAAATCATATTGGCAATCTTTCAGACTTTAGGCAGTAAATGATATTGGCAATCTTCCAGACTTCAGGCAGTAAATGATATTGGCAAGCTTCCAGACTTTAGGCAGTAAATGATATTGGCAATCTTCCAGACTTTAGGGATATCTGTTATCTCTATAATACAAAACAATAGTATATTTATAATTATTTAAATAACATCATTTTATGTACATTAAATTACAAAAAACCCAATTATCAAAGGGGGGATGGGAATCCTATTAACCAGTTTAATACCTCCATATATGTGTGCCTGTCCCAAGGCAGGTCCTTTCTCCTTTCTTTTTTGTGTTGTTCATTGATTTTAGGTGAGAGGTAGTTGTTTGCTTTGTTGATATTGGTGGAAATAAGGACCTTCAATACACAATATCAGTATGTCAGTTCATATAATAGGTAATATACAATGCCATGACTTAATCAGTGTTCGGTACTGTTCATTTCCATTTTTTTCTTCTGTTGGTCCCTACATTTCATCCATTTTATCATTTAAATAATAAAATGCTTAACTCTGCTACAATTGTGCCTGTCCTAAGGCAGGACTTGGATTTCCATGGCATATGTGGTAGCAGTGAGAGGTATATATGTCTTTGCTTTGTTGATATAGGTGGAATTTGTGACGACCAGTTTACAATAATTCTCTTCATTAAATGTATAATACGCAACAATGAAAACAAATTATCTACCTGTCATAAAGTTTCTCTAAACAGCTTGATGTTGGAGGCAGTATATGTCTGTCATCTAATGTCTGTTATCACATAATATAAGAACTTCATACAACTGAAAAGAAATAAAATATATTAGTTTGGCTCTGTAAACTGTTACTTCATTAACATTTGCTCCATTTATTTAATTTTTATCCTGTAGTATTTATATAATATACAAGATGACATCATAAAGCGATTTCATTTCTGATTTGCTTTCAAAGCTTGACACAGTTGAAGATATTGCTCTGTTTCCATTTCTAATTTTGCATATTTGTCACAGGATGCTCGTATGTATTTAAAAAAACCGCATAGGTGATGTACTTGTTAGTGTGCTTGCCTCGAGTGCAGTCAATTGTGGGTTAGAGCCTCGGTCAGGTCTAATAAAAGTCCATAATTTGGTATTTGTAGCTTCTCCACTAAACGTGTAGCACAAGGGAGAAAGAGCAAAGACGGGTTGGCTCTGAATCAAGATCATCGATCTGAGTGACGAGACATGTCTATCAACAGAATATAGAGCTAGCAATATAAAAATCCATCTAAGCGAGTAGGACTAGCACAAAGCCAACATCATTATCACTTCATCACATGCAACTTGTTATCGCCATGATATAGCTGAAATATTGCTCATTTGGCTTTCATTCTTTGTATTTAAAATACTGACATATTTTTATTTTCATGGATTGTGTTTGTCTTTCAAGTTTTGACGAAATATTTAAGGTATTTCACTTCTTTGCTACTCCCAAGCTGTTTGTTACCGTCATTCAACTCAACATTATACCATTTTGGGTCATTACTTTTACTTTGGAGTTTGTCAAATCGCAGTTTTGAACTATGAGAAATATGTAACCCAAACTCCTAAATACTAGAACAACATTATCAATCTCAATATATTAACAATTTATTTTATCTATTTACCTCAATCTTGAACAATATATCCATATCAATATATGACTGTAGCAAAACTTGAATAACTGAATACCTTGAATAACTGAAAAATAAATTTCAATTTATAATAGTTGAAAAATAAACACTTCTTAGTAATACTAAAAAGTTGTATTGTGTAAATATTTAACATAAATATTATCCTAAAAATGGTCACTGTACAAGAATATGTAATGCAGGTATTCCCAGAGTTTTGATGGGTGCTACTTTCATCAATTTGTAAGTGTAGATTCATTTTGCTTTGGTCTAGAAAGTGTCAAATTGCTGTTTAATGCAAATCTATAATGCTAAATGAGAGCTATTTTTTGTGTGTCGCTTCTCTTTTTCTGGTGAAATTAATGATTTTCCCCACTTTCAAAAGATATACACAAAATAGTTTGCTCTCTCCGAAAGCTTCAGCGATATTGTGGGTGTTTTTTCCTTCATTTTGTTATTGAAATATAAAGTTATGAAATACAAATTACAATTAAATTTTCTACATTTTTACATTCTAATCACAAATTGATTGCTGTGCAACCATTCAATAAAAGGTTAAGCATACAGATATTTGAGATATAAAGTTATTTACCTTCTATATACACAAGGGCTGCCATCAGAAATATCTCATAATGTACACTACTGCAATCAGTGATATACATCTGCTGTCAAAGATGTTCATAATTTACACAATTCCCTCCAATCAGTGAATAGTATCTGCTGTTGTTAGACATAGTATACTGTTCATATCCTACTAATGTACAAATGTCACTCCAATCAGTGAAGTTACACCTGTTGTTCCTAAAGCCATCTTCAAAAGTTCATATCCTTGATAAATTTATATTAGCATCTTGCCCAGTCCATATCCTTGAAGAATGTATATCCTGTCACAAATGTATATATCTCTCCAAACATTCGTTGTTCTCAAATTTAAAGCAATTAATTTTCTTGCTGAATTGAAGTCCTGTCAAAAATGTATACATATATCTAATCAATGACCATGATCTGTTACCAATTTTTGAGACATGTTCCACCATTAATATCAAATGTATCTGTATTATATCTCTTCAAATAAGTGTCATATCCACAGAACTAGATTTTAAATTGTTAATTTATCTGACTGAACCTGTCCAAGTCTATCATTTGTTACAAATATGGTATTCAAAAAATCATAAATATATTAAAACAATTTTTTTTTAATTCACAAGTATCATAACATATTATAATAAAATAACATTCAGATAAACATGTGATATGAAATAAGTTTTTAATAGACTCAAACCCTTCCCCAACATAATACAAGTTACTTTGAATTGTGTTTACAATTTTTTTTTTTAAATTACAGAATCCAATGTAACATAACTAAACATCTGATATGATAACACATTAATTATTTAGATTAAATATCAAATAATTAAGGTGCTCCTTCCTCATGTATATAGACTGATAATTTAGAAAATAAATAGAAAAATCAAACCCTTCCCCAACATAATACAAGTTACTTTGAATTGTGTTTACAATTTTTTTTTTTAATTACAGAATCCAATGTAACATAACTAAACATCTGATATGATAACACGTTAATTATTTAGATTAAATATCAAATAATTAAGGTGCTCCCTCCTCATGCATATAGACTGATAATTTAGAAAATAAATAGAAAAATCAAACCCTTCCCCAACAAAATACAAGTTACTTTGAATTGTGTTTACAATTTTTTTTTTTAATTACAGAATCCAATGTAACATAACTAAACATCTGATATGACAACACGTTAATTATTTAGATTAAATATCAAATAATTAAGGTGCTCCTTCCTCATGCATACAGACTGATAATTTAGAAAATAAATAGAAAAATCAAACCCTTCCCCAACATAATACAAGTTACTTTGAATTGTGTTTACAATTTTTTTTTTTAAATTACAGAATCCAATGTAACATAACTAAACATCTGATATGATAACACATTAATTATTTAGATTAAATATCAAATAATTAAGGTGCTCCTTCCTCATGTATATAGACCGATAATTTGGAAAATAAATAGAAAAATCAAACCCTTCCCCAACATAATACAAGTTACTTTGAATTGTGTTTACAATTTTTTTTTTTAATTACAGAATCCAATGTAACATAACTAAACATCTGATATGATAACACGTTAATTATTTAGATTAAATATCAAATAATTAAGGTGCTCCTTCCTCAGGCATAGATTACCCCTTTGGTTTATTTTTTTTTTTTTTTATAGATAACTACGATTTTATAAATACAAAGTGAGAAAGCTTACCATTTACTTATATATACAACATGGAATTATCAATTGCAGACTACTTGATTGAGGTACAATTTTGTATCCCTTTTTTATGTGAGGAAGTTAATTCCTGAACAGAATATTTCACTGTTATGGTTAAGGTACAAATTTGTACCCCAATACAGTATGTGGAGGTTTACAATTCATGTAAAGAATAGTTCACTCATGATTGAGGTATAATTTTGAAAATAGTTCAGAGAGAGAAAATTCAGTTCCGTTACTGAAATTTCAGAGTAATTACCGAGGTACAATTTTGTACCTATTGTTATCTTTTAGTCATAGGTAGCTTACAATTACAATACAAAATATGCCATTGTAATAGCTGAGGTAGTTTCTACTCAGATCAGTGTCTGGAAGTTTACAATTCTCTTAATATTTCCCATAACGGGGAAATATTGTTTGAGAATTGTAAACTTCCAGACACAGGCAGAGGTACAATTTTGTACCCTGTTGTGTTTGAAAAAGTTTGTAATTCCTTTAGATAACTAGAGGCTCAGGTGAGCCTGTATCGCTCATCCGACATAAATAAGTCCTCTTAAGAATGTCTGCATGCCGAATACATTTAAGTTTTACCATTCAAATCCCATAGTGTTCTATGCTAAAACTATGTCTGTTCATGGCAGCCATCTTGGATGGAGGTCGTGGTCACCGGACACAATTTTGAAAGTATACTACCCAAGGACCATCCATGCCATGTTTGCTTTAAATTGGCTGACAGGTTTCAGAGGAGAAGACTTTTAAACAATTTTCCCATAGGGTCCTATGTTAAAACTATGTCTGCTGACGGTGGCCATTTTGGACCGAGATCGGGGTCACTGAACACAATTTTGGCAGTTGACCACCTAAGGACCATCGATGACATGTTTGCTATATTGGCTTACTGGTTTCAGAGGAGATTTTAAAACATTTTTTCCTCATAGGGTCCAATGTTAAAACTATGTCTGCTGAAGGTGGCCATCTTGGATGGAGGTCAGGGTCACTGGACACAATTTTGAAAATTTACCACTTAAGGACATCCATGCCATGTTTGGTTTAAATTGGCTTACTGGTTTCAGAAGAGAATATTTTAAAACATTTTTCCCATAGGGTCCTATGTTAAAACTATGTCCGCTGATGGTGGCCATCTTGGATGGAGGTCTGGGTCACAGGACATAATTTTGAAAGTTGACCATCTAAGGACCATTCATGCCATGTTTGCTTTAAATTGACTTACTGGTTTCAGAGGAGATGACTTTTAAACATTTTTTCCATAGGGTCCTATGTTAAAACTAAGTCAAGTCATGGCAGCCATCTTGAATTTCCGATCGGAAAACGATTCACAAGTTTAGTACAGGACCACCCAATGACCATTCCTGCAAAGCCACAATTCAATTGGCTTGGTGGTTTCTGACAAGAAGATTTTTTAAATTTCAGCCAATGAGAACACATTATGGACCCTGGCAGCCATGTTGGATTTCAAATCAACACCAAAAACACAAATCTTGTATATGACCATCCAATGAACATTTCTGGCAAGTTTGGTTCAATTCTGTTCAGTTCTGGTTCACAGAATTTTTAAAGTTGACCATCCATGCCATGTTTGCTTTAAGCTAGCTTACTGGGTTCTGAGAAGAAAATAGTTAAAACAATATTCCCATATAGTCCTACGTTAAAACTATACCTGGAGGAATGGTCTCATCATGGATCAGGATAAACTAGAACTGTGAGTGACCTCACTGAGTGATACCCCTCGCTTGCAATACTATGATGTTCAAACTTTGGAATACAGGTATATTAGCAAGTTACCTATGAAAAATGAACGGATATGGAGTTATGTCAAGGAGACAACATCCCATCTCCAAAATAAACAAGTTGAATTATCTCCCCTTCCAAATTTTGGAAAGCAACCATATTTCTTCATGCACATCTGCAGGTAGTGTACTACAACTGTGTAAAGTTTCACAAAAATCCAATAAGCCGTTTAGGAGGAGTTGCGCTTACAAGGTACACAACCCCCCTTTTCGTGAAAGTATAAGTTGAATTATCCCCCCTTCTAAATTTTAAACAGCAATGGTATTCCTTCATGCACATCTGCAGGTTGTGTATTACAACTGTGTAAAGTTTCATAAAAATTCAATAAGCAATTTAGTAGGAGTTGCGCTTACAAGGTACATGACCCCCCCCCCCCCCTTTTTGGTGAAAGTATGAGTTGAATTATCTCCCCTTTTAAATTTTGGACAGCAACCATATTCCTTCATGCACATCTGCAGGTAGTGAACTACAACTGTGTAAAGTTTCACAAAACTCCAATAAGCCGTTCAGGAGGAGTTGCGCTTACGAGGTATATGACCCCCTTTTCGTGAAAATATCAGTTGAATTATCTCCCCTTCTAAATTTGTACCCAGTTCTGTATGAGAACATTATCCATAAGGCTATTACAGACAACTTTTCACTGACTGAGCTACAATTTTGTACCATGTTCTTTAAGAATGTTTACTCTTACCTCTTCTCTGATAGTAGGGGAACCATTTTGAACTATATTCATATCTATATCTGTCCTACTTCTGTGTAAAAAGCAGAGGAACAATTTTAAACTATGTTCATATCTATGTCTGTCCTACTTCTGTGTAAAAAGCAAAACCGGTTCTACTGAAACACAATTTTTGGGACCCAACCTGAAAGTAGTGGCTGACAGAGCCGAAACGAACGTACCTAAATAAGCATTGTTTTTCACTGTAGCAAGTCTAAAACTATTCATGGTGGCACGTCAGTGCAAACTATCATACATTGTATATATATAAGCATTACAAAGGGTTTGTGTACTTTAATTACACATATAGACTACTTTTTATAGCTTTATTTGATGATTTCAATCTCATTATTAGCATTTGTCATTGTTTATGTCCATCATTTTATCCATATCTGAGTAATTGATGAAGTTAACCACAGTAACATATAGGTAAAAACAAACAAAAATAATCGACAGATGACAATATTTTCTGGATTCAAGATATAATAATACTATATGATCATAATACTTACTTTTTGTCGTCGCCTGTATGTCAATCATGCCTAAGTGACCTGTACCGGAAGCTGACAGAACATTTTCGACCGGAGCTCTTTGATGACAGTGTTCTACCTCTGTTTACAATTACATCCTTCTCAGTTGATTTGTAATATAAGTAAAGCAACTGTCGCTAAAAGTGCAGCAGGAACTACCTATCTTTCTTGGGATTCTGAGTTCACCCCACTTGTTTAAGTGGGGTTTGTGATTGTGTTGTCATTAAGCTTTCTTGCCCTCTACATCTGCATGTTTCAGATCGACCAATTCAGCAGGGAAGTTTATTGTTGATTGATTGGTTTATCGCTAACTTTAGATTTGGTTGACCAGTATAGAATAACTGTGTCACAAATGACCACGGATACATGTATGCTCCACTTGTCGTAAACACTTCCTGGTGCTTTCCTCATTCATGACTTATCACCATGTTTGTAACTAGATTAAAACGACGGGTGCCACTAGTGCATGAGGAACTGCTTACCTTCCCGGAAAACCAGTCCACCCTCAGTTTTTAGTGGGGTTCATGTTACTCGATTTTTTATGTGAATGTTTTGTAGATCGTCGTTTGTCGTATTAAAAAGACAAAATTGTTGTTTGTACTTTTTCTTTTGGCCATTGTGTTCGTCTGTTCTTCTTCAATATAAGGATTCTGATTACACCTAAAAAGTTGGTATCTTCTGCTATATCATGGCGTGAACAAATTTTATTATTAACTTGGACACCTACAAGCCATTTAGAAATAAAACATACTTGTCTATAAAACTATCGGATTATATGTACAAATAAAAAAAACACTAAAAAGATAAAACCATAAATATCATAATCTAGGAATTCATGTGAAAATGACATGTTTACCAATAGCAACAAGGCTTTATAAATTTCAACTATTTTTAAAATGAAACGGTTTGAGGTTTTAGAACTCAATTGCCAACAGGCAGATGGCAATCAAAGATAATAGACCTGCTGTCTGAAAACAGCTGCCGGTGCTATTCTATCACCATCCAGTATTAGCCCAGTTCTGTTCACTGATGTCGTGATGAGTTACATTCATTAGTCAATCTAGATCTGAAATTCGACGCATTTGTAACACAGGTCTCTTTATATAATGCCATTGGAAATACCATATCAGTCAGGGTTGACATTTGTGAAATTTTCATTCCTTCCATTGGCTCAAGACTTGGCGACAGAGAAATGGAAGAAAACAATATTTTTTGGCAGAAGTTATGAGTTGGGGGGGTTGTACCCCTCAGCCGAGAAGCTAGGTCCTATTTCTATACCCTGGGGTTCCCTCGGGGGGATGTTCTTTAAATTTATATACACAGTTGTGCGTATGTAAATATCAGCAATTAAAACACCTTTATTGCTCGATACACCATTATGGATAAAGTTTGTCAGACTTGCGGCAGGTCAGTGGTTTTCTCGGTATACTCCACCGATAAAACAAGATAGCCATAGCATTAAACACCATCAATCCCCCCAATTTGACCCCCTTTTTTTTAAATGAACAATAAATAACTAGGAAGAACTGTGTTAGATACTTAAAACGTATGTCTCCCCTTAATGCGGCCATCTGTACAACAACCTATCTCGAAAGACAAAAATGTTATGGCCCAGGCAAGAAAACACTACTTAAAAAACAATTATTTGACCTTGAGGTCAAAGGTCCCATGAAGGTCATTATGGTATGTGACACACTGCCTTATGGTCATGCACCCACATACCAAATATCATTGACCTATCTTAAGACAAAAATGTTATGGCCCAGACAAGAAAATACTATTTAAAAAACAATTATTTGACCTTGAGGTCAAAGGTCAAGGTCCCATAAAGGTCATTACGGTATGCGACACACCGACTTATGGTCATGCACCCACATACCAAATATCATTGACCTATCTCGAAAGACAAAAATGTTATGGACAGAACAAAATACTAATTAAAAAACAATCATTTGACCTTGAAGTCAAAGGTCAAGGTCCCACGAAGGTCATTATGGTATGCAACACACCGCCTTACGGTCATGCACCCACATACCAAATAAATACTATATAAAAAACAATTATTTGACCTTGAGGTCAAAGTCCGACGAAGGTCATTACGGTACGTGACACACTGCCTTATGGTCATGCACCCACATACCAAATATCATTGACCCATCTGGAAAGAAAAAATGTTATGGCCCGGACAAGAAAATACTATTTAAAAAACAATTATTTGACCTTGAAGTCAAAGGTCAAGGTCCCACGAAGGTCATTACAGTATGCGACACACCGCCTTATGGTCATGCACCCACATACCAAATATAATTGACCTATCTGGAAAGACAAACAAGTTATGGTCCAGACAAGCTTCGCTGAGAAGAAGCAGAAGCGGAAGAAAAAATCAGACTAAAACATTATGTCTCCCTTCGTTCGAAGGGGAGACATAATTAAAATCCATATATAATATGGAAACGCCCTCTTTTGAAACAACAACACAAGTTTTTGTAGGAAACCATTCAATGAACATTCATATCATGTCACGTTTGGTTTCAATTTGCCAAGTGCTTTCAGAGGAGAAGATTAAATCTAAAAGTTCACAGACAACGGATGCCAAGTGAGAGCAATATGTCACACGATCTTTATATTCTTCATTCAGAGTTGTCATACACCTAGATGTCCCTCTTTTTTTGGGGGGGGGGGGGGGATTCCCCCACAACCTGAAAAAGAGTCATTCAGTTGTGTGATACAAATCAGGTACACAACTCTGATGAAGGTTGTAACGGTCATCCGAGGTATTGGGTCCCACGAAGGTGATTACGGTATGCGACATGGTCATGCACCCACATACCAAATATAATTGACCTATCTGGAAAGAAAAACAAGTTATGGTCCGGACAAGCTTCGCTGAGAAGAAGCAGAAGCGGGAGAAAAAATCAGAATAAAACAATATGTCTACCTTTGGAGACATAATTAAAATCCATATATAATATGGAAACGCCCTCTTTTGAAACAACAACACAGGTTTTTTTTGGAAAACCATTCAATGAACATTAATATCATGTCATGTTTGGTTTCAATTTGCCAAGTGCTTTCAGAGGAGAAGATTAAATCTAAAAGTTCACAGACAACGGATGTCAAGTGAGAGCAATATGTCACACGACCTTTATATTCTTCATTCAGAGTTGTCATACACCTAGATGTCCCTTTTTGGGGGGGGTTCCCCCACCCCCTGAAAAGAGTCATTCAGTTGTGTGATACAAATCAGGTACACAACTCAGATGAAGGTTGTAACGGTCATGTGAGGTATTGCTGCAACTTGGCATCCGTTGTCCTCTGTAAACTTTCACAATTAAACCTCTCTGAAACCACTGGGCTAAATGGAACCAAACCTTTTTTGGAGAACTAATCGTACAATTAAAAAATACATCAATGGCCTAAGAATAGACAGTGCCATCTTTTGACTTCACTTTAATGTGGACAAATTTTTGCTATCTTTTACTGTTTCCGAGATACTCTTGACTGGAAGGGACCAAAAAATACCAATTTCAAAACTTAACACATTTTAATTTTAAGATAAAAAAAATTTGGTTGTGAACAAAAAATTAACATTTATCTATTGTATTATTGAAATGTATCATATTCCAGCAAATATAAATTTAAGATAAATTTTATGCAAAATTGAACAAATGTGATATTATCTAGCCTGCAGTCAAGATAATATTACATTTTCATTGTTCTTTGTATCTCAAATGAATTTTTGATATAAGTTATAGGGTGGTCAATGTGTTTGAATTAAGAATTTCATCAGCTCATAGATCTATTTTTAATTTTTTTACAGTCAGATTAAAATCAAAAGATATATTGGGTTTTAATCTGAGTGAACTAGGTATGATACCATGAAATCCAGAGATGGCACTGTCTATTAGAGCATTGATGTATTTTTTAATTCTACGATTAGTACTCCAAAAAAAGTTTGGTTCCATTTATCCCAGTGGTTTCAGCGAGGTTTTATTGTGAAAGTTTACAGAGGACAACAGACCCCAAGTTGCAGCAATACCTCACATGACCATTACAACCTTCATCGGAGTTGTGTACCTGATTTGTGTCACACAACTAGATGACTCTTTTCGGGGGGAGGGTAGTTGTACCCCTCAGTGGAGAAACTAAGTCTTATTTCTATACTCTGTGATTATATACTTGGGGGTGTGTTCTTTAAATTTATATACAGTTGTATGTATGTAAACACATGTATCAGCAAGTAAAATACCTTTATTGCTCGATACAACATTATTGATAAAGTTTGTCAAACTTGTGGCAGGTCGGTGGTTTTCTCAGTATACTCCACCAATAAAACAAGATAGCCACGATATAACTGAAATATTGTTAAAAGTGGCATTAAACACCATAACTCCTCCAATTTGACCCCCGCTTTTTTTTAAATGAACAATAAATAATTAAAATCCATAATTATATAATATGGAAACACCCTCTTTTGAAAAAACAACACAAGTTTTGTAGGAAACCATTCAATGAACATTCATACCATGTTCGGTTTCAATTTGCCAAGTGGTTTCAGAGGAGAAGATTAAAATCTAAAAGCTTACAGACAACGGATGCCAAGTGAGAGCAATACGTCATATGACCTTTACATTCTTGATCAGAGTTGTTACACACCTAGTTGACTCTTTTTGGGGGGGTTGTACCCCTCAGCCGAGAAGCTAGGTCCTATTTCTATACCCCGGGGGGATGTTCTTTAAATTTATATACACAGTTGTGCATATGTAAATATCAGCAATTAAAACACCTTTATTGCTCGATACACCATTACGGATAAAGTCTGTCAGACTTGCGGCAGGTCAGTGGTTTTCTCGGTATACTCCACCGATAAAACAAGATAGCCATGGCGTTAAACACCATAACTCCCCCAATTTGACCCCCCCTTTTTTTTAAATGAACAATAAATAATTAAAATCCATAATTATATAATATGGAAACACCCTCTTGAAAAAAACAACAAGTTTTGTAGGAAACCATTCAATGAACATTCATACCATGTTCGCTTTCAATTTGCCAAGTGGTTTCAGAGGAGAAGATTAAAATCTAAAAGCTTACAGACAACGGATGCCAAGTGAGAGCAATACGTCATATGACCTTTACATTCTTGATCAGAGTTGTTACACACCTAGTTGACTCTTTTTGGGGGGGTTGTACCCCTCAGCCGAGAAGCTAGGTCCTATTTCTATACCCCGGGGTTCCCTCGGGGGGATGTTCTTTAAATTTACATACAGTTGTGCATGTGTAAATACATGCATCAGCAATTAAAATTCCTTTATTGCTTGATACAACATTATTGATAAAGTTTGTCAAGCTTGCAGCAGGTCGGTGGTTTTCTCAGTATACTCCACCAATAAAACAAGATAGCCATGATATAACTGAAATATTGTTAAAAGTGGCGTTAAACACCATAACTACCCCAATTTGACCCCCTTTTTTTTAAATGAACAATAAATAATTAAAATCCATAATTATATAATATGGAAACACCCTCTTTTGAAACAACACAAGTTTTGTAGGAAACCATTCAATGAACATTCATACCATGTGCGGTTTCAATTTGCCAAGTGGTTTCAGAGGAGAAGATTAAAATCTAAAATCTTAGAGACAACGGATGCCAAGTGAGAGCAATACGTCATATGACCTTTACATTCTTGATCAGAGTTATTACACACCTAGTTGACTCTTTTTTGGGGGGTTGTACCCCACAGCCGAGAAGCTAGGTCCTATACCCCAGGGTTCCCTCGGGGGGATGTTCTTTAAATTTACATACAGTTGTGCATATGTAAATACATGCATCAGCAATTAAAATTCCTTTATTGCTTGATACAACATTATTGATAAAGTTTGTCAAGCTTGCAGCAGGTCGGTGGTTTTCTCAGTATACTCCACCAATAAAACAAGATAGCCATGATATAACTGAAATATTGTTAAAAGTGGCGTTAAACACCATAACTACCCCAATTTGACCCCCTTTTTTTTAAATGAACAATAAATAATTAAAATCCATAATTATATAATATGGAAACACCCTCTTTTGAAAAAACACAAGTTTTGTAGGAAACCATTCAATGAACATTCATACCATGTGCGGTTTCAATTTGCCAAGTGGTTTCAGAGGAGAAGATTAAAATCTAAAATCTTACAGACAACGGATGCCAAGTGAGAGCAATACGTCATATGACCTTTACATTCTTGATCAGAGTTGCTACACACCTAGTTGACTCTTTTTGGGGGGGGGGGGGGGGGTTGTACCCCTCAGCCGAGAAGCTAGGTCCTATTTCTATACCCCGGGGTTCCCTCGGGGGGATGTTCTTTAAATTTACATACAGTTGTGCATATGTAAATACATGCATCAGCAATTAAAATTCCTTTATTGCTTGATACAACATTATTGATAAAGTTTGTCAAACTTGCAGCAGGTCGGTGGTTTTCTCAGTATACTCCACCAATAAAACAAGATAGCCATGATATAACTGAAATATTGTTAAAAGTGGCGTTAAACACCATAACTACCCCAATTTGACCCCCTTTTTTTTAAATGAACAATAAATAATTAAAATCCATAATTATATAATATGGAAACACCCTCTTTTGAAACAACACAAGTTTTGTAGGAAACCATTCAATGAACATTCATACCATGTTCGGTTTCAATTTGCCATGTGGTTTCAGAGGAGAAGATTAAAATCTAAAATCTTAGACAACGGATGCCAAGTGAGAGCAATACGTCATATGACCTTTACATTCTTGATCAGAGTTGTTACACACCTAGTTGACTCTTTTTTGGGGGGGTTGTACCCCTCAGCCGAGAAGCTAGGTCCTATACCCCAGGGTTCCCTCGGGGGGATGTTCTTTAAATTTACATACAGTTGTGCATATGTAAATACATGCATCAGCAATTAAAATTCCTTTATTGCTTGATACAACATTATTGATAAAGTTTGTCAAACTTGCAGCAGGTCGGTGGTTTTCTCAGTATACTCCACCAATAAAACAAGATAGCCATGATATAACTGAAATATTGTTAAAAGTGGCGTTAAACACCATAACTAACCCAATTTGACCCCCTTTTTTTTAAATGAACAATAAATAATTAAAATCCATAATTATATAATATGGAAACACCCTCTTTTGAAACAACACAAGTTTTGTAGGAAACCATTCAATGAACATTCATACCATGTGCGGTTTCAATTTGCCAAGTGGTTTCAGAGGAGAAGATTAAAATCTAAAATCTTACAGACAACGGATGCCAAGTGAGAGCAATACGTCATATGACCTTTACATTCTTGATCAGAGTTGTTACACACCTAGTTGACTCTTTTTTGGGGGGGTTGTACCCCTCAGCCGAGAAGCTAGGTCCTATTTCTATACCCCGGGGTTCCCTCGGGGGGATGTTCTTTAAATTTACATACAGTTGTGCATATGTAAATACATGCATCAGCAATTAAAATTCCTTTATTGCTTGATACAACATTATTGATAAAGTTTGTCAAACTTGCAGCAGGTCGGTGGTTTTCTCAGTATACTCCACCAATAAAACAAGATAGCCATGATATAACTGAAATATTGTTAAAAGTGGTGTTAAACACCATAACTACCCCAATTTGACCCCCTTTTTTTTAAATGAACAATAAATAATTAAAATCCATAATTATATAATATGGAAACACCCTCTTTTGAAACAACACAAGTTTTGTAGGAAACCATTCAATGAACATTCATACCATGTGTGGTTTCAATTTGCCATGTGGTTTCAGAGGAGAAGATTAAAATCTAAAATCTTAGACAACGGACGCCAAGTGAGAGCAATACGTCATATGACCTTTACATTCTTGATCAGAGTTGTTACACACCTAGTTGACTCTTTTAGGGGGGGGTTGTACCCCTCAGCCGAGAAGCTAGGTCCTATTTCTATACCCCGGGGGGATGTTCTTTAAATTTATATACAGTTGTGCGTATGTAAATACATGCATCAGCAATTAAAATTCCTTTATTGCTTGATACAACATTATTGATAAAGTTTGTCAAACTTGCAGCAGGTCGGTGGTTTTCTCAGTATACTCCACCAATAAAACAAGATAGCCATGATATAACTGAAATATTGTTAAAAGTGGCGGTAAACACCATAACTACCCCAATTTGACCCCCTTTTTTTTAAATGAACAATAAATAATTAAAATCCATAATTATATAATATGGAAACACCCTCTTTTGAAACAACACAAGTTTTGTAGGAAACCTTTCAATGAACATTCATACCATGTGCGGTTTCAATTTGCCAAGTGGTTTCAGAGGAGAAGATTAAAATCTAAAATCTTACAGACAACGGATGCCAAGTGAGAGCAATACGTCATATGACCTTTACATTCTTGATCAGAGTTGTTACACACCTAGTTGACTCTTTTTTGGGGGGTTGTACCCCTCAGCCGAGAAGCTAGGTCCTATACCCCAGGGTTCCCTCGGGGGGATGTTCTTTAAATTTACATACAGTTGTGCATATGTAAATACATGCATCAGCAATTAAAATTCCTTTATTGCTTGATACAACATTATTGATAAAGTTTGTCAAACTTGCAGCAGGTCGGTGGTTTTCTCAGTATACTCCACCAATAAAACAAGATAGCCATGATATAACTGAAATATTGTTAAAAGTGGCGTTAAACACCATAACTACCCCAATTTGACCCCCTTTTTTTTAAATGAACAATAAATAATTAAAATCCATAATTATATAATATGGAAACACCCTCTTTTGAAACAACAACACAAGTTTTTGTAGGAAACCATTCAATGAACATTCATATCATGTCACATTTGGTTTCAATTTGCCAAGTGCTTTCAGAGGAGGAGATTCAATCTAAAAGTTCAGACAACGGATGCCAAGTGAGAGCAATATGTCACATGACTTTATATTCTGCATTCAGAGTTGACATGAATTAAGGATTTCATCAGCTCATAGATTTATTTTTTATTTTTTTTTTATTTTTTTTACAGTCAGATTAAAATCAAATGATATATTGGGTTTTAATCTGAGTGAACTAGGTATGATACCATGAAATCCTTAATTCAGAGATGGCACTGTCTATTCTTAGAGCATTGATGCATTTTTTAATTCTACGATTAGTACTCCAAAAAAAGTTTGGTTCCATTTATCCCAGTGGTTTCAGAGAGATTTAATTGTGAAAGTTTACAGAGGACAACAGACCCCAAGTTGCAGCAATACCTCACATGACCATTACAACCTTCATCGGAGTTGTGTACCTGATTTGTGTCACACAACTAGATGACTCTTTTCGGGGGGAGGGTAGTTGTACCCCTCAGTGGAGAAACTAGGTCTTATTTCTATACTCTGTGATTATATACTTGGGGTTGTGTTCTTTAAATTTATATACACAGTTGTATGTATGTAAATACATGCATCAGCAATTAAAATACCTTTATTGCTCGATACAACATTATTGATAAAGTTTGTCAAACTTGCAGCAGGTCGGTGGTTTTCTCAGTATACTCCACCAATAAAACAAGATAACCATGATATAACTGAAATATTTTTAAAAGTGGCGTTAAACACCATAACTACCCCAATTTGACCCCCTTTTTTTTAAATGAACAATAAATAATTAAAATCCATAATTATATAATATGGAAACACCCTCTTTTGAAACAACACAAGTTTTGTAGGAAACCATTCAATGAACATTCATACCATGTGCGGTTTCAATTTGCCAAGTGGTTTCAGAGGAGAAGATTAAAATCTAAAATCTTACAGACAATGGAAGCCAAGTGAGAGCAATACGTCATATGACCTTTACATTCTTGATCAGAGTTGTTACACACCTAGTTGACTCTTTTTTGGGGGGTTTGTACCCCTCAGCCGAGAAGCTAGGTCCTATACCCCAGGGTTCCCTCGGGGGATGTTCTTTAAATTTATATACAGTTGTGCATATGTAAATACATGCATCAGCAATTAAAACACCTTTATTGCTCGATACACCGTTACGAATAAAGTTTGTCAGACTTGCGGCAGGTCAGTGGTTTTCTCGGTATACTCCACCGATAAAACAAGATAGCCATGGCGTTAAACACCATAACTCCCCCAATTTGACCCCCCCTTTTTTTAAATGAACAATAAATAATTAAAATCCATAATTATATAATATGGAAACACCCTCTTTTGAAAAAAACAACACAAGTTTTGTAGGAAACCATTCAATGAACATTCATACCATGTGCGGTTTCAATTTGCCAAGTGGTTTCAGAGGAGAAGATTAAAATCTAAAATCTTACAGACAACGGATGCCAAGTGAGAGCAATACGTCATATGACCTTTACATTCTTGATCAGAGTTGTTACACACCTAGTTGACTCTTTTTTGGGGGGTTTGTACCCCTCAGCCGAGAAGCTAGGTCCTATACCCCAGGGTTCCCTCGGGGGATGTTCTTTAAATTTATATACAGTTGTGCATATGTCAATACATGCATCAGCAATTAAAACACCTTTATTGCTCGATACACCGTTACGAATAAAGTTTGTCAGACTTGCGGCAGGTCAGTGGTTTTCTCGGTATACTCCACCGATAAAACAAGATAGCCATGGCGTTAAACACCATAACTCCCCCAATTTGACCCCCCCTTTTTTTTAAATGAACAATAAATAATTAAAATCCATAATTATATAATATGGAAACACCCTCTTTTGAAACACAAGTTTTGTAGGAAACCATTCAATGAACATTCATACCATGTGCGGTTTCAATTTGCCAAGTGGTTTCAGAGGAGAAGATTAAAATCTAAAATCTTACAGACAACGGATGCCAAGTGAGAGCAATACGTCATATGACCTTTACATTCTTGATCAGAGTTGTTACACACCTAGTTGACTCTTTTTTGGGGGGGTTGTACCCCTCAGCCGAGAAGCTAGGTCCTATTTCTATACCCCGGGGTTCCCTCGGGGGGATGTTCTTTAAATTTACATACAGTTGTGCATATGTAAATACATGCATCAGCAATTAAAATTCCTTTATTGCTTGATACAACATTATTGATAAAGTTTGTCAAACTTGCAGCAGGTCGGTGGTTTTCTCAGTATACTCCACCAATAAAACAAGATAGCCATGATATAACTGAAATATTGTTAAAAATGGCGTTAAACACCAAAATTACCCCAATTTGAGCCCCTTTTTCTTAAATGAACAATAAATAATTAAAATCCATAATTATATAATATGGAAACACCCTCTTTTGAAACAACACAAGTTTTGTAGGAAACCATTCAATGAACATTCATACCATGTGCGGTTTCAATTTGCCAAGTGGTTTCAGAGGAGAAGATTAAAATCTAAAATCTTACAGACAACGGATGCCAAGTGAGAGCAATACGTCATATGACCTTTACATTCTTGATCAGAGTTGTTACACACCTAGTTGACTCTTTTTTTGGGGGGGTTGTACCCCTCAGCCGAGAAGCTAGGTCCTATTTCTATACCCCGGGGTTCCCTCGGGGGATGTTCTTTAAATTTACATACAGTTGTGCATATGTAAATACATGAATCAGCAATTAAAATTCCTTTATTGCTTGATACAACATTATTGATAAAGTTTGTCAAACTTGCAGCAGGTCGGTGGTTTTCTCAGTATACTCCACCAATAAAACAAGATAGCCATGATATAACTGAAATATTGTTAAAAATGGCGTTAAACACCAAAATTACCCCAATTTGAGCCCCTTTTTCTTAAATGAACAATAAATAATTAAAATCCATAATTATATAATATGGAAACACCCTCTTTTGAAACAACACAAGTTTTGTAGGAAACCATTCAATGAACATTCATACCATGTGCGGTTTCAATTTGCCAAGTGGTTTCAGAGGAGAAGATTAAAATCTAAAATCTTACAGACAACGGATGCCAAGTGAGAGCAATACGTCATATGACCTTTACATTCTTGATCAGAGTTGTTACACACCTAGTTGACTCTTTTTTGGGGGGGGTTGTACCCCTCAGCCAAGAAGCTAGGTCCTATTTCTATACCCCGGGGTTCCCTCGGGGGGATGTTCTTTAAATTTACATACAGTTGTGCATATGTAAATACATGCATCAGCAATTAAAATTCCTTTATTGCTTGATACAACATTATTGATAAAGTTTGTCAAACTTGCAGCAGGTCGGTGGTTTTCTCAGTATACTCCACCAATAAAACAAGATAGCCATGATATAACTGAAATATTGTTAAAAGTGGCGTTAAACACCATAACTACCCCAATTTGACCCCCTTTTTTTTAAATGAACAATAAATAATTAAAATCCATAATTATATAATATGGAAACACCCTCTTTTGAAACAACAACACAAGTTTTTGTAGGAAACCATTCAATGAACATTCATATCATGTCACATTTGGTTTCAATTTGCCAAGTGCTTTCAGAGGAGGAGATTCAATCTAAAAGTTCAGACAACGGATGCCAAGTGAGAGCAATATGTCACATGACTTTATATTCTGCATTCAGAGTTGACATGAATTAAGGATTTCATCAGCTCATAGATTTATTTTTTATTTTTTTTTTATTTTTTTTAGTCAGATTAAAATCAAATGATATATTGGGTTTTAATCTGAGTGAACTAGGTATGATACCATGAAATCCTTAATTCAGAGATGGCACTGTCTATTTTTAGAGCATTGATGCATTTTTTAATTCTACGATTAGTACTCCAAAAAAAGTTTGGTTCCATTTATCCCAGTGGTTTCAGAGAGATTTAATTGTGAAAGTTTACAGAGGACAACAGACCCCAAGTTGCAGCAATACCTCACATGACCATTACAACCTTCATCGGAGTTGTGTACCTGATTTGTGTCACACAACTAGATGACTCTTTTCGGGGGAAGGGTAGTTGTACCCCTCAGTGGAGAAACTAGGTCTTATTTCTATACTCTGTGATTATATACTTGGGGTTGTGTTCTTTAAATTTATATACACAGTTGTATGTATGTAAATACATGCATCAGCAATTAAAATACCTTTATTGCTCGATACAACATTATTGATAAAGTTTGTCAAACTTGCAGCAGGTCGGTGGTTTTCTCAGTATACTCCACCAATAAAACAAGATAACCATGATATAACTGAAATATTGTTAAAAGTGGCGTTAAACACCATAACTACCCCAATTTGACCCCCTTTTTTTTAAATGAACAATAAATAATTAAAATCCATAATTATATAATATGGAAACACCCTCTTTTGAAACAACACAAGTTTTGTAGGAAACCATTCAATGAACATTCATACCATGTGCGGTTTCAATTTGCCAAGTGGTTTCAGAGGAGAAGATTAAAATCTAAAATCTTACAGACAATGGAAGCCAAGTGAGAGCAATATGTCATATGACCTTTACATTCTTGATCAGAGTTGTTACACACCTAGTTGACTCTTTTTTGGGGGGTTTGTACCCCTCAGCCGAGAAGCTAGGTCCTATACCCCAGGGTTCCCTCGGGGGATGTTCTTTAAATTTATATACAGTTGTGCATATGTAAATACATGCATCAGCAATTAAAACACCTTTATTGCTCGATACACCGTTACGAATAAAGTTTGTCAGACTTGCGGCAGGTCAGTGGTTTTCTCGGTATACTCCACCGATAAAACAAGATAGCCATGGCGTTAAACACCATAACTCCCCCAATTTGACCCCCCCTTTTTTTTAAATGAACAATAAATAATTAAAATCCATAATTATATAATATGGAAACACCCTCTTTTGAAACACAAGTTTTGTAGGAAACCATTCAATGAACATTCATACCATGTGCGGTTTCAATTTGCCAAGTGGTTTCAGAGGAGAAGATTAAAATCTAAAATCTTACAGACAACGGATGCCAAGTGAGAGCAATACGTCATATGACCTTTACATTCTTGATCAGAGTTGTTACACACCTAGTTGACTCTTTTTTGGGGGGGTTGTACCCCTCAGCCGAGAAGCTAGGTCCTATTTCTATACCCCGGGGTTCCCTCGGGGGGATGTTCTTTAAATTTACATACAGTTGTGCATATGTAAATACATGCATCAGCAATTAAAATTCCTTTATTGCTTGATACAACATTATTGATAAAGTTTGTCAAACTTGCAGCAGGTCGGTGGTTTTCTCAGTATACTCCACCAATAAAACAAGATAGCCATGATATAACTGAAATATTGTTAAAAATGGCGTTAAACACCAAAATTACCCCAATTTGAGCCCCTTTTTCTTAAATGAACAATAAATAATTAAAATCCATAATTATATAATATGGAAACACCCTCTTTTGAAACAACACAAGTTTTGTAGGAAACCATTCAATGAACATTCATACCATGTGCGGTTTCAATTTGCCAAGTGGTTTCAGAGGAGAAGATTAAAATCTAAAATCTTACAGACAACGGATGCCAAGTGAGAGCAATACGTCATATGACCTTTACATTCTTGATCAGAGTTGTTACACACCTAGTTGACTCTTTTTTTGGGGGGGTTGTACCCCTCAGCCGAGAAGCTAGGTCCTATTTCTATACCCCGGGGTTCCCTCGGGGGATGTTCTTTAAATTTACATACAGTTGTGCATATGTAAATACATGAATCAGCAATTAAAATTCCTTTATTGCTTGATACAACATTATTGATAAAGTTTGTCAAACTTGCAGCAGGTCGGTGGTTTTCTCAGTATACTCCACCAATAAAACAAGATAGCCATGATATAACTGAAATATTGTTAAAAATGGCGTTAAACACCAAAATTACCCCAATTTGAGCCCCTTTTTCTTAAATGAACAATAAATAATTAAAATCCATAATTATATAATATGGAAACACCCTCTTTTGAAACAACACAAGTTTTGTAGGAAACCATTCAATGAACATTCATACCATGTGCGGTTTCAATTTGCCAAGTGGTTTCAGAGGAGAAGATTAAAATCTAAAATCTTACAGACAACGGATGCCAAGTGAGAGCAATACGTCATATGACCTTTACATTCTTGATCAGAGTTGTTACACACCTAGTTGACTCTTTTTTGGGGGGGGTTGTACCCCTCAGCCAAGAAGCTAGGTCCTATTTCTATACCCCGGGGTTCCCTCGGGGGGATGTTCTTTAAATTTACATACAGTTGTGCATATGTAAATACATGCATCAGCAATTAAAATTCCTTTATTGCTTGATACAACATTATTGATAAAGTTTGTCAAACTTGCAGCAGGTCGGTGGTTTTCTCAGTATACTCCACCAATAAAACAAGATAGCCATGATATAACTGAAATATTGTTAAAAGTGGCGTTAAACACCATAACTACCCCAATTTGACCCCCTTTTTTTTAAATGAACAATAAATAATTAAAATCCATAATTATATAATATGGAAACACCCTCTTTTGAAACAACACAAGTTTTGTAGGAAACCATTCAATGAACATTCATACCATGTGCGGTTTCAATTTGCCAAGTGGTTTCAGAGGAGAAGATTAAAATCTAAAATCTTACAGACAACGGATGCCAAGTGAGAGCAATACGTCATATGACCTTTACATTCTTGATCAGAGTTGTTACACACCTAGTTGACTCTTTTTTGGGGGGGTTGTACCCCTCAGCCGAGAAGCTAGGTCCTATTTCTATACCCCGGGGTTCCCTCGGGGGGATGTTCTTTAAATTTACATACAGTTGTGCATATGTAAATACATGCATCAGCAATTAAAATTCCTTTATTGCTTGATACAACATTATTGATAAAGTTTGTCAAACTTGCAGCAGGTCGGTGGTTTTCTCAGTATACTCCACCAATAAAACAAGATAGCCATGATATAACTGAAATATTGTTAAAAGTGGCATTAAACACCATAACTACCCCAATTTGACCCCCTTTTTTTTAAATGAACAATAAATAATTAAAATCCATAATTATATAATATGGAAACACCCTCTTTTGAAACAACAACACAAGTTTTTGTAGGAAACCATTCAATGAACATTCATATCATGTCACATTTGGTTTCAATTTGCCAAGTGCTTTCAGAGGAGGAGATTCAATCTAAAAGTTCAGACAACGGATGCCAAGTGAGAGCAATATGTCACATGACTTTATATTCTGCATTCAGAGTTGACATGAATTAAGGATTTCATCAGCTCATAGATTTATTTTTTATTTTTTTTTTATTTTTTTTACAGTCAGATTAAAATCAAATGATATATTGGGTTTTAATCTGAGTGAACTAGGTATGATACCATGAAATCCTTAATTCAGAGATGGCACTGTCTATTCTTAGAGCATTGATGCATTTTTTAATTCTACGATTAGTACTCCAAAAAAAGTTTGGTTCCATTTATCCCAGTGGTTTCAGAGAGATTTAATTGTGAAAGTTTACAGAGGACAACAGACCCCAAGTTGCAGCAATACCTCACATGACCATTACAACCTTCATCGGAGTTGTGTACCTGATTTGTGTCACACAACTAGATGACTCTTTTCGGGGGGAGGGTAGTTGTACCCCTCAGTGGAGAAACTAGGTCTTATTTCTATACTCTGTGATTATATACTTGGGGTTGTGTTCTTTAAATTTATATACACAGTTGTATGTATGTAAATACATGCATCAGCAATTAAAATACCTTTATTGCTCGATACAACATTATTGATAAAGTTTGTCAAACTTGCAGCAGGTCGGTGGTTTTCTCAGTATACTCCACCAATAAAACAAGATAACCATGATATAACTGAAATATTTTTAAAAGTGGCGTTAAACACCATAACTACCCCAATTTGACCCCCTTTTTTTTAAATGAACAATAAATAATTAAAATCCATAATTATATAATATGGAAACACCCTCTTTTGAAACAACACAAGTTTTGTAGGAAACCATTCAATGAACATTCATACCATGTGCGGTTTCAATTTGCCAAGTGGTTTCAGAGGAGAAGATTAAAATCTAAAATCTTACAGACAATGGAAGCCAAGTGAGAGCAATACGTCATATGACCTTTACATTCTTGATCAGAGTTGTTACACACCTAGTTGACTCTTTTTTGGGGGGTTTGTACCCCTCAGCCGAGAAGCTAGGTCCTATACCCCAGGGTTCCCTCGGGGGATGTTCTTTAAATTTATATACAGTTGTGCATATGTAAATACATGCATCAGCAATTAAAACACCTTTATTGCTCGATACACCGTTACGAATAAAGTTTGTCAGACTTGCGGCAGGTCAGTGGTTTTCTCGGTATACTCCACCGATAAAACAAGATAGCCATGGCGTTAAACACCATAACTCCCCCAATTTGACCCCCCCTTTTTTTAAATGAACAATAAATAATTAAAATCCATAATTATATAATATGGAAACACCCTCTTTTGAAAAAAACAACACAAGTTTTGTAGGAAACCATTCAATGAACATTCATACCATGTGCGGTTTCAATTTGCCAAGTGGTTTCAGAGGAGAAGATTAAAATCTAAAATCTTACAGACAACGGATGCCAAGTGAGAGCAATACGTCATATGACCTTTACATTCTTGATCAGAGTTGTTACACACCTAGTTGACTCTTTTTTGGGGGGGGTTGTACCCCTCAGCCGAGAAGCTAGGTCCTATTTCTATACCCCGGGGTTCCCTCGGGGGATGTTCTTTAAATTTACATACAGTTGTGCATATGTAAATACATGAATCAGCAATTAAAATTCCTTTATTGCTTGATACAACATTATTGATAAAGTTTGTCAAACTTGCAGCAGGTCGGTGGTTTTCTCAGTATACTCCACCAATAAAACAAGATAGCCATGATATAACTGAAATATTGTTAAAAATGGCGTTAAACACCAAAATTACCCCAATTTGAGCCCCTTTTTCTTAAATGAACAATAAATAATTAAAATCCATAATTATATAATATGGAAACACCCTCTTTTGAAACAACACAAGTTTTGTAGGAAACCATTCAATGAACATTCATACCATGTGCGGTTTCAATTTGCCAAGTGGTTTCAGAGGAGAAGATTAAAATCTAAAATCTTACAGACAACGGATGCCAAGTGAGAGCAATACGTCATATGACCTTTACATTCTTGATCAGAGTTGTTACACACCTAGTTGACTCTTTTTTGGGGGGGGTTGTACCCCTCAGCCAAGAAGCTAGGTCCTATTTCTATACCCCGGGGTTCCCTCGGGGGATGTTCTTTAAATTTACATACAGTTGTGCATATGTAAATACATGAATCAGCAATTAAAATTCCTTTATTGCTTGATACAACATTATTGATAAAGTTTGTCAAACTTGCAGCAGGTCGGTGGTTTTCTCAGTATACTCCACCAATAAAACAAGATAGCCATGATATAACTGAAATATTGTTAAAAATGGCGTTAAACACCAAAATTACCCCAATTTGAGCCCCTTTTTCTTAAATGAACAATAAATAATTAAAATCCATAATTATATAATATGGAAACACCCTCTTTTGAAACAACACAAGTTTTGTAGGAAACCATTCAATGAACATTCATACCATGTGCGGTTTCAATTTGCCAAGTGGTTTCAGAGGAGAAGATTAAAATCTAAAATCTTACAGACAACGGATGCCAAGTGAGAGCAATACGTCATATGACCTTTACATTCTTGATCAGAGTTGTTACACACCTAGTTGACTCTTTTTTTGGGGGGGTTGTACCCCTCAGCCGAGAAGCTAGGTCCTATTTCTATACCCCGGGGTTCCCTCGGGGGATGTTCTTTAAATTTACATACAGTTGTGCATATGTAAATACATGAATCAGCAATTAAAATTCCTTTATTGCTTGATACAACATTATTGATAAAGTTTGTCAAACTTGCAGCAGGTCGGTGGTTTTCTCAGTATACTCCACCAATAAAACAAGATAGCCATGATATAACTGAAATATTGTTAAAAATGGCGTTAAACACCAAAATTACCCCAATTTGAGCCCCTTTTTCTTAAATGAACAATAAATAATTAAAATCCATAATTATATAATATGGAAACACCCTCTTTTGAAACAACACAAGTTTTGTAGGAAACCATTCAATGAACATTCATACCATGTGCGGTTTCAATTTGCCAAGTGGTTTCAGAGGAGAAGATTAAAATCTAAAATCTTACAGACAACGGATGCCAAGTGAGAGCAATACGTCATATGACCTTTACATTCTTGATCAGAGTTGTTACACACCTAGTTGACTCTTTTTTGGGGGGGGTTGTACCCCTCAGCCAAGAAGCTAGGTCCTATTTCTATACCCCGGGGTTCCCTCGGGGGGATGTTCTTTAAATTTACATACAGTTGTGCATATGTAAATACATGCATCAGCAATTAAAATTCCTTTATTGCTTGATACAACATTATTGATAAAGTTTGTCAAACTTGCAGCAGGTCGGTGGTTTTCTCAGTATACTCCACCAATAAAACAAGATAGCCATGATATAACTGAAATATTGTTAAAAGTGGCGTTAAACACCATAACTACCCCAATTTGACCCCCTTTTTTTTAAATGAACAATAAATAATTAAAATCCATAATTATATAATATGGAAACACCCTCTTTTGAAACAACACAAGTTTTGTAGGAAACCATTCAATGAACATTCATACCATGTGCGGTTTCAATTTGCCAAGTGGTTTCAGAGGAGAAGATTAAAATCTAAAATCTTACAGACAACGGATGCCAAGTGAGAGCAATACGTCATATGACCTTTACATTCTTGATCAGAGTTGTTACACACCTAGTTGACTCTTTTTTGGGGGGGTTGTACCCCTCAGCCGAGAAGCTAGGTCCTATTTCTATACCCCGGGGTTCCCTCGGGGGGATGTTCTTTAAATTTACATACAGTTGTGCATATGTAAATACATGCATCAGCAATTAAAATTCCTTTATTGCTTGATACAACATTATTGATAAAGTTTGTCAAACTTGCAGCAGGTCGGTGGTTTTCTCAGTATACTCCACCAATAAAACAAGATAGCCATGATATAACTGAAATATTGTTAAAAGTGGCGTTAAACACCATAACTACCCCAATTTGACCCCCTTTTTTTTAAATGAACAATAAATAATTAAAATCCATAATTATATAATATGGAAACACCCTCTTTTGAAACAACAACACAAGTTTTTGTAGGAAACCATTCAATGAACATTCATATCATGTCACATTTGGTTTCAATTTGCCAAGTGCTTTCAGAGGAGGAGATTCAATCTAAAAGTTCAGACAACGGATGCCAAGTGAGAGCAATATGTCACATGACTTTATATTCTGCATTCAGAGTTGACATGAATTAAGGATTTCATCAGCTCATAGATTTATTTTTTATTTTTTTTTTATTTTTTTTACAGTCAGATTAAAATCAAATGATATATTGGGTTTTAATCTGAGTGAACTAGGTATGATACCATGAAATCCTTAATTCAGAGATGGCACTGTCTATTCTTAGAGCATTGATGCATTTTTTAATTCTACGATTAGTACTCCAAAAAAAGTTTGGTTCCATTTATCCCAGTGGTTTCAGAGAGATTTAATTGTGAAAGTTTACAGAGGACAACAGACCCCAAGTTGCAGCAATACCTCACATGACCATTACAACCTTCATCGGAGTTGTGTACCTGATTTGTGTCACACAACTAGATGACTCTTTTCGGGGGGAGGGTAGTTGTACCCCTCAGTGGAGAAACTAGGTCTTATTTCTATACTCTGTGATTATATACTTGGGGTTGTGTTCTTTAAATTTATATACACAGTTGTATGTATGTAAATACATGCATCAGCAATTAAAATACCTTTATTGCTCGATACAACATTATTGATAAAGTTTGTCAAACTTGCAGCAGGTCGGTGGTTTTCTCAGTATACTCCACCAATAAAACAAGATAACCATGATATAACTGAAATATTTTTAAAAGTGGCGTTAAACACCATAACTACCCCAATTTGACCCCCTTTTTTTTAAATGAACAATAAATAATTAAAATCCATAATTATATAATATGGAAACACCCTCTTTTGAAACAACACAAGTTTTGTAGGAAACCATTCAATGAACATTCATACCATGTGCGGTTTCAATTTGCCAAGTGGTTTCAGAGGAGAAGATTAAAATCTAAAATCTTACAGACAATGGAAGCCAAGTGAGAGCAATACGTCATATGACCTTTACATTCTTGATCAGAGTTGTTACACACCTAGTTGACTCTTTTTTGGGGGGTTTGTACCCCTCAGCCGAGAAGCTAGGTCCTATACCCCAGGGTTCCCTCGGGGGATGTTCTTTAAATTTATATACAGTTGTGCATATGTAAATACATGCATCAGCAATTAAAACACCTTTATTGCTCGATACACCGTTACGAATAAAGTTTGTCAGACTTGCGGCAGGTCAGTGGTTTTCTCGGTATACTCCACCGATAAAACAAGATAGCCATGGCGTTAAACACCATAACTCCCCCAATTTGACCCCCCCTTTTTTTAAATGAACAATAAATAATTAAAATCCATAATTATATAATATGGAAACACCCTCTTTTGAAAAAAACAACACAAGTTTTGTAGGAAACCATTCAATGAACATTCATACCATGTGCGGTTTCAATTTGCCAAGTGGTTTCAGAGGAGAAGATTAAAATCTAAAATCTTACAGACAACGGATGCCAAGTGAGAGCAATACGTCATATGACCTTTACATTCTTGATCAGAGTTGTTACACACCTAGTTGACTCTTTTTTGGGGGGGTTGTACCCCTCAGCCGAGAAGCTAGGTCCTATTTCTATACCCCGGGGTTCCCTCGGGGGATGTTCTTTAAATTTACATACAGTTGTGCATATGTAAATACATGAATCAGCAATTAAAATTCCTTTATTGCTTGATACAACATTATTGATAAAGTTTGTCAAACTTGCAGCAGGTCGGTGGTTTTCTCAGTATACTCCACCAATAAAACAAGATAGCCATGATATAACTGAAATATTGTTAAAAATGGCGTTAAACACCAAAATTACCCCAATTTGAGCCCCTTTTTCTTAAATGAACAATAAATAATTAAAATCCATAATTATATAATATGGAAACACCCTCTTTTGAAACAACACAAGTTTTGTAGGAAACCATTCAATGAACATTCATACCATGTGCGGTTTCAATTTGCCAAGTGGTTTCAGAGGAGAAGATTAAAATCTAAAATCTTACAGACAACGGATGCCAAGTGAGAGCAATACGTCATATGACCTTTACATTCTTGATCAGAGTTGTTACACACCTAGTTGACTCTTTTTTTGGGGGGGTTGTACCCCTCAGCCGAGAAGCTAGGTCCTATTTCTATACCCCGGGGTTCCCTCGGGGGATGTTCTTTAAATTTACATACAGTTGTGCATATGTAAATACATGAATCAGCAATTAAAATTCCTTTATTGCTTGATACAACATTATTGATAAAGTTTGTCAAACTTGCAGCAGGTCGGTGGTTTTCTCAGTATACTCCACCAATAAAACAAGATAGCCATGATATAACTGAAATATTGTTAAAAATGGCGTTAAACACCAAAATTACCCCAATTTGAGCCCCTTTTTCTTAAATGAACAATAAATAATTAAAATCCATAATTATATAATATGGAAACACCCTCTTTTGAAACAACACAAGTTTTGTAGGAAACCATTCAATGAACATTCATACCATGTGCGGTTTCAATTTGCCAAGTGGTTTCAGAGGAGAAGATTAAAATCTAAAATCTTACAGACAACGGATGCCAAGTGAGAGCAATACGTCATATGACCTTTACATTCTTGATCAGAGTTGTTACACACCTAGTTGACTCTTTTTTGGGGGGGGTTGTACCCCTCAGCCAAGAAGCTAGGTCCTATTTCTATACCCCGGGGTTCCCTCGGGGGGATGTTCTTTAAATTTACATACAGTTGTGCATATGTAAATACATGCATCAGCAATTAAAATTCCTTTATTGCTTGATACAACATTATTGATAAAGTTTGTCAAACTTGCAGCAGGTCGGTGGTTTTCTCAGTATACTCCACCAATAAAACAAGATAGCCATGATATAACTGAAATATTGTTAAAAGTGGCGTTAAACACCATAACTACCCCAATTTGACCCCCTTTTTTTTAAATGAACAATAAATAATTAAAATCCATAATTATATAATATGGAAACACCCTCTTTTGAAACAACACAAGTTTTGTAGGAAACCATTCAATGAACATTCATACCATGTGCGGTTTCAATTTGCCAAGTGGTTTCAGAGGAGAAGATTAAAATCTAAAATCTTACAGACAATGGAAGCCAAGTGAGAGCAATACGTCATATGACCTTTACATTCTTGATCAGAGTTGTTACACACCTAGTTGACTCTTTTTTGGGGGGTTTGTACCCCTCAGCCGAGAAGCTAGGTCCTATACCCCAGGGTTCCCTCGGGGGATGTTCTTTAAATTTATATACAGTTGTGCATATGTAAATACATGCATCAGCAATTAAAACACCTTTATTGCTCGATACACCGTTACGAATAAAGTTTGTCAGACTTGCGGCAGGTCAGTGGTTTTCTCGGTATACTCCACCGATAAAACAAGATAGCCATGGCGTTAAACACCATAACTCCCCCAATTTGACCCCCCCTTTTTTTTAAATGAACAATAAATAATTAAAATCCATAATTATATAATATGGAAACACCCTCTTTTGAAACACAAGTTTTGTAGGAAACCATTCAATGAACATTCATACCATGTGCGGTTTCAATTTGCCAAGTGGTTTCAGAGGAGAAGATTAAAATCTAAAATCTTACAGACAACGGATGCCAAGTGAGAGCAATACGTCATATGACCTTTACATTCTTGATCAGAGTTGTTACACACCTAGTTGACTGTTTTTTGGGGGGGTTGTACCCCTCAGCCGAGAAGCTAGGTCCTATTTCTATACCCCGGGGTTCCCTCGGGGGGATGTTCTTTAAATTTACATACAGTTGTGCATATGTAAATACATGCATCAGCAATTAAAATTCCTTTATTGCTTGATACAACATTATTGATAAAGTTTGTCAAACTTGCAGCAGGTCGGTGGTTTTCTCAGTATACTCCACCAATAAAACAAGATAGCCATGATATAACTGAAATATTGTTAAAAATGGCGTTAAACACCAAAATTACCCCAATTTGAGCCCCTTTTTCTTAAATGAACAATAAATAATTAAAATCCATAATTATATAATATGGAAACACCCTCTTTTGAAACAACACAAGTTTTGTAGGAAACCATTCAATGAACATTCATACCATGTGCGGTTTCAATTTGCCAAGTGGTTTCAGAGGAGAAGATTAAAATCTAAAATCTTACAGACAACGGATGCCAAGTGAGAGCAATACGTCATATGACCTTTACATTCTTGATCAGAGTTGTTACACACCTAGTTGACTCTTTTTTTGGGGGGGTTGTACCCCTCAGCCGAGAAGCTAGGTCCTATTTCTATACCCCGGGGTTCCCTCGGGGGATGTTCTTTAAATTTACATACAGTTGTGCATATGTAAATACATGAATCAGCAATTAAAATTCCTTTATTGCTTGATACAACATTATTGATAAAGTTTGTCAAACTTGCAGCAGGTCGGTGGTTTTCTCAGTATACTCCACCAATAAAACAAGATAGCCATGATATAACTGAAATATTGTTAAAAATGGCGTTAAACACCAAAATTACCCCAATTTGAGCCCCTTTTTCTTAAATGAACAATAAATAATTAAAATCCATAATTATATAATATGGAAACACCCTCTTTTGAAACAACACAAGTTTTGTAGGAAACCATTCAATGAACATTCATACCATGTGCGGTTTCAATTTGCCAAGTGGTTTCAGAGGAGAAGATTAAAATCTAAAATCTTACAGACAACGGATGCCAAGTGAGAGCAATACGTCATATGACCTTTACATTCTTGATCAGAGTTGTTACACACCTAGTTGACTCTTTTTTGGGGGGGGTTGTACCCCTCAGCCAAGAAGCTAGGTCCTATTTCTATACCCCGGGGTTCCCTCGGGGGGATGTTCTTTAAATTTACATACAGTTGTGCATATGTAAATACATGCATCAGCAATTAAAATTCCTTTATTGCTTGATACAACATTATTGATAAAGTTTGTCAAACTTGCAGCAGGTCGGTGGTTTTCTCAGTATACTCCACCAATAAAACAAGATAGCCATGATATAACTGAAATATTGTTAAAAGTGGCGTTAAACACCATAACTACCCCAATTTGACCCCCTTTTTTTTAAATGAACAATAAATAATTAAAATCCATAATTATATAATATGGAAACACCCTCTTTTGAAACAACAACACAAGTTTTTGTAGGAAACCATTCAATGAACATTCATATCATGTCACATTTGGTTTCAATTTGCCAAGTGCTTTCAGAGGAGGAGATTCAATCTAAAAGTTCAGACAACGGATGCCAAGTGAGAGCAATATGTCACATGACTTTATATTCTGCATTCAGAGTTGACATGAATTAAGGATTTCATCAGCTCATAGATTTATTTTTTATTTTTTTTTAATTTTTTTTAGTCAGATTAAAATCAAATGATATATTGGGTTTTAATCTGAGTGAACTAGGTATGATACCATGAAATCCTTAATTCAGAGATGGCACTGTCTATTCTTAGAGCATTGATGCATTTTTTAATTCTACGATTAGTACTCCAAAAAAAGTTTGGTTCCATTTATCCCAGTGGTTTCAGAGAGATTTAATTGTGAAAGTTTACAGAGGACAACAGACCCCAAGTTGCAGCAATACCTCACATGACCATTACAACCTTCATCGGAGTTGTGTACCTGATTTGTGTCACACAACTAGATGACTCTTTTCGGGGGAAGGGTAGTTGTACCCCTCAGTGGAGAAACTAGGTCTTATTTCTATACTCTGTGATTATATACTTGGGGTTGTGTTCTTTAAATTTATATACACAGTTGTATGTATGTAAATACATGCATCAGCAATTAAAATACCTTTATTGCTCGATACAACATTATTGATAAAGTTTGTCAAACTTGCAGCAGGTCGGTGGTTTTCTCAGTATACTCCACCAATAAAACAAGATAACCATGATATAACTGAAATATTGTTAAAAGTGGCGTTAAACACCATAACTACCCCAATTTGACCCCCTTTTTTTTAAATGAACAATAAATAATTAAAATCCATAATTATATAATATGGAAACACCCTCTTTTGAAACAACACAAGTTTTGTAGGAAACCATTCAATGAACATTCATACCATGTGCGGTTTCAATTTGCCAAGTGGTTTCAGAGGAGAAGATTAAAATCTAAAATCTTACAGACAATGGAAGCCAAGTGAGAGCAATACGTCATATGACCTTTACATTCTTGATCAGAGTTGTTACACACCTAGTTGACTCTTTTTTGGGGGGTTTGTACCCCTCAGCCGAGAAGCTAGGTCCTATACCCCAGGGTTCCCTCGGGGGATGTTCTTTAAATTTATATACAGTTGTGCATATGTAAATACATGCATCAGCAATTAAAACACCTTTATTGCTCGATACACCGTTACGAATAAAGTTTGTCAGACTTGCGGCAGGTCAGTGGTTTTCTCGGTATACTCCACCGATAAAACAAGATAGCCATGGCGTTAAACACCATAACTCCCCCAATTTGACCCCCCCTTTTTTTTAAATGAACAATAAATAATTAAAATCCATAATTATATAATATGGAAACACCCTCTTTTGAAACACAAGTTTTGTAGGAAACCATTCAATGAACATTCATACCATGTGCGGTTTCAATTTGCCAAGTGGTTTCAGAGGAGAAGATTAAAATCTAAAATCTTACAGACAACGGATGCCAAGTGAGAGCAATACGTCATATGACCTTTACATTCTTGATCAGAGTTGTTACACACCTAGTTGACTGTTTTTTGGGGGGGTTGTACCCCTCAGCCGAGAAGCTAGGTCCTATTTCTATACCCCGGGGTTCCCTCGGGGGGATGTTCTTTAAATTTACATACAGTTGTGCATATGTAAATACATGCATCAGCAATTAAAATTCCTTTATTGCTTGATACAACATTATTGATAAAGTTTGTCAAACTTGCAGCAGGTCGGTGGTTTTCTCAGTATACTCCACCAATAAAACAAGATAGCCATGATATAACTGAAATATTGTTAAAAATGGCGTTAAACACCAAAATTACCCCAATTTGAGCCCCTTTTTCTTAAATGAACAATAAATAATTAAAATCCATAATTATATAATATGGAAACACCCTCTTTTGAAACAACACAAGTTTTGTAGGAAACCATTCAATGAACATTCATACCATGTGCGGTTTCAATTTGCCAAGTGGTTTCAGAGGAGAAGATTAAAATCTAAAATCTTACAGACAACGGATGCCAAGTGAGAGCAATACGTCATATGACCTTTACATTCTTGATCAGAGTTGTTACACACCTAGTTGACTCTTTTTTTGGGGGGGTTGTACCCCTCAGCCGAGAAGCTAGGTCCTATTTCTATACCCCGGGGTTCCCTCGGGGGATGTTCTTTAAATTTACATACAGTTGTGCATATGTAAATACATGAATCAGCAATTAAAATTCCTTTATTGCTTGATACAACATTATTGATAAAGTTTGTCAAACTTGCAGCAGGTCGGTGGTTTTCTCAGTATACTCCACCAATAAAACAAGATAGCCATGATATAACTGAAATATTGTTAAAAATGGCGTTAAACACCAAAATTACCCCAATTTGAGCCCCTTTTTCTTAAATGAACAATAAATAATTAAAATCCATAATTATATAATATGGAAACACCCTCTTTTGAAACAACACAAGTTTTGTAGGAAACCATTCAATGAACATTCATACCATGTGCGGTTTCAATTTGCCAAGTGGTTTCAGAGGAGAAGATTAAAATCTAAAATCTTACAGACAACGGATGCCAAGTGAGAGCAATACGTCATATGACCTTTACATTCTTGATCAGAGTTGTTACACACCTAGTTGACTCTTTTTTGGGGGGGGTTGTACCCCTCAGCCAAGAAGCTAGGTCCTATTTCTATACCCCGGGGTTCCCTCGGGGGGATGTTCTTTAAATTTACATACAGTTGTGCATATGTAAATACATGCATCAGCAATTAAAATTCCTTTATTGCTTGATACAACATTATTGATAAAGTTTGTCAAACTTGCAGCAGGTCGGTGGTTTTCTCAGTATACTCCACCAATAAAACAAGATAGCCATGATATAACTGAAATATTGTTAAAAGTGGCGTTAAACACCATAACTACCCCAATTTGACCCCCTTTTTTTTAAATGAACAATAAATAATTAAAATCCATAATTATATAATATGGAAACACCCTCTTTTGAAACAACAACACAAGTTTTTGTAGGAAACCATTCAATGAACATTCATATCATGTCACATTTGGTTTCAATTTGCCAAGTGCTTTCAGAGGAGGAGATTCAATCTAAAAGTTCAGACAACGGATGCCAAGTGAGAGCAATATGTCACATGACTTTATATTCTGCATTCAGAGTTGACATGAATTAAGGATTTCATCAGCTCATAGATTTATTTTTTATTTTTTTTTTATTTTTTTTAGTCAGATTAAAATCAAATGATATATTGGGTTTTAATCTGAGTGAACTAGGTATGATACCATGAAATCCTTAATTCAGAGATGGCACTGTCTATTCTTAGAGCATTGATGCATTTTTTAATTCTACGATTAGTACTCCAAAAAAAGTTTGGTTCCATTTATCCCAGTGGTTTCAGAGAGATTTAATTGTGAAAGTTTACAGAGGACAACAGACCCCAAGTTGCAGCAATACCTCACATGACCATTACAACCTTCATCGGAGTTGTGTACCTGATTTGTGTCACACAACTAGATGACTCTTTTCGGGGGAAGGGTAGTTGTACCCCTCAGTGGAGAAACTAGGTCTTATTTCTATACTCTGTGATTATATACTTGGGGTTGTGTTCTTTAAATTTATATACACAGTTGTATGTATGTAAATACATGCATCAGCAATTAAAATACCTTTATTGCTCGATACAACATTATTGATAAAGTTTGTCAAACTTGCAGCAGGTCGGTGGTTTTCTCAGTATACTCCACCAATAAAACAAGATAACCATGATATAACTGAAATATTGTTAAAAGTGGCGTTAAACACCATAACTACCCCAATTTGACCCCCTTTTTTTTAAATGAACAATAAATAATTAAAATCCATAATTATATAATATGGAAACACCCTCTTTTGAAACAACACAAGTTTTGTAGGAAACCATTCAATGAACATTCATACCATGTGCGGTTTCAATTTGCCAAGTGGTTTCAGAGGAGAAGATTAAAATCTAAAATCTTACAGACAATGGAAGCCAAGTGAGAGCAATACGTCATATGACCTTTACATTCTTGATCAGAGTTGTTACACACCTAGTTGACTCTTTTTTGGGGGGTTTGTACCCCTCAGCCGAGAAGCTAGGTCCTATACCCCAGGGTTCCCTCGGGGGATGTTCTTTAAATTTATATACAGTTGTGCATATGTAAATACATGCATCAGCAATTAAAACACCTTTATTGCTCGATACACCGTTACGAATAAAGTTTGTCAGACTTGCGGCAGGTCAGTGGTTTTCTCGGTATACTCCACCGATAAAACAAGATAGCCATGGCGTTAAACACCATAACTCCCCCAATTTGACCCCCCCTTTTTTTTAAATGAACAATAAATAATTAAAATCCATAATTATATAATATGGAAACACCCTCTTTTGAAACACAAGTTTTGTAGGAAACCATTCAATGAACATTCATACCATGTGCGGTTTCAATTTGCCAAGTGGTTTCAGAGGAGAAGATTAAAATCTAAAATCTTACAGACAACGGATGCCAAGTGAGAGCAATACGTCATATGACCTTTACATTCTTGATCAGAGTTGTTACACACCTAGTTGACTGTTTTTTGGGGGGGTTGTACCCCTCAGCCGAGAAGCTAGGTCCTATTTCTATACCCCGGGGTTCCCTCGGGGGGATGTTCTTTAAATTTACATACAGTTGTGCATATGTAAATACATGCATCAGCAATTAAAATTCCTTTATTGCTTGATACAACATTATTGATAAAGTTTGTCAAACTTGCAGCAGGTCGGTGGTTTTCTCAGTATACTCCACCAATAAAACAAGATAGCCATGATATAACTGAAATATTGTTAAAAATGGCGTTAAACACCAAAATTACCCCAATTTGAGCCCCTTTTTCTTAAATGAACAATAAATAATTAAAATCCATAATTATATAATATGGAAACACCCTCTTTTGAAACAACACAAGTTTTGTAGGAAACCATTCAATGAACATTCATACCATGTGCGGTTTCAATTTGCCAAGTGGTTTCAGAGGAGAAGATTAAAATCTAAAATCTTACAGACAACGGATGCCAAGTGAGAGCAATACGTCATATGACCTTTACATTCTTGATCAGAGTTGTTACACACCTAGTTGACTCTTTTTTTGGGGGGGTTGTACCCCTCAGCCGAGAAGCTAGGTCCTATTTCTATACCCCGGGGTTCCCTCGGGGGATGTTCTTTAAATTTACATACAGTTGTGCATATGTAAATACATGCATCAGCAATTAAAATTCCTTTATTGCTTGATACAACATTATTGATAAAGTTTGTCAAACTTGCAGCAGGTCGGTGGTTTTCTCAGTATACTCCACCAATAAAACAAGATAGCCATGATATAACTGAAATATTGTTAAAAATGGCGTTAAACACCAAAATTACCCCAATTTGAGCCCCTTTTTCTTAAATGAACAATAAATAATTAAAATCCATAATTATATAATATGGAAACACCCTCTTTTGAAACAACACAAGTTTTGTAGGAAACCATTCAATGAACATTCATACCATGTGCGGTTTCAATTTGCCAAGTGGTTTCAGAGGAGAAGATTAAAATCTAAAATCTTACAGACAACGGATGCCAAGTGAGAGCAATACGTCATATGACCTTTACATTCTTGATCAGAGTTGTTACACACCTAGTTGACTCTTTTTTGGGGGGGGTTGTACCCCTCAGCCAAGAAGCTAGGTCCTATTTCTATACCCCGGGGTTCCCTCGGGGGGATGTTCTTTAAATTTACATACAGTTGTGCATATGTAAATACATGCATCAGCAATTAAAATTCCTTTATTGCTTGATACAACATTATTGATAAAGTTTGTCAAACTTGCAGCAGGTCGGTGGTTTTCTCAGTATACTCCACCAATAAAACAAGATAGCCATGATATAACTGAAATATTGTTAAAAGTGGCGTTAAACACCATAACTACCCCAATTTGACCCCCTTTTTTTTAAATGAACAATAAATAATTAAAATCCATAATTATATAATATGGAAACACCCTCTTTTGAAACAACACAAGTTTTGTAGGAAACCATTCAATGAACATTCATACCATGTGCGGTTTCAATTTGCCAAGTGGTTTCAGAGGAGAAGATTAAAATCTAAAATCTTACAGACAACGGATGCCAAGTGAGAGCAATACGTCATATGACCTTTACATTCTTGATCAGAGTTGTTACACACCTAGTTGACTCTTTTTTGGGGGGGTTGTACCCCTCAGCCGAGAAGCTAGGTCCTATTTCTATACCCCGGGGTTCCCTCGGGGGGATGTTCTTTAAATTTACATACAGTTGTGCATATGTAAATACATGCATCAGCAATTAAAATTCCTTTATTGCTTGATACAACATTATTGATAAAGTTTGTCAAACTTGCAGCAGGTCGGTGGTTTTCTCAGTATACTCCACCAATAAAACAAGATAGCCATGATATAACTGAAATATTGTTAAAAGTGGCGTTAAACACCATAACTACCCCAATTTGACCCCCTTTTTTTTAAATGAACAATAAATAATTAAAATCCATAATTATATAATATGGAAACACCCTCTTTTGAAACAACAACACAAGTTTTTGTAGGAAACCATTCAATGAACATTCATATCATGTCACATTTGGTTTCAATTTGCCAAGTGCTTTCAGAGGAGGAGATTCAATCTAAAAGTTCAGACAACGGATGCCAAGTGAGAGCAATATGTCACATGACTTTATATTCTGCATTCAGAGTTGACATGAATTAAGGATTTCATCAGCTCATAGATTTATTTTTTATTTTTTTTTTATTTTTTTTACAGTCAGATTAAAATCAAATGATACATTGGGTTTTAATCTGAGTGAACTAGGTATGATACCATGAAATCCTTAATTCAGAGATGGCACTGTCTATTCTTAGAGCATTGATGCATTTTTTAATTCTACGATTAGTACTCCAAAAAAAGTTTGGTTCCATTTATCCCAGTGGTTTCAGAGAGATTTAATTGTGAAAGTTTACAGAGGACAACAGACCCCAAGTTGCAGCAATACCTCACATGACCATTACAACCTTCATCGGAGTTGTGTACCTGATTTGTGTCACACAACTAGATGACTCTTTTCGGGGGGAGGGTAGTTGTACCCCTCAGTGGAGAAACTAGGTCTTATTTCTATACTCTGTGATTATATACTTGGGGTTGTGTTCTTTAAATTTATATACACAGTTGTATGTATGTAAATACATGCATCAGCAATTAAAATACCTTTATTGCTCGATACAACATTATTGATAAAGTTTGTCAAACTTGCAGCAGGTCGGTGGTTTTCTCAGTATACTCCACCAATAAAACAAGATAACCATGATATAACTGAAATATTTTTAAAAGTGGCGTTAAACACCATAACTACCCCAATTTGACCCCCTTTTTTTTAAATGAACAATAAATAATTAAAATCCATAATTATATAATATGGAAACACCCTCTTTTGAAACAACACAAGTTTTGTAGGAAACCATTCAATGAACATTCATACCATGTGCGGTTTCAATTTGCCAAGTGGTTTCAGAGGAGAAGATTAAAATCTAAAATCTTACAGACAATGGAAGCCAAGTGAGAGCAATACGTCATATGACCTTTACATTCTTGATCAGAGTTGTTACACACCTAGTTGACTCTTTTTTGGGGGGTTTGTACCCCTCAGCCGAGAAGCTAGGTCCTATACCCCAGGGTTCCCTCGGGGGATGTTCTTTAAATTTATATACAGTTGTGCATATGTAAATACATGCATCAGCAATTAAAACACCTTTATTGCTCGATACACCGTTACGAATAAAGTTTGTCAGACTTGCGGCAGGTCAGTGGTTTTCTCGGTATACTCCACCGATAAAACAAGATAGCCATGGCGTTAAACACCATAACTCCCCCAATTTGACCCCCCCTTTTTTTTAAATGAACAATAAATAATTAAAATCCATAATTATATAATATGGAAACACCCTCTTTTGAAACACAAGTTTTGTAGGAAACCATTCAATGAACATTCATACCATGTGCGGTTTCAATTTGCCAAGTGGTTTCAGAGGAGAAGATTAAAATCTAAAATCTTACAGACAACGGATGCCAAGTGAGAGCAATACGTCATATGACCTTTACATTCTTGATCAGAGTTGTTACACACCTAGTTGACTGTTTTTTGGGGGGGTTGTACCCCTCAGCCGAGAAGCTAGGTCCTATTTCTATACCCCGGGGTTCCCTCGGGGGGATGTTCTTTAAATTTACATACAGTTGTGCATATGTAAATACATGCATCAGCAATTAAAATTCCTTTATTGCTTGATACAACATTATTGATAAAGTTTGTCAAACTTGCAGCAGGTCGGTGGTTTTCTCAGTATACTCCACCAATAAAACAAGATAGCCATGATATAACTGAAATATTGTTAAAAATGGCGTTAAACACCAAAATTACCCCAATTTGAGCCCCTTTTTCTTAAATGAACAATAAATAATTAAAATCCATAATTATATAATATGGAAACACCCTCTTTTGAAACAACACAAGTTTTGTAGGAAACCATTCAATGAACATTCATACCATGTGCGGTTTCAATTTGCCAAGTGGTTTCAGAGGAGAAGATTAAAATCTAAAATCTTACAGACAACGGATGCCAAGTGAGAGCAATACGTCATATGACCTTTACATTCTTGATCAGAGTTGTTACACACCTAGTTGACTCTTTTTTTGGGGGGGTTGTACCCCTCAGCCGAGAAGCTAGGTCCTATTTCTATACCCCGGGGTTCCCTCGGGGGATGTTCTTTAAATTTACATACAGTTGTGCATATGTAAATACATGAATCAGCAATTAAAATTCCTTTATTGCTTGATACAACATTATTGATAAAGTTTGTCAAACTTGCAGCAGGTCGGTGGTTTTCTCAGTATACTCCACCAATAAAACAAGATAGCCATGATATAACTGAAATATTGTTAAAAATGGCGTTAAACACCAAAATTACCCCAATTTGAGCCCCTTTTTCTTAAATGAACAATAAATAATTAAAATCCATAATTATATAATATGGAAACACCCTCTTTTGAAACAACACAAGTTTTGTAGGAAACCATTCAATGAACATTCATACCATGTGCGGTTTCAATTTGCCAAGTGGTTTCAGAGGAGAAGATTAAAATCTAAAATCTTACAGACAACGGATGCCAAGTGAGAGCAATACGTCATATGACCTTTACATTCTTGATCAGAGTTGTTACACACCTAGTTGACTCTTTTTTGGGGGGGGTTGTACCCCTCAGCCAAGAAGCTAGGTCCTATTTCTATACCCCGGGGTTCCCTCGGGGGGATGTTCTTTAAATTTACATACAGTTGTGCATATGTAAATACATGCATCAGCAATTAAAATTCCTTTATTGCTTGATACAACATTATTGATAAAGTTTGTCAAACTTGCAGCAGGTCGGTGGTTTTCTCAGTATACTCCACCAATAAAACAAGATAGCCATGATATAACTGAAATATTGTTAAAAGTGGCGTTAAACACCATAACTACCCCAATTTGACCCCCTTTTTTTTAAATGAACAATAAATAATTAAAATCCATAATTATATAATATGGAAACACCCTCTTTTGAAACAACAACACAAGTTTTTGTAGGAAACCATTCAATGAACATTCATATCATGTCACATTTGGTTTCAATTTGCCAAGTGCTTTCAGAGGAGGAGATTCAATCTAAAAGTTCAGACAACGGATGCCAAGTGAGAGCAATATGTCACATGACTTTATATTCTGCATTCAGAGTTGACATGAATTAAGGATTTCATCAGCTCATAGATTTATTTTTTATTTTTTTTAAATTTTTTTTAGTCAGATTAAAATCAAATGATATATTGGGTTTTAATCTGAGTGAACTAGGTATGATACCATGAAATCCTTAATTCAGAGATGGCACTGTCTATTCTTAGAGCATTGATGCATTTTTTAATTCTACGATTAGTACTCCAAAAAAAGTTTGGTTCCATTTATCCCAGTGGTTTCAGAGAGATTTAATTGTGAAAGTTTACAGAGGACAACAGACCCCAAGTTGCAGCAATACCTCACATGACCATTACAACCTTCATCGGAGTTGTGTACCTGATTTGTGTCACACAACTAGATGACTCTTTTCGGGGGAAGGGTAGTTGTACCCCTCAGTGGAGAAACTAGGTCTTATTTCTATACTCTGTGATTATATACTTGGGGTTGTGTTCTTTAAATTTATATACACAGTTGTATGTATGTAAATACATGCATCAGCAATTAAAATACCTTTATTGCTCGATACAACATTATTGATAAAGTTTGTCAAACTTGCAGCAGGTCGGTGGTTTTCTCAGTATACTCCACCAATAAAACAAGATAACCATGATATAACTGAAATATTGTTAAAAGTGGCGTTAAACACCATAACTACCCCAATTTGACCCCCTTTTTTTTAAATGAACAATAAATAATTAAAATCCATAATTATATAATATGGAAACACCCTCTTTTGAAACAACACAAGTTTTGTAGGAAACCATTCAATGAACATTCATACCATGTGCGGTTTCAATTTGCCAAGTGGTTTCAGAGGAGAAGATTAAAATCTAAAATCTTACAGACAATGGAAGCCAAGTGAGAGCAATACGTCATATGACCTTTACATTCTTGATCAGAGTTGTTACACACCTAGTTGACTCTTTTTTGGGGGGTTTGTACCCCTCAGCCGAGAAGCTAGGTCCTATACCCCAGGGTTCCCTCGGGGGATGTTCTTTAAATTTATATACAGTTGTGCATATGTAAATACATGCATCAGCAATTAAAACACCTTTATTGCTCGATACACCGTTACGAATAAAGTTTGTCAGACTTGCGGCAGGTCAGTGGTTTTCTCGGTATACTCCACCGATAAAACAAGATAGCCATGGCGTTAAACACCATAACTCCCCCAATTTGACCCCCCCTTTTTTTTAAATGAACAATAAATAATTAAAATCCATAATTATATAATATGGAAACACCCTCTTTTGAAACACAAGTTTTGTAGGAAACCATTCAATGAACATTCATACCATGTGCGGTTTCAATTTGCCAAGTGGTTTCAGAGGAGAAGATTAAAATCTAAAATCTTACAGACAACGGATGCCAAGTGAGAGCAATACGTCATATGACCTTTACATTCTTGATCAGAGTTGTTACACACCTAGTTGACTGTTTTTTGGGGGGGTTGTACCCCTCAGCCGAGAAGCTAGGTCCTATTTCTATACCCCGGGGTTCCCTCGGGGGGATGTTCTTTAAATTTACATACAGTTGTGCATATGTAAATACATGCATCAGCAATTAAAATTCCTTTATTGCTTGATACAACATTATTGATAAAGTTTGTCAAACTTGCAGCAGGTCGGTGGTTTTCTCAGTATACTCCACCAATAAAACAAGATAGCCATGATATAACTGAAATATTGTTAAAAATGGCGTTAAACACCAAAATTACCCCAATTTGAGCCCCTTTTTCTTAAATGAACAATAAATAATTAAAATCCATAATTATATAATATGGAAACACCCTCTTTTGAAACAACACAAGTTTTGTAGGAAACCATTCAATGAACATTCATACCATGTGCGGTTTCAATTTGCCAAGTGGTTTCAGAGGAGAAGATTAAAATCTAAAATCTTACAGACAACGGATGCCAAGTGAGAGCAATACGTCATATGACCTTTACATTCTTGATCAGAGTTGTTACACACCTAGTTGACTCTTTTTTTGGGGGGGTTGTACCCCTCAGCCGAGAAGCTAGGTCCTATTTCTATACCCCGGGGTTCCCTCGGGGGATGTTCTTTAAATTTACATACAGTTGTGCATATGTAAATACATGAATCAGCAATTAAAATTCCTTTATTGCTTGATACAACATTATTGATAAAGTTTGTCAAACTTGCAGCAGGTCGGTGGTTTTCTCAGTATACTCCACCAATAAAACAAGATAGCCATGATATAACTGAAATATTGTTAAAAATGGCGTTAAACACCAAAATTACCCCAATTTGAGCCCCTTTTTCTTAAATGAACAATAAATAATTAAAATCCATAATTATATAATATGGAAACACCCTCTTTTGAAACAACACAAGTTTTGTAGGAAACCATTCAATGAACATTCATACCATGTGCGGTTTCAATTTGCCAAGTGGTTTCAGAGGAGAAGATTAAAATCTAAAATCTTACAGACAACGGATGCCAAGTGAGAGCAATACGTCATATGACCTTTACATTCTTGATCAGAGTTGTTACACACCTAGTTGACTCTTTTTTGGGGGGGGGTTGTACCCCTCAGCCAAGAAGCTAGGTCCTATTTCTATACCCCGGGGTTCCCTCGGGGGGATGTTCTTTAAATTTACATACAGTTGTGCATATGTAAATACATGCATCAGCAATTAAAATTCCTTTATTGCTTGATACAACATTATTGATAAAGTTTGTCAAACTTGCAGCAGGTCGGTGGTTTTCTCAGTATACTCCACCAATAAAACAAGATAGCCATGATATAACTGAAATATTGTTAAAAGTGGCGTTAAACACCATAACTACCCCAATTTGACCCCCTTTTTTTTAAATGAACAATAAATAATTAAAATCCATAATTATATAATATGGAAACACCCTCTTTTGAAACAACACAAGTTTTGTAGGAAACCATTCAATGAACATTCATACCATGTGCGGTTTCAATTTGCCAAGTGGTTTCAGAGGAGAAGATTAAAATCTAAAATCTTACAGACAACGGATGCCAAGTGAGAGCAATACGTCATATGACCTTTACATTCTTGATCAGAGTTGTTACACACCTAGTTGACTCTTTTTTGGGGGGGTTGTACCCCTCAGCCGAGAAGCTAGGTCCTATTTCTATACCCCGGGGTTCCCTCGGGGGGATGTTCTTTAAATTTACATACAGTTGTGCATATGTAAATACATGCATCAGCAATTAAAATTCCTTTATTGCTTGATACAACATTATTGATAAAGTTTGTCAAACTTGCAGCAGGTCGGTGGTTTTCTCAGTATACTCCACCAATAAAACAAGATAGCCATGATATAACTGAAATATTGTTAAAAGTGGCGTTAAACACCATAACTACCCCAATTTGACCCCCTTTTTTTTAAATGAACAATAAATAATTAAAATCCATAATTATATAATATGGAAACACCCTCTTTTGAAACAACAACACAAGTTTTTGTAGGAAACCATTCAATGAACATTCATATCATGTCACATTTGGTTTCAATTTGCCAAGTGCTTTCAGAGGAGGAGATTCAATCTAAAAGTTCAGACAACGGATGCCAAGTGAGAGCAATATGTCACATGACTTTATATTCTGCATTCAGAGTTGACATGAATTAAGGATTTCATCAGCTCATAGATTTATTTTTTATTTTTTTTTTATTTTTTTTACAGTCAGATTAAAATCAAATGATATATTGGGTTTTAATCTGAGTGAACTAGGTATGATACCATGAAATCCTTAATTCAGAGATGGCACTGTCTATTCTTAGAGCATTGATGCATTTTTTAATTCTACGATTAGTACTCCAAAAAAAGTTTGGTTCCATTTATCCCAGTGGTTTCAGAGAGATTTAATTGTGAAAGTTTACAGAGGACAACAGACCCCAAGTTGCAGCAATACCTCACATGACCATTACAACCTTCATCGGAGTTGTGTACCTGATTTGTGTCACACAACTAGATGACTCTTTTCGGGGGGAGGGTAGTTGTACCCCTCAGTGGAGAAACTAGGTCTTATTTCTATACTCTGTGATTATATACTTGGGGTTGTGTTCTTTAAATTTATATACACAGTTGTATGTATGTAAATACATGCATCAGCAATTAAAATACCTTTATTGCTCGATACAACATTATTGATAAAGTTTGTCAAACTTGCAGCAGGTCGGTGGTTTTCTCAGTATACTCCACCAATAAAACAAGATAACCATGATATAACTGAAATATTTTTAAAAGTGGCGTTAAACACCATAACTACCCCAATTTGACCCCCTTTTTTTTAAATGAACAATAAATAATTAAAATCCATAATTATATAATATGGAAACACCCTCTTTTGAAACAACACAAGTTTTGTAGGAAACCATTCAATGAACATTCATACCATGTGCGGTTTCAATTTGCCAAGTGGTTTCAGAGGAGAAGATTAAAATCTAAAATCTTACAGACAATGGAAGCCAAGTGAGAGCAATACGTCATATGACCTTTACATTCTTGATCAGAGTTGTTACACACCTAGTTGACTCTTTTTTGGGGGGTTTGTACCCCTCAGCCGAGAAGCTAGGTCCTATACCCCAGGGTTCCCTCGGGGGATGTTCTTTAAATTTATATACAGTTGTGCATATGTAAATACATGCATCAGCAATTAAAACACCTTTATTGCTCGATACACCGTTACGAATAAAGTTTGTCAGACTTGCGGCAGGTCAGTGGTTTTCTCGGTATACTCCACCGATAAAACAAGATAGCCATGGCGTTAAACACCATAACTCCCCCAATTTGACCCCCCCTTTTTTTAAATGAACAATAAATAATTAAAATCCATAATTATATAATATGGAAACACCCTCTTTTGAAAAAAACAACACAAGTTTTGTAGGAAACCATTCAATGAACATTCATACCATGTGCGGTTTCAATTTGCCAAGTGGTTTCAGAGGAGAAGATTAAAATCTAAAATCTTACAGACAACGGATGCCAAGTGAGAGCAATACGTCATATGACCTTTACATTCTTGATCAGAGTTGTTACACACCTAGTTGACTCTTTTTTGGGGGGGTTGTACCCCTCAGCCGAGAAGCTAGGTCCTATTTCTATACCCCGGGGTTCCCTCGGGGGATGTTCTTTAAATTTACATACAGTTGTGCATATGTAAATACATGAATCAGCAATTAAAATTCCTTTATTGCTTGATACAACATTATTGATAAAGTTTGTCAAACTTGCAGCAGGTCGGTGGTTTTCTCAGTATACTCCACCAATAAAACAAGATAGCCATGATATAACTGAAATATTGTTAAAAATGGCGTTAAACACCAAAATTACCCCAATTTGAGCCCCTTTTTCTTAAATGAACAATAAATAATTAAAATCCATAATTATATAATATGGAAACACCCTCTTTTGAAACAACACAAGTTTTGTAGGAAACCATTCAATGAACATTCATACCATGTGCGGTTTCAATTTGCCAAGTGGTTTCAGAGGAGAAGATTAAAATCTAAAATCTTACAGACAACGGATGCCAAGTGAGAGCAATACGTCATATGACCTTTACATTCTTGATCAGAGTTGTTACACACCTAGTTGACTCTTTTTTTGGGGGGGTTGTACCCCTCAGCCGAGAAGCTAGGTCCTATTTCTATACCCCGGGGTTCCCTCGGGGGATGTTCTTTAAATTTACATACAGTTGTGCATATGTAAATACATGAATCAGCAATTAAAATTCCTTTATTGCTTGATACAACATTATTGATAAAGTTTGTCAAACTTGCAGCAGGTCGGTGGTTTTCTCAGTATACTCCACCAATAAAACAAGATAGCCATGATATAACTGAAATATTGTTAAAAATGGCGTTAAACACCAAAATTACCCCAATTTGAGCCCCTTTTTCTTAAATGAACAATAAATAATTAAAATCCATAATTATATAATATGGAAACACCCTCTTTTGAAACAACACAAGTTTTGTAGGAAACCATTCAATGAACATTCATACCATGTGCGGTTTCAATTTGCCAAGTGGTTTCAGAGGAGAAGATTAAAATCTAAAATCTTACAGACAACGGATGCCAAGTGAGAGCAATACGTCATATGACCTTTACATTCTTGATCAGAGTTGTTACACACCTAGTTGACTCTTTTTTGGGGGGGGTTGTACCCCTCAGCCAAGAAGCTAGGTCCTATTTCTATACCCCGGGGTTCCCTCGGGGGGATGTTCTTTAAATTTACATACAGTTGTGCATATGTAAATACATGCATCAGCAATTAAAATTCCTTTATTGCTTGATACAACATTATTGATAAAGTTTGTCAAACTTGCAGCAGGTCGGTGGTTTTCTCAGTATACTCCACCAATAAAACAAGATAGCCATGATATAACTGAAATATTGTTAAAAGTGGCGTTAAACACCATAACTACCCCAATTTGACCCCCTTTTTTTTAAATGAACAATAAATAATTAAAATCCATAATTATATAATATGGAAACACCCTCTTTTGAAACAACAACACAAGTTTTTGTAGGAAACCATTCAATGAACATTCATATCATGTCACATTTGGTTTCAATTTGCCAAGTGCTTTCAGAGGAGGAGATTCAATCTAAAATCTTACAGACAATGGAAGCCAAGTGAGAGCAATACGTCATATGACCTTTACATTCTTGATCAGAGTTGTTACACACCTAGTTGACTCTTTTTTGGGGGGTTTGTACCCCTCAGCCGAGAAGCTAGGTCCTATACCCCAGGGTTCCCTCGGGGGATGTTCTTTAAATTTATATACAGTTGTGCATATGTAAATACATGCATCAGCAATTAAAACACCTTTATTGCTCGATACACCGTTACGAATAAAGTTTGTCAGACTTGCGGCAGGTCAGTGGTTTTCTCGGTATACTCCACCGATAAAACAAGATAGCCATGGCGTTAAACACCATAACTCCCCCAATTTGACCCCCCCTTTTTTTAAATGAACAATAAATAATTAAAATCCATAATTATATAATATGGAAACACCCTCTTTTGAAAAAAACAACACAAGTTTTGTAGGAAACCATTCAATGAACATTCATACCATGTGCGGTTTCAATTTGCCAAGTGGTTTCAGAGGAGAAGATTAAAATCTAAAATCTTACAGACAACGGATGCCAAGTGAGAGCAATACGTCATATGACCTTTACATTCTTGATCAGAGTTGTTACACACCTAGTTGACTCTTTTTTGGGGGGGGTTGTACCCCTCAGCCGAGAAGCTAGGTCCTATTTCTATACCCCGGGGTTCCCTCGGGGGATGTTCTTTAAATTTACATACAGTTGTGCATATGTAAATACATGAATCAGCAATTAAAATTCCTTTATTGCTTGATACAACATTATTGATAAAGTTTGTCAAACTTGCAGCAGGTCGGTGGTTTTCTCAGTATACTCCACCAATAAAACAAGATAGCCATGATATAACTGAAATATTGTTAAAAATGGCGTTAAACACCAAAATTACCCCAATTTGAGCCCCTTTTTCTTAAATGAACAATAAATAATTAAAATCCATAATTATATAATATGGAAACACCCTCTTTTGAAACAACACAAGTTTTGTAGGAAACCATTCAATGAACATTCATACCATGTGCGGTTTCAATTTGCCAAGTGGTTTCAGAGGAGAAGATTAAAATCTAAAATCTTACAGACAACGGATGCCAAGTGAGAGCAATACGTCATATGACCTTTACATTCTTGATCAGAGTTGTTACACACCTAGTTGACTCTTTTTTTGGGGGGGTTGTACCCCTCAGCCGAGAAGCTAGGTCCTATTTCTATACCCCGGGGTTCCCTCGGGGGATGTTCTTTAAATTTACATACAGTTGTGCATATGTAAATACATGAATCAGCAATTAAAATTCCTTTATTGCTTGATACAACATTATTGATAAAGTTTGTCAAACTTGCAGCAGGTCGGTGGTTTTCTCAGTATACTCCACCAATAAAACAAGATAGCCATGATATAACTGAAATATTGTTAAAAATGGCGTTAAACACCAAAATTACCCCAATTTGAGCCCCTTTTTCTTAAATGAACAATAAATAATTAAAATCCATAATTATATAATATGGAAACACCCTCTTTTGAAACAACACAAGTTTTGTAGGAAACCATTCAATGAACATTCATACCATGTGCGGTTTCAATTTGCCAAGTGGTTTCAGAGGAGAAGATTAAAATCTAAAATCTTACAGACAACGGATGCCAAGTGAGAGCAATACGTCATATGACCTTTACATTCTTGATCAGAGTTGTTACACACCTAGTTGACTCTTTTTTGGGGGGGGTTGTACCCCTCAGCCAAGAAGCTAGGTCCTATTTCTATACCCCGGGGTTCCCTCGGGGGGATGTTCTTTAAATTTACATACAGTTGTGCATATGTAAATACATGCATCAGCAATTAAAATTCCTTTATTGCTTGATACAACATTATTGATAAAGTTTGTCAAACTTGCAGCAGGTCGGTGGTTTTCTCAGTATACTCCACCAATAAAACAAGATAGCCATGATATAACTGAAATATTGTTAAAAGTGGCGTTAAACACCATAACTACCCCAATTTGACCCCCTTTTTTTTAAATGAACAATAAATAATTAAAATCCATAATTATATAATATGGAAACACCCTCTTTTGAAACAACACAAGTTTTGTAGGAAACCATTCAATGAACATTCATACCATGTGCGGTTTCAATTTGCCAAGTGGTTTCAGAGGAGAAGATTAAAATCTAAAATCTTACAGACAACGGATGCCAAGTGAGAGCAATACGTCATATGACCTTTACATTCTTGATCAGAGTTGTTACACACCTAGTTGACTCTTTTTTGGGGGGGTTGTACCCCTCAGCCGAGAAGCTAGGTCCTATTTCTATACCCCGGGGTTCCCTCGGGGGGATGTTCTTTAAATTTACATACAGTTGTGCATATGTAAATACATGCATCAGCAATTAAAATTCCTTTATTGCTTGATACAACATTATTGATAAAGTTTGTCAAACTTGCAGCAGGTCGGTGGTTTTCTCAGTATACTCCACCAATAAAACAAGATAGCCATGATATAACTGAAATATTGTTAAAAGTGGCGTTAAACACCATAACTACCCCAATTTGACCCCCTTTTTTTTAAATGAACAATAAATAATTAAAATCCATAATTATATAATATGGAAACACCCTCTTTTGAAACAACAACACAAGTTTTTGTAGGAAACCATTCAATGAACATTCATATCATGTCACATTTGGTTTCAATTTGCCAAGTGCTTTCAGAGGAGGAGATTCAATCTAAAAGTTCAGACAACGGATGCCAAGTGAGAGCAATATGTCACATGACTTTATATTCTGCATTCAGAGTTGACATGAATTAAGGATTTCATCAGCTCATAGATTTATTTTTTATTTTTTTTTTATTTTTTTTACAGTCAGATTAAAATCAAATGATATATTGGGTTTTAATCTGAGTGAACTAGGTATGATACCATGAAATCCTTAATTCAGAGATGGCACTGTCTATTCTTAGAGCATTGATGCATTTTTTAATTCTACGATTAGTACTCCAAAAAAAGTTTGGTTCCATTTATCCCAGTGGTTTCAGAGAGATTTAATTGTGAAAGTTTACAGAGGACAACAGACCCCAAGTTGCAGCAATACCTCACATGACCATTACAACCTTCATCGGAGTTGTGTACCTGATTTGTGTCACACAACTAGATGACTCTTTTCGGGGGGAGGGTAGTTGTACCCCTCAGTGGAGAAACTAGGTCTTATTTCTATACTCTGTGATTATATACTTGGGGTTGTGTTCTTTAAATTTATATACACAGTTGTATGTATGTAAATACATGCATCAGCAATTAAAATACCTTTATTGCTCGATACAACATTATTGATAAAGTTTGTCAAACTTGCAGCAGGTCGGTGGTTTTCTCAGTATACTCCACCAATAAAACAAGATAACCATGATATAACTGAAATATTTTTAAAAGTGGCGTTAAACACCATAACTACCCCAATTTGACCCCCTTTTTTTTAAATGAACAATAAATAATTAAAATCCATAATTATATAATATGGAAACACCCTCTTTTGAAACAACACAAGTTTTGTAGGAAACCATTCAATGAACATTCATACCATGTGCGGTTTCAATTTGCCAAGTGGTTTCAGAGGAGAAGATTAAAATCTAAAATCTTACAGACAATGGAAGCCAAGTGAGAGCAATACGTCATATGACCTTTACATTCTTGATCAGAGTTGTTACACACCTAGTTGACTCTTTTTTGGGGGGTTTGTACCCCTCAGCCGAGAAGCTAGGTCCTATACCCCAGGGTTCCCTCGGGGGATGTTCTTTAAATTTATATACAGTTGTGCATATGTAAATACATGCATCAGCAATTAAAACACCTTTATTGCTCGATACACCGTTACGAATAAAGTTTGTCAGACTTGCGGCAGGTCAGTGGTTTTCTCGGTATACTCCACCGATAAAACAAGATAGCCATGGCGTTAAACACCATAACTCCCCCAATTTGACCCCCCTTTTTTTTAAATGAACAATAAATAATTAAAATCCATAATTATATAATATGGAAACACCCTCTTTTGAAACACAAGTTTTGTAGGAAACCATTCAATGAACATTCATACCATGTGCGGTTTCAATTTGCCAAGTGGTTTCAGAGGAGAAGATTAAAATCTAAAATCTTACAGACAACGGATGCCAAGTGAGAGCAATACGTCATATGACCTTTACATTCTTGATCAGAGTTGTTACACACCTAGTTGACTGTTTTTTGGGGGGGGTTGTACCCCTCAGCCGAGAAGCTAGGTCCTATTTCTATACCCCGGGGTTCCCTCGGGGGGATGTTCTTTAAATTTACATACAGTTGTGCATATGTAAATACATGCATCAGCAATTAAAATTCCTTTATTGCTTGATACAACATTATTGATAAAGTTTGTCAAACTTGCAGCAGGTCGGTGGTTTTCTCAGTATACTCCACCAATAAAACAAGATAGCCATGATATAACTGAAATATTGTTAAAAGTGGCGTTAAACACCATAACTACCCCAATTTGACCCCCTTTTTTTTAAATGAACAATAAATAATTAAAATCCATAATTATATAATATGGAAACACCCTCTTTTGAAACAACACAAGTTTTGTAGGAAACCATTCAATGAACATTCATACCATGTGCGGTTTCAATTTGCCAAGTGGTTTCAGAGGAGAAGATTAAAATCTAAAATCTTACAGACAACGGATGCCAAGTGAGAGCAATACGTCATATGACCTTTACATTCTTGATCAGAGTTGTTACACACCTAGTTGACTCTTTTTTGGGGGGGTTGTACCCCTCAGCCGAGAAGCTAGGTCCTATTTCTATACCCCGGGGTTCCCTCGGGGGGATGTTCTTTAAATTTACATACAGTTGTGCATATGTAAATACATGCATCAGCAATTAAAATTCCTTTATTGCTTGATACAACATTATTGATAAAGTTTGTCAAACTTGCAGCAGGTCGGTGGTTTTCTCAGTATACTCCACCAATAAAACAAGATAGCCATGATATAACTGAAATATTGTTAAAAGTGGCGTTAAACACCATAACTACCCCAATTTGACCCCCTTTTTTTTAAATGAACAATAAATAATTAAAATCCATAATTATATAATATGGAAACACCCTCTTTTGAAACAACAACACAAGTTTTTGTAGGAAACCATTCAATGAACATTCATATCATGTCACATTTGGTTTCAATTTGCCAAGTGCTTTCAGAGGAGGAGATTCAATCTAAAAGTTCAGACAACGGATGCCAAGTGAGAGCAATATGTCACATGACTTTATATTCTGCATTCAGAGTTGACATGAATTAAGGATTTCATCAGCTCATAGATTTATTTTTTATTTTTTTTTAATTTTTTTTAGTCAGATTAAAATCAAATGATATATTGGGTTTTAATCTGAGTGAACTAGGTATGATACCATGAAATCCTTAATTCAGAGATGGCACTGTCTATTCTTAGAGCATTGATGCATTTTTTAATTCTACGATTAGTACTCCAAAAAAAGTTTGGTTCCATTTATCCCAGTGGTTTCAGAGAGATTTAATTGTGAAAGTTTACAGAGGACAACAGACCCCAAGTTGCAGCAATACCTCACATGACCATTACAACCTTCATCGGAGTTGTGTACCTGATTTGTGTCACACAACTAGATGACTCTTTTCGGGGGAAGGGTAGTTGTACCCCTCAGTGGAGAAACTAGGTCTTATTTCTATACTCTGTGATTATATACTTGGGGTTGTGTTCTTTAAATTTATATACACAGTTGTATGTATGTAAATACATGCATCAGCAATTAAAATACCTTTATTGCTCGATACAACATTATTGATAAAGTTTGTCAAACTTGCAGCAGGTCGGTGGTTTTCTCAGTATACTCCACCAATAAAACAAGATAACCATGATATAACTGAAATATTGTTAAAAGTGGCGTTAAACACCATAACTACCCCAATTTGACCCCCTTTTTTTTAAATGAACAATAAATAATTAAAATCCATAATTATATAATATGGAAACACCCTCTTTTGAAACAACACAAGTTTTGTAGGAAACCATTCAATGAACATTCATACCATGTGCGGTTTCAATTTGCCAAGTGGTTTCAGAGGAGAAGATTAAAATCTAAAATCTTACAGACAATGGAAGCCAAGTGAGAGCAATACGTCATATGACCTTTACATTCTTGATCAGAGTTGTTACACACCTAGTTGACTCTTTTTTGGGGGGTTTGTACCCCTCAGCCGAGAAGCTAGGTCCTATACCCCAGGGTTCCCTCGGGGGATGTTCTTTAAATTTATATACAGTTGTGCATATGTAAATACATGCATCAGCAATTAAAACACCTTTATTGCTCGATACACCGTTACGAATAAAGTTTGTCAGACTTGCGGCAGGTCAGTGGTTTTCTCGGTATACTCCACCGATAAAACAAGATAGCCATGGCGTTAAACACCATAACTCCCCCAATTTGACCCCCCTTTTTTTTTAAATGAACAATAAATAATTAAAATCCATAATTATATAATATGGAAACACCCTCTTTTGAAAAAAACAACACAAGTTTTGTAGGAAACCATTCAATGAACATTCATACCATGTGCGGTTTCAATTTGCCAAGTGGTTTCAGAGGAGAAGATTAAAATCTAAAATCTTACAGACAACGGATGCCAAGTGAGAGCAATACGTCATATGACCTTTACATTCTTGATCAGAGTTGTTACACACCTAGTTGACTGTTTTTTGGGGGGGTTGTACCCCTCAGCCGAGAAGCTAGGTCCTATTTCTATACCCCGGGGTTCCCTCGGGGGGATGTTCTTTAAATTTACATACAGTTGTGCATATGTAAATACATGCATCAGCAATTAAAATTCCTTTATTGCTTGATACAACATTATTGATAAAGTTTGTCAAACTTGCAGCAGGTCGGTGGTTTTCTCAGTATACTCCACCAATAAAACAAGATAGCCATGATATAACTGAAATATTGTTAAAAGTGGCGTTAAACACCATAACTACCCCAATTTGACCCCCTTTTCTTAAATGAACAATAAATAATTAAAATCCATAATTATATAATATGGAAACACCCTCTTTTGAAACACAAGTTTTGTAGGAAACCATTCAATGAACATTCATACCATGTGCGGTTTCAATTTGCCAAGTGGTTTCAGAGGAGAAGATTAAAATCTAAAATCTTACAGACAACGGATGCCAAGTGAGAGCAATACGTCATATGACCTTTACATTCTTGATCAGAGTTGTTACACACCTAGTTGACTGTTTTTTGGGGGGGTTGTACCCCTCAGCCGAGAAGCTAGGTCCTATTTCTATACCCCGGGGTTCCCTCGGGGGGATGTTCTTTAAATTTACATACAGTTGTGCATATGTAAATACATGCATCAGCAATTAAAATTCCTTTATTGCTTGATACAACATTATTGATAAAGTTTGTCAAACTTGCAGCAGGTCGGTGGTTTTCTCAGTATACTCCACCAATAAAACAAGATAGCCATGATATAACTGAAATATTGTTAAAAGTGGCATTAAACACCATAATTACCCCAATTTGACCCCCTTTTTTTTAAATGAACAATAAATAATTAAAATCCATAATTATATAATATGGAAACACCCTCTTTTGAAACAACACAAGTTTTGTAGGAAACCATTCAATGAACATTCATACCATGTGCGGTTTCAATTTGCCAAGTGGTTTCAGAGGAGAAGATTAAAATCTAAAATCTTAGACAACGGATGGCAAGTGAGAGCAATACGTCATATGACCTTTACATTCTTGATCAGAGTTGTTACACACCTAGTTGACTCTTTCTTGGGGGGGTTGTACCCCTCAGCCGAGAAGCTAGGTCCTATACCCCAGGGTTCCCTCGGGGGGATGTTCTTTAAATTTACATACAGTTGTGCATATGTAAATACATGCATCAGCAATTAAAATTCCTTTATTGCTTGATACAACATTATTGATAAAGTTTGTCAAACTTGCAGCAGGTCGGTGGTTTTCTCAGTATACTCCACCAATAAAACAAGATAGCCATGATATAACTGAAATATTGTTAAAAGTGGCGTTAAACACCATAACTACCCCAATTTGACCCCCTTTTTTTTAAATGAACAATAAATAATTAAAATCCATAATTATATAATATGGAAACACCCTCTTTTGAAACAACACAAGTTTTGTAGGAAACCATTCAATGAACATTCATACCATGTGCGGTTTCAATTTGCCAAGTGGTTTCAGAGGAGAACATTAAAATCTAAAATCTTACAGACAACGGATGCCAAGTGAGAGCAATACGTCATATGACCTTTACATTCTTGATCAGAGTTGTTACACACCTAGTTGACTCTTTTTTGGGGGGGTTGTACCCCTCAGCCGAGAAGCTAGGTCCTATTTCTATACCCCGGGGTTCCCTCGGGGGGATGTTCTTTAAATTTACATACAGTTGTGCATATGTAAATACATGCATCAGCAATTAAAATTCCTTTATTGCTTGATACAACATTATTGATAAAGTTTGTCAAACTTGCAGCAGGTCGGTGGTTTTCTCAGTATACTCCACCAATAAAACAAGATAGCCATGATATAACTGAAATATTGTTAAAAGTGGCATTAAACACCATAACTACCCCAATTTGACCTCCTTTTTTTTAAATGAACAATAAATAATTAAAATCCATAATTATATAATATGGAAACACCCTCTTTTGAAACAACACAAGTTTTGTAGGAAACCATTTAATGAACATTCATACCATGTGCGGTGTCAATTTGCCAAGTGGTTTCAGAGGAGAACATTAAAATCTAAAATCTTACAGACAACGGATGCCAAGTGAAAGCAATACATCATATGACCTTTACATTCTTGATCAGAGTTGTTACACACCTAGTTGACTCTTTTTTGGGGGGGTTGTACCCCTCAGCCGAGAAGCTAGGTCCTATACCCCAGGGTTCCCTCGGGGGGATGTTCTTTAAATTTACATACAGTTGTGCATATGTAAATACATGCATCAGCAATTAAAATTCCTTTATTGCTTGATACAACATTATTGATAAAGTTTGTCAAACTTGCAGCAGGTCGGTGGTTTTCTCAGTATACTCCACCAATAAAACAAGATAGCCATGATATAACTGAAATATTGTTAAAAGTGGCGTTAAACACCATAACTACCCCAATTTGACCCCCTTTTTTTTAAATGAACAATAAATAATTAAAATCCATAATTATATAATATGGAAACACCCTCTTTTGAAACAACACAAGTTTTGTAGGAAACCATTCAATGAACATTCATACCATGTGCGGTTTCAATTTGCCAAGTGGTTTCAGAGGAGAAGATTAAAATCTAAAATCTTACAGACAACGGATGCCAAGTGAGAGCAATACGTCATATGACCTTTACATTCTTGATCAGAGTTGTTACACACCTAGTTGACTCTTTTTTGGGGGGGTTGTACCCCTCAGCCGAGAAGCTAGGTCCTATTTCTATACCCCGGGGTTCCCTCGGGGGGATGTTCTTTAAATTTACATACAGTTGTGCATATGTAAATACATGCATCAACAATTAAAATTCCTTTATTGCTTGATACAACATTATTGATAAAGTTTGTCAAACTTGCAGCAGGTCGGTGGTTTTCTCAGTATACTCCACCAATAAAACAAGATAGCCATGATATAACTGAAATATTGTTAAAAGTGGCATTAAACACCATAACTACCCCAATTTGACCCCTTTTTTTTAAATGAACAATAAATAATTAAAATCCATAATTATATAATATGGAAACACCCTCTTTTGAAACAACACAAGTTTTGTTGGAAACCATTCAATGAACATTCATACCATGTGCGGTTTCAATTTGCCAAGTGGTTTCAGAGGAGAAGATTAAAATCTAAAAGCTTACAGACAACGGATGCCAAGTGAGAGCAATACGTCATATGACCTTTACATTCTTGATCAGAGTTGTTACACACCTAGTTCTCTTTTTGGGGGGGTTGTACCCCTCAGCCGAGAAGCTAGGTCCTATTTCTATACCCCAGGGTTCCCTCGGGGGGATGTTCTTTAAATTTACATACAGTTGTGCGTATGTAAATACATGCATCAGCAATTAAAATTCCTTTATTGCTTGATACAACATTATTGATAAAGTTTGTCAAGCTTGCAGCAGGTCGGTGGTTTTCTCAGTATACTCCACCAATAAAACAAGATAGCCATGATATAACTGAAATATTGTTAAAAGTGGCGTTTAAACACCATAACTACCCCAATTTGACCCCCTTTTTTTAAATGAACAATAAATAATTAAAATCCATAATTATATAATATGGAAACACCCTCTTTTGAAACAACACAAGTTTTGTAGGAAACCATTCAATGAACATTCATACCATGTGCGGTTTCAATTTGCCAAGTGGTTTCAGAGGAGAAGATTAAAATCTAAAATCTTACAGACAACGGATGCCAAGTGAGAGCAATACGTCATATGACCTTTACATTCTTGATCAGAGTTGTTACACACCTAGTTGACTCTTTTTGGGGGGGGGGGGGGGGGTTGTACCCCTCAGCCGAGAAGCTAGGTCCTATACCCCGGGTTTCCTCAGGGGGATGTTCTTTAAATTTATATACAGTTGTGCATATGTAAATACATGCATCAGCAATTAAAATTCCTTTATTGCTTGATACAACATTATTGATAAAGTTTGTCAAACTTGCAGCAGGTCGGTGGTTTTCTCAGTATACTCCACCAATAAAACAAGATAGCCATGATATAACTGAAATATTGTTAAAAGTGGCGTTAAACACCATAACTACCCCAATTTGACCCCCTTTTTTTTAAATGAACAATAAATAATTAAAATCCATAATTATATAATATGGAAACACACTCTTTTGAAACAACACAAGTTTTGTAGGAAACCATTCAATGAACATTCATACCATGTGCGGTTTCAATTTGCCAAGTGGTTTCAGAGGAGAAGATTAAAATCTAAAATCTTACAGACAACGGATGCCAAGTAAGAGCAATACGTCATATGACCTTTACATTCTTGATCAGAGTTGTTACACACCTAGTTGACTCTTTTTTGGGGGGGTTGTACCCCTCAGCCGAGAAGCTAGGTCCTATTTCTATACCCCGGGGTTCCCTCGGGGGGATGTTCTTTAAATTTACATACAGTTGTGCATATGTAAATACATGCATCAACAATTAAAATTCCTTTATTGCTTGATACAACATTATTGATCAAGTTTGTCAAACTTGCAGCAGGTCGGTGGTTTTCTCAGTATACTCCACCAATAAAACAAGATAGCCATGATATAACTGAAATATTGTTAAAAGTGGCGTTAAACACCATAACTACCCCAATTTGACCCCCTTTTTTTTAAATGAACAATAAATAATTAAAATCCATAATTATATAATATGGAAACACCCTCTTTTGAAACAACACAAGTTTTGTAGGAAACCATTCAATGAACATTCATACCATGTGCGGTTTCAATTTGCCAAGTGGTTTCAGAGGAGAAGATTAAAATCTAAAATCTTACAGACAACGGATGCCAAGTGAGAGCAATACGTCATATGACCTTTACATTCTTGATCAGAGTTGTTACACACCTAGTTGACTCTTTTTTGGGGGGGTTGTACCCCTCAGCCGAGAAGCTAGGTCCTATTTCTATACCCCGGGGTTCCCTCGGGGGGATGTTCTTTAAATTTACATACAGTTGTGCATATGTAAATACATGCATCAACAATTAAAATTCCTTTATTGCTTGATACAACATTATTGATAAAGTTTGTCAAACTTGCAGCAGGTCGGTGGTTTTCTCAGTATACTCCACCAATAAAACAAGATAGCCATGATATAACTGAAATATTGTTAAAAGTGGCATTAAACACCACAACTACCCCAATTTGACCCCTTTTTTTTAAATGAACAATAAATAATTAAAATCCATAATTATATAATATGGAAACACCCTCTTTTGAAACAACACAAGTTTTGTAGGAAACCATTCAATGAACATTCATACCATGTGCAGTTTCAATTTGCCAAGTGGTTTCAGAGGAGAAGATTAAAATCTAAAATCTTAGACAACGGATGCCAAGTGAGAGCAATATGTCACACGACCTTTATATTCTTCATTCAGAGTTGTCATACACCTAGATGTCCCTCTTTTTTTTGGGGGGTTCCCCCACCCCCTGAAAAGAGTCATTCAGTTGTGCGATACAAATCAGGAACACAACTCTGACGAAGGTTGTAACGGTCATGTGAGGTATTGCTGCAACTTGGCATCCATTGTCCTCTGTAAACTTTCACAATTAAACCTCTCTGAAACCACTGGGCTAAATGGAACCAAACCTTTTTTGGAGAACTAATCGTACAATTAAAAAATACATCAATGGCCTAAGAATAGACCGTGCCATCTTTTGACTTCACTTTAATGTGGACAAATTTTCGCTATCTTTTACTGTTTCCGAGATGCTCTTGACTGGAAGGGACCAAAAAATACCAATTTCAAAATTTAACACATTTTAATTTTAAGATAAAAAAAATTTGGTTGTGAACAAAAAATTAACATTTTTCTATTGTATTATTGAAATGTATCATATTCCAGCAAATATAAATTTAAGATAAATTTTATGCAAAATTGAACAAAATGTGATATTATCTAGCCTGCAGTCAAGATAATATTACATTTTCATTGTTCTTTGTATCTCAAATGAATTTTTGATATAAGTTATAGGGTGGTCAATGTGTTTGAATTAAGAATTTCATCAGCTCATAGATCTATTTTTAATTTTTACAGTCAGATTAAAATCAAATGATATATTGGGTTTTAATCTGAGTGAACTAGGTATGATACCATGAAATCCTTAATTCAGAGATGGCACTGTCTATTCTTAGAGCATTGATGTATTTTTTAATTCTACGATTAGTACTCTAAAAAAGTTTGGTTCCATTTATCCCAGTGGTTTCAGAGAGGTTTAATTGTGAAAGTTTACAGAGGACAACAGACCCCAAGTTGCAGCAATACCTCACATGACCATTACAACCTTCATCGGAGTTGTGTACCTGATTTGTGTCACACAACTAGATGACTCTTTTCGGGGGGAGGGTAGTTGTACCCCTCAGTGGAGAAACTAGGTCTTATTTCCATACTCTGTGATTATATACTTGGGGGTGTGTTCTTTAAATTTATATACACAGTGGTATGTATGTAAATACATGTATCAGCAATTAAAATACCTTTATTGCTCGATACAACATTATTGATAAAGTTTGTCAGACTTGTGGCAGGTCGGCGGTTTTCTCAGTATACTCCACCAATAAAACAAGATAGCCATGATATAACTGAAATATTGTTAAAAGTGGCATTAAACACCATAACTCCCCCAATTTGACCCCCCCTTTTTTTTAAATGAACAATAAATAATTAAAATCCATAATTATATAATATAGAAACACCCTCTTTTGAAAAAACAACACAAGTTTTGTAGGAAACCATTCAATGAACATTCATACCATGTTCGGTTTCAATTTGCCAAGTGGTTTCAGAGGAGAAGATTAAAATCTAAAAGCTTACAGACAACGGATGCCAAGTGAGAGCAATACGTCATATGACCTTTACATTCTTAATCAGAGTTGTTACACACCTAGTTGACTCTTTTTTGGGGGGTTATACCCCTCAGCCGAGAAGCTAGGTCCTATTTCTATACCCCGGGGTTCCCTCGGGGGGATGTTCTTTAAATTTATATACACAGTTGTGCATTATAAATATCAGCAATTAAAACACCTTTATTGCTCGATACACCATTACGGATAAAGTTTGTCAGACTTGCAGCAGGTCAGTGGTTTTCTCGGTATACTCCACCGATAAAACAAGATAGCCATGGCGTTAAACACCATAACTCCCCCAATTTGACCCCCCCTTTATTTTAAATGAACAATAAATAATTAAAATCCATAATTATATAATATGGAAACACCCTCTTTTGAAACAACAACACAAGTTTTGTAGGAAACCATTCAATGAACATTCATACCATGTTCGGTTTCAATTTGCCAAGTGGTTTCAGAGGAGAAGATTAAAATCTAAAAGCTTACAGACAACGGATGCCAAGTGAGAGCAATACGTCATATGACCTTTACATTCTTAATCAGTTGTTACACACCTAGTTGACTCTTTTTTGGGGGGTTGTACCCCTCAGCCGAGAAGCTAGGTCCTATTTCTATACCCCGGGGTTCCCTCAGGGGGATGTTCTTTAAATTTATATACACAGTTGTGCATTATAAATATCAGCAATTAAAACACCTTTATTGCTCGATACACCATTACGGATAAAGTTTGTCAGACTTGCAGCAGGTCAGTGGTTTTCTCGGTATACTCCACCGATAAAACAAGATAGCCATGGCGTTAAACACCATAACTCCCCCAATTTGACCCCCCCTTTATTTTAAATGAACAATAAATAATTAAAATCCATAATTATATAATATGGAAACACCCTCTTTTGAAACAACAACACAAGTTTTGTAGGAAACCATTCAATGAACATTCATACCATGTTCGGTTTCAATTTGCCAAGTGGTTTCAGAGGAGAAGATTAAAATCTAAAAGCTTACAGACAACAGATGCCAAGTGAGAGCAAAACATCATATGACCTTTACATTCTTGATCAGAGTTGCTACACACCTAGTTGACTCTTTTTGGGGGGGTTGTACCCCTCAGCCGAGAAGCTAGGTCCTATTTCTATACCCCGGGGTTCCCTCGGGGGGATGTTCTTTAAATTTATATACACAGTTGTGCGTATGTAAATATCAGCAATTAAAACACCTTTATTGCTCGATACACCATTATGGATAAAGTTTGTCAGACTTGCGGCAGGTCAGTGGTTTTCTCGGTATACTCCACCGATAAAACAAGATAGCCATGGCATTAAACACCATAACTCCCCCAATTTGACCCCCCTTTTTTAAATGAACAATAAATAACTAGGAAGAACTGTTTTAGATACCTAAAACGTATGTCTCCCCTTAATGCGGCCATCTGTACAACAACCTATCTCGATGTACAAAAATGTTATGGCCTGGGCAAGAAAACGCTATTTAAAAAACAATTATTTGACCTTGATGTCAAAGGTCAAGGTCCCATGAAGGTCATTACAGTATGCGACACATTGCCTTATGGTCATGCACCCACATACCAAATATAATTGACCTATCTGGAAAGACAAACAAGTTATGGTCCAGACTAAAACATTATGTCTCCCTTCGTTCGAAGGGGAGACATAATTAAAATCCATATATAATATGGAAATGCCCTCTTTTGAAACAACAACAAAAGTTTTTGTAGGAAACCATTTATATCATGTCACGTTTGGTTTCAATTTGCCAAGTGCTTTCAGAGGAGGAGATTCAATCTAAAAGACAACCATGATATAACTGAAATATTGTTAAAAGTGACGTTAAACACCATAACTCCCCTAATTTTTTTCCTCAAAAATATGAAATTGGAAAATATCTTCTGCCAACGGTAAATACACTATTTCATTTTAAACATATTCTATTCATAAATACACTATAGCTGTCGATACATAACTAAATGAAAACAAACATCCAATTTTTCTCAACTCGATCGCGTATATATATACGTACCCATCCGTAAAAAATCGGTAAATGTACAAACATCTATATATATATACGTCTGAAAATTAAACCAAACAGTGTTAGAATTAGATTTTAGAGCTGTAAAATTTTTGTTCTTCCCTCGAAGGGATTTGAACCCACACCATTGATACACTGCAGCACCATTCGCTTAGCCTTACGTCCAGCGCCCTAGACCTCTCGACTACATCCACTCCCTAAAATAAAGGAGCTTCAATAGTCGTAGTGTTACCTTGTCTCGTAAGGAAAATCTAGGGATAGACGTAAGACATGTGTATAAGCGTGTGTAGATGGTACATATATACTTTAATATTATAATTTGACAGCAATCTAACTCAGCAATTTTTAATATATTGTATAGGATAATGAAGAATTCATTATACAGTCACAGGAAATAAAGTATATTATACAAACGTCTAGAAGCAAGTGACAACCATACAATATATCTGTCCCACTGGATCTCAAAGTTACTTTAAAGGATACTAGGTTAATACTAAATATTATATACGTCTGAAAATTAAACCTAACAGTGTTAGAATTAGATTTTAGAGCTGTCAAATATATATATAAAGATTATCGATTAAATCCTGCCAAATAAAGTATGAAATTGAACTACGAAGTAATAATTTACCGATACAGGTTATAATCTCTCGAAGCATGTATAAATCTCTCGATTTGAATCTAATCTCCATTATTGTGTATTAATCCCTACATTTCACATGGAATCTCTGCTGAAAAGTACGAATAATTGGCACTTCCTGACGGAAATTAATATACAGCCAAGGAAATTAGGATTTTGATGTCCCTAGTGGTAGTAGAGCAACAATTTGGACAGCCATAACAAAGACCAGTCCAAAGGACAACATTCTATTTGGGATTAAGAAAAGTCCCAATGGATTTTTTTTTTAATCTTTAATTTCTAATTTTAGTTTAAACATATTTTATTTGCTCAAATATGCAAAAAGGATAAGACACAAGTTAAACAAACTTACGAAGTCTTCTCCTACATACAATAAGTTACAACATTATTTGATAGAGCATGCATGCATATGAATATTTCTTACATTAATATGTGTAAATTGAAGAAGAACAGAGAATGAAGAAAGGAATTAGAGGAGAGAGAGAGGTTGGTGGTGATGGTGTGTGTGGTTGTTCATTTGGTGAACCACTTAAACAAGTGATATCTATAAAAATGAAGTGAACTTACAAGCAACTGTACTGGTCAAATCTAACTTGTTACTGATTCAGATATATTGGATTCACTGTGACTGATCAAGAGCTCCTGCAAAAAAAGAACAATATTTAAACAAAGTCTTACATTGTGGAAAAGTAATGGACATGCTCGACAACTTTTACAAGGAACCATGACCTAAACAAGTCTTACAAAGTAACTGGAACAAGGCAAAACTTGTGCCAAAAGTAAAGCTTACAAGGAACATGGCTAAAAACAAACTTTAATGGAACTACAAAAGTGTACATGTAGGATACAAACAATTGTGGGAATTTTCCATACATCTTTGGCTAAAATGTAATAAGGCCATATAAGCTTGTCTTACTAATCTCATGCTTACAAATGGTTATTTGCTTTTTATGTGGCCCTTTTCTTTTCACAACTAGTGCTCTCAACTAGAGGCTCAGTGGTCTGAGCCTGTGTCGCTCACCTTTCATTCTGCTTTGAGGAAACTTAATACAGAACCTTCCATAGGTGCTTCACACGAAATTTCGGTTCATTTTGGCTAAGCAGTTTCAGGGAAGAAGATTTTTAGAAATCAACCACTCTAAAACAAGAATTGCCTGCGGTGGCCATGTTTGTTAAGGGATCGGAACGAAATGAGCAATTGCAACAGCGGACTTTCCATAGATGCTTCCTACCAATTTTCGGTACATTTGGCCAAATGGTTTCAGAGGGGAAGAATCTAAAAAATCAGCCAATCAGAAACAAGAATCGCCTGTGGTGGCCATGTTTGCTAACGGATCGGGATGGATTGAGCAATCTTTTTTGAGGACCTTCTATAGATGCTTCCTACCACGTTTCAAATCATTTGGCCAAGCAGTTTCAGAGGAGAAGATTTTTAGAAATTGACCAATCAGAAACAAGAATTGCCTGTGGTGGCCATGTTTGTTAATGGATCAGGACAAAATGAGCAATCTTTATAGAGGACCTCCCATAGATGCATCCTACAACATTTCGGTACATTTGGCCAAGATTTTCAAAAATAGGCCATTCAGAAACAAGAATTGCCTGTGGCGGCCATTTTTGTAAACGGATCGGAATGAAATGAGCAATCACAACAGAGGACTTTCCATAGATGCTTCCTACCAAGTTTCGGTACATAAGAATTGACGGTGGCAGCCATGTTTGTTAATGGATCGGGACAAAATGAGCACTCTTTATAGAGGATTACCCATAGATACTTCCTACCAAGTTTCGGTTTATTTGGCCAAGCGGTTTCAGAGGTGAAGAATTTTTTTTAAATCTGGCACTCAGAAACAAGTCACCTGTGGGGCCACAGTGTGGGCCATGTTTGTTAACGGATCGGGACGAAATGAGCAATCTTTATAGAGGCCCTTCCATAGATGCTTTCTACCAAGTTTCGCTTCACTTGGTTAAGTGCTTTCGGAGGAGAAGATTTTTAGAAATCGACCAATCAGAAAGAAGAATTGCCTGTGGTGGCCATCTTTGTTAACGAATCGGGACGAAATGAGCAATCTTTACAGAGGACCTTCCATACATGCTTTCTACCAAATATCAGTTCAAACTTTTGAATACATCGATTGTGACATGATTCATTAAGCTTGTCGGTCTTGCTAAGCATCACCACTTCAATGCCCATATTTGGAAATTGCCGTCACCAATAACCTTACTTATTGACAAATGCGAGCTGGAAGAAAGCACATGGAGAATCAAAATAAGATCTTTAAGCCTAGAATAGAGATGCCGGTAATTTCCGCCATTTTCTTTTCCGGTAATGAAAATGACCAAAATTGACATTTTCAAAAATTTTGAAAATTGACCAATCAGAAATAGAATTGGTGGTGGCGATCATGTTTGTTAATTCATTTGATCGAAACGAATAAAGAAATCTTCATAACGGACCTTCCATAGATGCTTCCTCCCAGTGTCTGTTCATTTGGCCAAGCAGTTTTAGAGTAGAAGAATTTTTGGAAATTTGAACAGTGGTTAGGGATCGTCGCAAAATGTGACAGTTTTTTTCAAATGAAGTTAGTTTCATTTGGCTCAGACCACCCACCCACCCCCTCCAAATGAAAGTGTGAAAAACAGAATACCGATGTATTATAAACCAAACTCCACCTAACAATATAGGGTTTAGAACCATGTATTCTCCATATGCATGTCATGATAAAGGGTCTATCTATGAATCTTTATCCTTTCAAAATCACAGACACTTGATTTCATCTAAGTGTACATATAATTCAACAAACATACTGTACCAATAAAATGATATTTATAGATTAATATGGACATCTCTGTAATGTGCATTCTTATAATAAGTGCAAAGATCTGGAACACTTATTATTTGTGGAGCAGTGCATGCATCTTGTATATCAAGAAATCCATTTAAAGCCCTTTCTATACAAGTGAACCATAAAACGATCCAAGAATCGAAAACATTATTTTTTTTAATTTGCAAAAGAAGACCGTTGCTTTTCGTTGCGCATGATATTTAGTTGTACTGCAAACAGGATACATATACACCCATTACTTATTCAGTAGCCCGGGGTTCTATGGTACCACGGTAGTTAATGTTTTGCCAGAAATAAATAAAAACGGTTATATACCCGAGTGAAAATATTATTTTTATTACTTCAGCAGATTCCTTCCTTCATATCCAATGCATTATTTTTAACCAAAGTATGTTTACGAGTCTATAATCGGCAATCCGCACAACAATGTCCATTTCATAGGTCAAGAAAAGGAGATTCCTATGGTACCGAGGTAGTTCCGAAAATCAGTCTATAGAGTGCTGTACTATAAGATTTTGACAGATGATCGTAAACCATTCTCTATCCAGAGTTGTTGTTCCCGCTATGCTCCACTCAGCTCTGTCAACGCTCATTTGACAAGATGTTTGTAAAATTTAAAAACAGTAAAAAAAAATGTACTTAAAATTATTTTAATTATTGTAAATATCAATAAAGATGAAAATAAATCACTCATTTCAAATAAATTCTCTTAAGCTTGAAAATGATTTAGACAACGGATGCCAAACTTTGAGAGCAATACCTTGCACGACCATTATATTCTTCATCAGAGTTGTCACACACCTAGACGATTCTCTTTTAGGGTGTTGTACCCCTCAGTGGAGAAACTAGGTCCTAATTCTATACCCTGGGGTTCCAGCGGGGGTATGTTATTAATATTTATATGCAGTTGTACTTTTGTAAATATCAGCAAATAAAAAACATTTTTTGCCCAATACAACATTATGGGATAAAGATTGACAGAAATTTGTGGCAGGATGGCAATTTTCTCGGTTTACTCCTCCAATAAAACAGACCGCCATGATTGATATAACTGAAATATTGTTAAAAGTGGCATTAAACACCACAATTTCCCCTCTCCCCCTCAGTTCTTTCAGTGATTTAATTAAAGCTGTTTTGTCAACTAAATCTTCATAATTTTTTGTACAAATCTGGCAACAATAAAGCTTTGTTGGATAAAAAGTCACTGACTACAAATTCTAAAACAGGATAAAACAGTTATGGTCAAGATTGTCAGAATCTACATTGCAATATTCCACCTGATCAAACTGTGAAAACATTTAGTTAACTGGTAGTCATCAGTTTTTGAAAGTTCATTTAGAGAATCATCAGACCTCACAAATTTGTTAAAATTTTTATAACATGTAAGGCATAAAATGGTTTTGCCTGCAGACAATGAACACAGGGCCCAGGGTCCCTGCCACTGTGGGCTTCAGAACAGTTAGATGTTTTGGGGCATTACTAGTCAACTATGGTAAAATCACAGTCTTGCAAAATACAGTTGTTTAATCAATTAAATATCATATATGCAGTTACATACAGATAACAAATTAAGCCTACTTTCTATTTAGGGAACGATCAACCATTTAACTTGAAGGGGGGGTTATGGTTTTTTTTCTAAAAAAATATTCTGATTCCCAATGTTACTGAAAAAAATATTCTGATTTTGGTGGAGGAAAAAAAAAATAATCTGATTCAGAGTTTTTGTCATATAACCTAATGTTAAATACTGGAAAAAAATTTCACGCTATGCGCGACAAAAAAAAAAAATATTCTAACTCTTGTGTTGTCCGAAAAAAAAATTCTGAACGAAACAAAAAACCATAACCCCCCCTTCAAGTTAAATGGTCGGTCCCTTATAACACACACTGGCTGGTTTTTGTTTTCAGTCACATTCATTCAATCATTGTATACCCTTTACACATAAATTCCTAATTCATTTGCAGAAGAAAATCAGGTAAAACTTAAAAGTCAGCATTCCTAAATATATTTGATAAATTAATTGCCTTTGAAATAATCGCCACATTAGATATGTACAAGATTAACTGGACATATATCAAACACAAACGTAAAGACATAGTTGGAATCTCATCACTAAAAATGGATGGTAAACTGTACTGTGACCCAGTTACTAAATCAAACATATTAAATCGCCAGTTTAAATCGGCCTTCTCTGAGAAAACATCCTATACCACTGAGGAATTCCTGAATTCAAACCGTATGAACTCCACAACCACACAACATCCAAATATGAAATCTTTTGATATCACCTGCAACGGTATTACAAAATTACTAAAACAGCTAAATCCATACAAGGCACCAGGACCTGATAACATATCACCTAGGATTCTAAAAGAACTAGCTACAGATATTTCACCACTACTGAAGCTTATATTCCAGAAATCACTAGACAATGGTGTAGTCCCGGATGACTGGCGCATTGCAAACGTCTCGCCTGTATACAAGAAAGGTCAAAAGACGTTAGCTGAAAACTACAGACCAATATCCTTAACATCAGTCTGTTGTAAAACTATGGAGCATATATTGGCCAGTAAAATCATGAAACATGGAGAAGAAAATAATATCCTGTATCCGCTACAACATGGATTTCGAAAGGGCCACTCCTGTGAAACGCAACTCATTGAATTCGTGGATGACATCTCCAAGAACTTACAAGAAGGCCAACAAACAGATATCCTCATATTGGACTTTGCTAAGGCTTTTGACAAAGTCAACCATAGCCTACTCATACACAAACTGCAGCATTATGGTATCATAGGAAAATCAGTCAGGTGGATACAAAACTGGCTGGCAAACAGAAAACAATCTGTAGTAATTGATGGATCTACCTCTGATGCAGTCAGTGTGGACTCAGGAGTTCCCCAAGGCTCCGTCCTAGGTCCAGGGCTCTTCCTCTACTACATAAACGACCTCCAATCAAGACTAACATCAACAGTAAGACTATTTGCCGACGACACAATAGCGTACCTGACAATATCCAATAACAACGATGCTGAAACCCTACAAAAAGATCTAGATAAGCTGGGACATTGGGAAAATGAATGGTGCATGAAATTCCACCCTGATAAATGCACAGTACTCAGAGTAACCAACAAAAAGAAAATAATTGATGCCAAATACCAACTCCACGGGCATACGCTAGAGTCAGTCACATCCGCCAAATATTTAGGCCTCACGTTCACAAACAAAATACAATGGGACCAGCACATAAATTGTATTACCAGCAAAGCAAATAAAACTCTTGGCTTTCTGTGTAGAAACCTGAAAATCCCATCTATCAGGATAAAAGAACAAGCAAATTTCACTCTTGCACATCCACTAGTACAGTCTGGGACCTATATACACAAGCTGATATAAAGAAGGTGGAGGCAGTGCAGAGAAGAGCAGCTAGATATGTAGCAAACAATCACAGAAATATATCTAGTGTAAGTAACATCATACAAAGACTAAAATGGAGACCACTTGCAGACAGAAGAAAGGACGCTAGACTTGTGATGCTATATAAAATCCATAGAGAGCTTGTAGCCATCAACAAGGAAAACAGGCTAATTCCAACAGGCCGAAAAACCAGAAAATCACACAACAGGTCATTCTAGATACCATCCTCCCGTATTGACACCAGGAAAATGTCATTCTTTCCAAGAACGGTAGGAGACTGGAACCTACTAGCTCCAGACATTGTTGAATTGGACACACCTGTCCCTATAGTCCAGACAGTGACAACTGTATATAGTTTTAATTGTAAATTCAATTTGGTTATTATTACTTAATATTATCATCTATTTGGAATCTTATTTAAACTTTGGCTCCACTATTCTTGGGCATGCCGCACAAAAATCAAAATTGCATAATCTTCAATATGATGAAGGAGGCAATCATATGGCAGAGAAACAGAAACAGCAAAGGAGTTTAAACAAAGTGTATTGACGAGATGGGGAAAAAGGGGGGGGGGGGGGGGTCGTAACCTGATGTAAACAATGCAGTTTTCTTGTAAACTTTCGGTTAAAATATAAAGATATTAATAAATCTTGTAAAAGGCAGACATATACACACTTCATGGGTGTTTTGGGGGAGAAATGGGCAAATTTTACACTAAAACAAGGCGAAAATTTAAAAAAAACATGCCTCGTCGAATTTTCTTTCAAGTATGATTTCCGTTCAGGGTGACGGAATTTCCAGTTGAGGGAGCATTTTCTATTGGTTGATGATGCTATATCACTCCTGTATCAACCATTTTATGTCCTAATATAGAATTGTGTCAGCTTTTTCATTGGCCGAAAAATGTAAACAAACCGAACCTCGTGTTTTTACACATTCTAGAATGCACGATTCGAAACACGTTTTTGACTAATATAAACCTCGGTCGCTTGTCTGATATAGCCAGTCATTGCAAAAAATATATAAATATTTTATAGACATCACGTTTCTGTCACATTTTTGTCTATTTAATACTTTATTTCACGTTTATTCTACAACAGCGCGAATGGAAAATTTTGCGGGACTTGTAAAGCGGCACCTATCGGGAATTGTTTACGGTTATCGCCCCCTGACTGCGTGGTTTTAGAATCACTAGCTATAACGGTCAAATCATGGGTTTGCTTTCCGACTGATTATGTAGTATTATTACGCTCCTCCAATAATAATAATTTTCTGTAGGGTTCTATTAATTATTTCTTAGACAAAATTAATAATCAATATAAGTACAACGTCGATGAAAAGAAAGACAACTCTAAAATAAAATACACTGATTCTTACCTCACGTGAGATGCAAAGGATTTCTATGTAGTTAGATCTCCATAGGTGAACTCATTACATTTGTACCTGTATAATAAAAGATTTATTTTACTCTCTTTAAATATATACATGACATTTTAATAAACAAAATGCACACGCAACTGGTTTTTTTGGGGTTTTTTTTTTTTTTTTTTTTTTTTTTTTTTATAAATTATGTGTACCATTTACCTATATTTATGTTCACACTCCTCTGACATTCTTAGCAGTAATCAAACTTGTTAGGATAATAAATTTAATTACCGGTCCATTTGTCAATTATAATTAAATTATCAACTAGGAAATATAAGCATTATTTACAAAATTCAAATGGTTTAATCTGTAGTCAAGTTTATCATTTATTTTACACTTTCAACTATCATTCGGAAAACTCGTAGGACTCAAACCAAGGACGTATGATACGTCCTTGCTCAAACTCATACAATGTCATGCTATAATCCATTCATACAGGATAAAATTATGAATACGGACATTTAGTATCATATTAGATTTTAGAAAAGAAAGTAACTGACCTTAGAAAAAGAAATAAACTATCCAAAGGTTAGATTTCTCAATAACAGCTCTATATTTCTGTTGTTTAGAGGTCCATCAAAAGCTAGTCCGAGATTCCTCTGCCGTCTAATAGACAAAAGAATTTTACCGCCAAAATAGAAGTGACCAATGAAAATAAAGTTAAAGTGCGGTTCAACGAACCATAGATAGAAATGATTAAAGTCAAAGCGAAAAAAATATGGAGTCCGTGATTATGTCATGTCCGTCAAACAGCTCTACAGTAAAATCAATTAATCAAAATAATATCAATATACTTAATTACACTTTGTAATTAATTTGTAAGAATAGAAAGTAATTAAATAATTCCTTTTTATTAAATTATTACCAATGATTAATACTGAAAAAGAATAGAAAATAAAAACTGATAATTTCATAAAATGACTAAAATACAGGCTATATCACAAAAACACAAATTCTTTTCCGTCTATGAATTTTCACTCATAATTCTAATTTTATCGTCTTGTAGTTTAGTTCATTTAACTATGTATTTCAGTTTAAATTTAGGGTCATCCCAAGTTAAAAAAATATATATAGATTTTGCATATACATACGATAAGCAAATATAGGTCACGGAATATAAAAATATCGATGAAGTAACATAATTTGCTTTTTTTCCCCACATAAATAGTATACATGTACCTATAAAAAGTGAAGGTGGGTCATAGTGTAAAGACAGCAATTTTGTAGGACCATGACGTTACACCTGCCATATAAGGTTAATTTCACGAATTGTTATGTTTATAAAGCAATAAATTCCAGTATTTTGCTTGTTCAAACATGATATTCAAGATACAAGTACATGTATGAAAGCCATGTATAAGCTTTCATACAAATATATCGCTTTGTTTTATCATATTTGAATTTAGTTAAACAGATTGCCGATAATAATTATTTATTTAGCACGGCTGGTAATCGGCACAAGCAAGAACAGTTGGTTCTGCAAAGAAATTCGTGAGGATAACTTCCGGTTTTGGTGGAGGAGAGTTCACGAAGACGCTTCGCAAGGTATGTACATGTCAAAAATTGAAATTTTCTTTTTTACTGCTCGAATATTGCAAAATCAGAGAATGTTATGCTGTGGCGAATGCTTTCACGATTAGAAACATGTATAGTTTATTCTTGTATATGAAGTGTAACTCTCGCAAAATCAATCGTCCCACGAAAAACATGACGAAAATTGTGACACTCTTACATTTCTAAGTTGTTCTTGACAAAGATGCAATTTAAATTTTCAATATTTTTTCATCATAGGAGTCTAAATGTAATCGGGGATAAATTCCGATTCGTCAGAAGTAAATTGAAGTCTAGATAAATCTACAAACTGTCAATTTTCTTGTTTTCCTGCTTGAGGAGATCGGTTCTGATAGAGCACATAGCGAATGCCAAGTGAGAGCAATACGTCATATGACCTTTACATTCTTGATCAGAGTTGTTACACACCTAGTTGACTCTTTTTTTTGGGGGGGGGGGGGGGTGTACCCCTCAGCCGAGAAGCTAGGTCCTATTTCTATACCCCGGGGTTCCCTCGGGGGAATGTTCTTTAAATTTACATACACAGTTGTGCGTATGTAAATACCATGTGTCTTACTTCACGTATGGAGTTAACTGGATGGTACTGTCGTGATCAGAACGTAACTACACCATGTGTCTTACTACACGTATGGAGTTAACTGGATGGTACTATCGTGATCAGGACGTAACTACACCATGTATCTTACTTCACGTATGGAGTTAACTGGATGGTACTGTCGTGATCAGGACGTAACTAAACCATGTTTCTTCCGTTTTGATGCGTTTTCTATGTAAGACAAGCCATAAAGACAGCTGCGCGTGACCTTGTCTTACATGGCATTGTCAGCCAATCAAATCGGCCGAGTATAATCAATGAAGTCCGCTTCTACGACTGCTGTAGTAATATAAATTGTCGACTTAGTAGATCTAAAAAAGCTTCAAATATCAATATTACCTGAATTTTAACTGATTTCCCCTAATAGATTTAATGCGGTTTTAAATAAGTGTGTATTTACTGCATTGCACGTGGCGTTGTAATATTTTGTGTAGTAAACATGACATTGACATGCCAATGAATGAATGAAATCGACATGCTTTGTTTTTAAGTTGAAACGGAAGAAACAGGTACTTGCACTCATCCTTATTGAAGATCTGGGATTTCTTCCACTCGCGAGAGAAAATTCAGCGTCTTTCCACTCGTTCCGTTACAATGAACTCGTGAAAAGACGGCATTCCTCGCACTCGTGGAAGAAATCCCAGATCTTCAATAGGGACTTGTGTAAGAACCTATTAGTCTTACTACACGTATGGAGTTAACTGGATGGTACTATCGTGATCAGGAGGTAACTAAACCATGCCATTTAAACAACTTTTAAGTCTTTAATACAGACATAAATAGGACAAGTGGGGGAGTTGATTTTGTTAGCAGGAATATATATTCCGCATCGTTTTTTACACTATGAATACGAAGTGCGTATTTATCATAAATTTTTTTCTGGTGTATTCTGTGTAATTGCATCTTTGTTGCCAATACACTAAGCATTCATTGTTCCTACTATTGTACTGTCCATGCTTATGTTGTCATCCATTTTTGTGATAGTATGTGGTCTTCATCGAGTGGAAGCGAATCTGTGCAGGGTTTTTTATCGTTTGTTTATATATGTATTGCTGTTGGAGATCCAGTTATCAAGAAGGGAGGATTGGGATCCCAGTAACCGGTTTAAACCTGCCACATGTTTGTGCCTACACCAAGCCAGAACCTGGATTTCCAACGTCATATCAGTGTTCAGTGTGTTCAATTTAACTGAAGGGTGATTGTTCGTTTTGTTGGTATTGGTACTTAAACTTTCTTTTCACAATTAAAGTATAAATAATATTGTTCTGTAATGTGCATGAATTAAAAAAAAACAAAGTAAACAAATGGAATCCGGCTCTATAAATGGCTGATTAATTGCTGTTTAGGTACATTTCGATGACTTAATGATGATATCCTCTTTGTACTAGATCAACACGCTTACCTGGACTTTTATAGTGTTGACACACCAAAACTAGTCTGTGGGTGGATATGTCACTCCATTCGGACACATTATTCTGATTTCGAGCCCACCAGCCTTTGCTCTTACTTCTTATTGATGCAAGTTTAGAGAAGAAGCAAAAAACACCAATTTTATAGTCATTTGGATTGATCTGACCGGGGCTCGAACTCCCAATCAACTCCACTTGAGGCGATCATGTTAACCTCTATGAATGTAAACAGTATAATATCATGGTTAGTTATACTGAATCTCAATGAATCAGTGTTAAATATTCAGAATGTTTTTTAATTGCATTATGTTTTGTATACACAACTCACTATATATGAACATATAGTAACAAGACAGGTGTCACATCTAGAGCAGGAACTGCTTATCCTTCCGGAGCATCGGAATATTTTCCCGATTTGTAGTGGGTTTCATTTGTCTTAATCTTTAGTTTTCTGTGTAATGTTTTGTGTATCATTGTTTGTCCTTTTGCTTTTGGCCATTATAATGTCTGTCCTTCAATTAACGGCTTCTAATTACACCTTTTGGTATCTTCAAACATTTCTTAAGGAAATAAGGAGCCGTCATGGTCGTGTTGTATAGTAGTTGGATTTACTATCTGTGTAATCAGTGCTTATCATCACTTAAGTTTTGAGTTCGAATCCCGCTCGTGGCGAGGTGTACTCAATACAACATTATGTGATCAAGATTCCTAAAAACTTGCAACAGGTCGATAGTTTTCTCCGGTTTCACCGATCAATAAAACTGTCTGCCACAATGTAACTGAAATATTATTGAAAGTGGCATTAAACACAATAACCTTAACCCTTAAGCACATAAATACATGTTAATGCATTTCAATTGAAATTATAATAAAGTAATATAGAAAACATATATGTTTTATATCAAATGTTAATGCTGTGTACAAACATTGGGAACATTAGGTGAAATATAAAGCAAGTTAACCTTTACAATCAAATATTAATACAATATAAAAGTCTTTATCATATATCATATATCAAAACTGAGGAAACTCTGCATTAAAAACTAGAGATAAAACCCTATGAGGAGAAAAACTCTAGAAAAGCATTAGTTTCCATAATTCAATTAAACATATACCCATAATAAGTAACCATGGATATTAAAAACCAGTGGTTCACAGTATCCAATAATCATGCAATCGCTCGCCTGGTTTTCATTTTCAGACTTCAAAATATAACACAAAAATTCGAAACATATAAATCCAAATAAGCTAAAACTCAAACTCTTTCTGATTTCTCCATTTAGTATAATTTGAATCAATTGTTTCTGAGGAGAAGACTTTGGTATGATTTTAAAAATCAAAATAAGCCTAATTTGTACAATCTGTGTATTAAATTAGAGTCCACCCAACGGAAAATCTGGAATATACGTGTCACAAATTTGAGCTCGTTGTGACTTAAAATGCAGTAGTGAAGTATAATGGAAAAAAATTAAGGGCACACAACGGATGACAAGTGATTGCAAAATTGAAATTGTTACTAGATTTGACACAGATAATTTCTTCATACAATCTTTTAAGAAACAATAACAAGTTTAATTGTAATACAAAATCCTATTACAATACAAACAAAAACGTGGTAAAATATCTAGCAACAAAAACAATTGAGAGCAAAAAATTACCCTTGTAATGTATTACACAAAATACTGGTGGACACGTACTGTGAAAAGGGCTGTTAACATAAATTACTGATGGACACATTATGCTTAAAACTGTGAGAGGGGCTGCTAACATAAACTACTAATGGACACTTTATTATTAAAACCGTGAGATGGGCTGTCAACATAAACTACTGATGGATACCTTAAGTTCAAAACTGTGAGAGGGGCTGATAACATAAACTACTGAGGTACACTTTATTTTTAAACCAGTGAGAGGGGCTGTTAACATAAACTATTAATGGACACATTATGCTTAAAACTGAGAGGGGCTCTTAATATCAACTACTGATGGACACCGTATGTTTAAAACTATGAGAGGGGTTGTTAACATAAACTATTGATGGACACCTTATATTTAAAACTGTGAGAGGGGCTCTTAATATCAACTACTGATGGACACATTATGCCTAAAACTGTGAGAGGGGATGTTAATATAAACTACTGATGGACACCTTATGTTCAAAACTGTGAGAGGGGCTGTTAACATAAACTACTGATGTATACTTTATGCTTAATTCTGTGAGAGGGGCTGTTACCATAATCTACTGATTGTCACCTTATATTCAAAACTGTGAGAGGGGCTGTTAACATAAACTACTGATGTATACTTTATGCTTAATTCTGTGAGAGGGGCTGTTACCATAATCTACTAATTGTCACCTTATATTCAAAACTGTGAGAGTGGCTGTTAACATAAACTACTGCTGGATACCTTATGCTTAAAACTGAGAAAGGGGCTGTTAACATAAAATACAGATGGACACCTTATGTTTAAAAATGTGAGAGGGGTTGTTAACATAAACTACTGATGGACACCTTATGCTTCACAACTGTGAGAGAGGTCGCTAACATAATTTACTGATGGACACCTTATGTTCAAAACTATGAAAGGGGCTGTTAACATAAACTACTGATGTACACTTTATTTTTAAAACTGTGCGAGGAGCTGTTAACATAATCTACTGACTGTCACCTTATGTTCAAAACTGTGAGAGGGGTTGTTAAAATACACTACTGATGTACTTTATTTTTAAAACCGTGAGAGGGGCTGTCAACATAAACTACTGATGGATACATTATGCTTACTGTGAGGGGCTGTTAACATAAACTATTGATGGACACATTATGCTTAAAACTGAAAGGGGCTGTTAACATCAAATATTAAAACTGTGAGAGGGGCTGTTAACATAAACTATTAAAACTGTGAGAGTGGCTGTTAACATCAACTACTGATGGACACCTTATGCTTAAAACTGTGAGAGGGGCTGTTAACATAAACTATTGATGGACACCTTATGCATAAAACTGTGAGCAGGGCTGTTAAAATAAACTACTGATGGACACCTTATGCTTAAAACTGAGAGGGGCTCTTAATATCAACTACCGATGGACATCTTATGTTCAAAGGGATGTTAACACAAACTAATGATGGACACATTATGCTTAAAACTGTGAGAGGGGCTGCTAACACAAACTAAGGATGAACACCTTATGCTTAAAGCCGTGAGAGGGGCTGTCGACATAAACTACTGATGGATATCTTATGCTTACTGAGAGGGGCTGTCAACATAAACTATTGATGGACACCTTATGCCTAAAACTGAGAGGTTCTGTTAACATCAACTATTGATGGACACCTTCTGCTTAAAACTGTGAAAGGGGCTGTTAACATAAACTATTGATGGACACCTTATGCTTAAAACTGTGAGAAGGGCTGTTAAAATAAACTACTGATCGACACCGTGTGATAAAAACTGTGAGAGGGGCTGTTAACATAAACTATTGATGGACACATTATGCTTAAAACTGTGAGAAGGGCTGTTAAAATAAACTACTGATCGACACCGTGTGATAACAACTGTGAGAGGGACTGCTAACACAAACTAATGATGGACACCTTATGTATAAAACTGTGAAAGGGGCGGCTAACATAAAATACTGATGGACACCTTATGTTTAAAACTGTGAGAGGGGTTGTTAACGGAAACTATTGATGGACACCTTATGTATAAAACTGTGAAAGGGGCTGCTAAAATAAACTACTGATGGACACCTTATGCTTAAAACTGTGAGAGGGGCTGTAAACATAGACTACTGATGGACACTTTATGTTTAAAACTGTGAAAGGGGCTGTTAACATAGACTACTGATGGACACCATATGTTTAAAATTGTGAAAGGTGCTGTTAACATAACCTACTGATGGACACCTTATGCATAAAACTGGGAAAGGGGCTGTTAACAAATGATGGACACCTTCTGTTTCAAACTATGAGAGGGGACGTTAACATAAACTACTGATTGTCACCCTATGTTCAAAACTGTGAGAGGGGATGCTAACATAAACTACTGGTGGATACCATATGCTTAAAACTGTGAGAGGGCCTGTTAACATAAACTACTGATGTATATATTATGCATAAAACTGTGGGAGGGGCTGCTAACATAAACTACTGATGGACACCTTATGATTAAAACTGCTAGAGATGCTGTTAACATAAACTATTGATGGACAACTTATGTTAAAACTGTGAGAGGGCCTGTTCAAATAAACTACTGATGGACACCTTATGCATAAAACTGTGAAAGGTGCTGTTAACATAAACTACTGATAAACACCTTACGCTTAAAACTGTGAGAGGGGCCGTTAACATATACCACTGGTGGATACATTATATGTAAAACTGTGAGAGGGGCCATTAACATAAATTACTGATGGTCATCTTATGTTTAAAACTGTGAGAGGGATAGTTAACATAAGCTACTGATGGACACTTTAAGGTTAAAACTATGAGAGGGGTTGTTAACATAAATTACTGATGGACACCTTACATTTAAACTGTGAGAGGGACTGTTAACATTACTAGTCGATATTTGATGCTTAAAACTGTGAGAGTGGCTGTTAGCATAAACTACCGATGGACACCATATGCTTAAAACTGTAAGAGTGGCTGTTAACATAAACTACTGGTGGATACTTTATGCTTTAAACTGTGTAGTGGCTGTTAGCATAAACTACCGATGGACACCATATGCTTAAAACTGTAAGAGTGGCTGTTAACATAAACTACTGGTGGATACTTTATGCTTTAAACTGTGAAGTGGCTGTTAGCATAAACTACTGATGATTACTTTATCTTTAAAGCTGTGAGAAGGGCTCTTAACATAAACTACTGGTGGTAACCTTATGCTTACAACTGTGAGAGGGGCCGTTAACATAAACTACTGATGGACACTGTATACATAAAACTGTGCAAGGGGCTGTTAACCTAAAATACTAATGGACACCTTATGCTTAAAACTGTGAGAGCGGCTGTTAACATAAACTACTGATGGACACCTTATGTTTAAAACTGTGAGAGGGGCCTTTAACATAATCTACTGATTGTCACTTTATGTTCAAAACTGTGAGAGGGGATGTTAACATAAACTATTGATGGACACCTTATGCATAAAACTGGGAAAGGGGCTGTTAACATAAACTACTGATGGACACCTTATGTTTAAAACTGTGAAAGGGGCAGTTAACATAAACTACTGATGGACACCTTATGCTTAAAACTGTGAGAGGGGATGTTAACATAAACTACTGGTGGAACCTTATGCTTAAAACTGTGAGAGGGGATGTTAACATAAACTACTGGTGGAAACCTTAGGCTTAAAACTGTGAGAGGGGCTGTTAACATAAACTACTGGTGGAAACCTTATGCTTAAAACTGTGAGAGGGGATGTTAACATAAACTACTGGTGGAACCTTATGCTTAAAACTGTGAGAGGGGCTGTTAACATAAACCACTGGTGGACACCTTATATTAAAACTGTGAGAATGGTTGTTAACATAAACTACTGATTGTCATCTTATGTTTAAAACTGTGAGAGAGATAGTTAACATAGACTACTGATGGACACCTTATGGTTAAAACTATGAGAGGAGTTGTTAACATAAACTACTGATGGACACCTTATATTTAAACTGTGAGAGGGACTGTTAACATTACTCATGGATATTTGATGTTTAAAACTGTGAGATTTGCTCTTAACATAAACTACTGGTGGATACCTTATGCTTGAAACTGTGAGAGTGGCTGTTAACATACATAAACTACTGATGGACACCTATGTTTAAAACTGTGAGAGGGGCTGCTAACATAAACTACAGATGGACATCTTATGTTTACAACTGTGAGAGGAGCTGTTAACATAAACTACTTATGGACACCTTATGCTTAAAACTGTAAGAGGGGCTGTTAACATAAACTACTGGTGGACACTTTATGCTTAAAACTGTGAGAGGAGCTGTTTACATAAACTACTGGTGAACACCTTATGCATAAAACTGTGAGAGGAGCTGATTACATAAACTGCCGATGAACACCTTATGCTTAAAACTGTGAGAGGGGCAGCTAACATAAATTACTGATGGACACCTTATGCATACAACTGGGAAAGGGGCTGTTAACATAAACTACTGATGGACACCTTATGCATAAAACTGGGAAAGGGGCTGCTAACATAAACTAATGATGAACACCTTATGCTGAAACTGTGAAAGGGGCTGTTAAAATAAACTACTGATGGACACCTTATGCTTAAAACTGTGAAAGGGACTGTTAACAAACAAATGTATACCACTGGTGGATACCTTATGCTTAAAACGGTGCGAGGGGCTGTTAAAATAAAGTACCGATGGACATCTTATGTATAAAACTGTGAGAGGGGCTGCTAACATAAACTACTGCTGGATGCCTTATGCTTAAAACTGTAACAGTGGCCATTAACATAAACTACTGATGAACACCTTATGTATAAAACTGAAAGGGACTGTTAACAAAAACTACTGATGGACACTTTATATTTAAAACTGTGAGAAGGGTTGTTAACATAATTTACTGATGGACAACTTATGCTTAAAACTATGAGAGGGCAATTAACATAAACTACTGATGGACACCTTATGCTTACAACTGTGAGATGAGCTGTTAGCATAAACTACTGATGGGTACCTTATGCTTACAACTGTGAGAGGGGCTGCTAACGTAAACTACTGGTGGAAACCTTATGCTTAAAACTGTGAGAGTGGCTGTTAACATAAACTACTGGTGGAACATTATGCTTAAAACTGTGAGAGGGGATGTTAACATAAACTACTGGTGGAACCTTATGCTTAAAACTGGGAGAGGGGATGTTAACATAAACTACTGGTGGAAACCTTATGCTTAAAACTGTGAGAGGGGCTGTTAACATAAACTACTGGTGGAAACCTTATGCTTAAAATGGTGAGAGGGGATGTTAACATAAACTACTGGTGGAACCTTATGCTTAAAACTGTGAGAGGGGCTGTTAACATAAACTACTGGTGGACACCTTATATTAAAACTGAGAATGGTTGTTAACATAAACTACAGATTGTCATCTTATGTTTAAACATAAACTACTGATTGTCATCTTATGTTTAAAACTGTGAGAGGGATTGTTAACATAAACTACTGATGGACACCTTATGGTTAAAACTATGAGAGGAGTTGTTAACATAAACTACTGATGGACACCTTATATTTAAACTGTGAGAGGGACTGTTAACATTACTTGTGGATATTTGATGTTTAAAACTGTGAGATCTGCTCTTAACATAAACTACTGGTGGATACCTTATGCTTGAAACTGTGAGAGTGGCTGTTAACATACATAAACTACTGATGAACACCTATGTTTAAAACTGTGAGAGGGGCTGCTAACATAAACTACAGATGGACCTCTTATGCTTACAACTGTGAGAGGAGCTGTTAACATAAACTACTTATGGACACCTTATGCTTAAAACTGTAAGAGGGGCTGTTAACATAAACTACTGGCGGACACTTTATGCTTAAAACTGTGAGAGGAGCTGTTTACATAAACTACTGGTGAACACCTTATGCATAAAACTGTGAGAGGAGCTGATTACATAAACTGCTGATGGACACCTTATGCTTAAAACTGTAAGAGGGACTGTTAACATTTTTTTTTATTTTTGGTGTTTTAACGCCACTTTCAGTAATATTTCAGCTATATCATGGCGACTATGTATCTTTTTATGAAAATGTGACTAAAATGAAAATTTCAACAACAAAAATAGAAAAATAGTCTTGAATGTCTCTGTGAATTGAGGTGCACAACGTTAATATGTATAAATATGGTCTGTAAAGTTTCTGGGAAAACACAAAATAGGTATACTCTGCAGAAGATGACTAAGATTCAAAATATGGAAACATTAGTGAAAAATTCTTAAAAACTTCTATAATATACCATGAATAACTTCTACATGTATATAATATTATTTTTTTACTTTAAGGAAGTTGGATAGGTGTCATAGGAACAATAGTTGATTACACTAAATAAGTACCTCTTTTCCCTTCTCACAATTTACCATGCAATCGTATGCATCCTGGCAAAAATGGACACACGTTTGTGCATAAAATCTAACATTCACAACTGTATATTAATCTTTAAGATTATCAATTTGTAATTTTAATCAACCATTCTATTTCTGCATAATTCTATTAAAAGGTCACGTGATTACATACTGATCCAATAAAATGTTAGTTTAAACATATTTCATTGTCCAAAAACTTGACAATATGATCAGATACAAGTATTACAACCTATAATATCTTCTCCTTTATATAAACAATATATATATAGAGTTGAAGAAATATACGAAAACCTACAATATTTATTAATAACAAAGACATGAATGTATGAGTGAAACAAGATTTGATATTTGCCAAATGACAGATCGAACTCATCTTTACTAACATTGGACCATATAGAACACACCTAGAGTAAAAAATAATTTAATAACTTTTGACTGAATTATTAACGCTGTAAAGGTAGGGTCTGTTAGAATTCAGTTACAAAACATATAATTCTGAAGTTATGTATTAAATATAATATTGTAACGTCTAATTCTAAATTACAAATATTTATTGCATTTCATATAAATATTCTAAATAGCACATCATGGAGATGAATTTCATTATCTATTCTTAGGTCAAAATGATGTTATCCAAATAGGAGAGAAAAAAGTATATCCCACAGTACTTTGTTCAAAATTCATCATTAATAAAACTGAATGTTGTCGTTATGTAACAAAAAAGTATTGAATAGCTATCAATTTTTCTGACAAATATTGTGAAACTATTATATATCACTAATATTTTCTTCATTATATTTCCATATGATATATAATATTATATATAGTACATGTATATTCACAACTGCTACATTTAATTATATGTCTTGCACATTTTGAAAGTCATCATCTAATTGTTTTCTCATGTTACAGTTTATTATATCCTAGGTAAAATACAATCTTGAAATCTTGTTCAAAATTTAGACAAATTATTTCTGAATAGAGAACTAATTAATTAGACATGTTAATAAATAAAGAAAAGGTTGTATTTCTATTAATATAACATGTTACTATTCATCATAAGTTCAAAACAGACATACAAAATAAACATAACCACAATATTAGAACACAAAGTCATACAACAAAGAGCCTGGTAATCATTTTTCATATCAATGAACAAATTTTGTGGAAAGAACAATCTCAACCAAAATACACTATGAACCATACATGTATTATTTGTGATTTTGTAAACAGTTAGTATGTTAACATTTAACTGGTATACTGTGTCAAGAGAAATATAGAGCTCAGTGATATTAGATGTGTTGAGCTATACTGTTAATATAGAAGGAAGGTTATGCTGTGAGTGGGGATAAGTACACCTCAGTGAAATTATATCTAGTGTTGAGCTATACTGTTTTAATATAGGAGGAGGGTTATTTAGTGAGTGAGAAAAGTACACCTCAGTGAAATTATATCTAGTGTTGAGCTATACTGTTAATATAGGAGGAGGGTTATGCTGTGAGTGGGAAAAGTACACCTCAGTGAAATTATATCTAGTGTTGAGCTATACCATTTTAATATAGGAGGAGGGTTATTTAGTGAGTGGGAAAAGTACACCTCAGTGAAATTATATCTAGTGTTGAGCTATACTGTTTTAACATAGGAGGAGGGTTATGTAGTGAGTGGGAAAAGTACACCTCAGTGAAATTATATCTAGTGTTGAGATATACTGTTTTAATATAGGAGGAGGGTTATGTTGTGAGTGGGAGAAGTACACCTCAGTGAAATTATATCTAGTGTTGAGCTATACCGTTTTAATATAGGAGAAGGGTTATTTAGTGCATGTGCATGTGATGCATAATAAGGTGAGATATAGTATATAGAAAACCATAACAATCCATATATGATTCATTTCTTTTCAAAGTAGACATTCTTACCACATTACCTGTTCATAAGGACATCTGATAGTAGTGAACACACAGCAGCCAGTATATATTTTTACCATAATTAATACATATCAACTTCTTCATTACATTTGTTTTTACAAAATTAAGAAGCAAGCAATTAATTCAACCCAAATGAGACAAACATTTTATAGATTTAAAAAGTAGAAATGTGATCTTCAAAGTTAAAAAAAGAAGGTTCATAAATAGTTTTGTTATTTTGTACTCCTAGTAAAAATTGAGAAATTGTTGTAGAAATTAAGCTTGCCTTTAATTAAAACATTTCATGTGTGCCAAATTTGTCATTCAAATATTGAACTTCATTTTTAACTAGAATAAGTCTCAAAGGTTAAATATTTTTACAAAATATAGACCAGAGTAATAAAATATCAAACATAACTGATACATTCAAAAAAATAGTTCTTAAACCAAGTGAAGATAACTATGAACATCATGTGATTTTTCCCCATTACATCTGTTGAAGTGGAGGTAGTTCTGTTCATCCTGTGTTTTACCATTACATTTGTCCAAGTGGAGGTAGCTCTGTTCATCCTGTGTTTTACCATTACATCTGTCCAAGTGGAGGTAGCTCTGTTCAACCTGTGTTTTACCATTACATCTGTCCAAGGGGAGATAACGCTGTTCATCCAATAAATCTATACCATTACATCTGTCCGTTCTAGATATTACATTTGCCCTGTAATATACATGTAATTGTTATCATAAAATTGATGCATTTTCTTTAAAGTTCAATGCTATTTTTCATCAATAACAACAACTGATCCCTCGAGTCTTCAATTGTTTATCTGGTCTACAATCATACATACAGTCCTTGGGACAGTAATCATAACTATTCGACTGATTGATTGCTGACTGATTGGTGATGGCTAAGTAAACAATTGCAGAGTTGGCCTTAAACAATAATCACCCACTCACTCTTAAATTTTAACACAAAACGTAATAAATTTATATGACCGTTTATATTTTTAACATAATTTTAATTAAAGAAATGTAAATATATACTATATGATTTGCTTTGCACGAATGGATTTCTCATAGCAATATCAGTCGGAGGCGAAACCCGAGATGTGAGATACGATGAGAAGTCAATTTCAAGCAAAACATACCAAAGATAATATGTTTATAGAGGAATTGGCAGTGACATCATTAAAACATACCAACTATAATATGTTTATAGAGGAATTGACAATGTGACGTCAGTGACATCATTAAAACCTCACATTAAAAAATAGGGATATTATGTTGATATTATGTTAATATTATGTTGATATCATGTTAATATCATGTTAATATCATGTTAATATCATGTTGATATCATGTTAATATTATGTTGATATCATGTTAATATCATGTTGATATCATGTTAATATCATGTTGATATTATGTTGATATTATGTTGATATCATGTTGATATTGTGTTGATATTATGTTGATATTATGTTGATATTATGTTAATATCATGTTAATATTATGTTGATATCATGTTAATATTATGTTGATATCATGTTGATATCATGTTGATATCATGTTAATATTATGTTGATATTATGTTAATATTATGTTAATATCATGCTAGTTGCTTGATAATAGATATCATACTGTGTCAAAATTGTAACCATATAACCATAAACTATATAAAGGCCACTCAGGGGAACATACAACTATGAGCAGTTGCCCTTTACATACTGGTTAAAATTATATGCTCTATTCATTAATGGGAAAAATGAGACGGCCCTTTACAGGAAGTGATTTGTTATATAGAGGTGCCCTTGAAGGCATGTTTTACAGTATTTTATTCTAATTTGTTAACTACAATAAATGAACAAAAAAGTTATAATCATATGCAAAATGTTTTGACCATTTCGGTTTGGAAATTGTACTTATTAGTAAAGGAAACTAGAGTACCCAGAGAAAACCATCGACCTATTGGAAGTCACTGACAAACGTTATCAGATAATGTTGCATCAAGTACACCTTGCCATGGACGGGGTTCGAACTCACAACTTTTGTGGTGATAGGCACCGATGGCACACGACCATGATGGATCCCCCTAAAAAAATGTATATATGAATTTTTTTTAACATACATTTGTAAGAAAACCTGAAACAAAGGAAACCATAACGTACTTGGGTTCTAGATGTCCTTCTTGGGAATTCTGTTTTTTTTTTTTTTTTTTTTTTTCCATCATAATATAGTTTATTCAAAATCTCCTGTTTACAATAACCTTAATGGCCCAGGAGTGAACATTAAGGGTCCCTGTTTTACATAAATCTCACTTGTCCAGGGGTAGCAAGTGAAAATAAAAATAAACATATTTCATATTCATTTGTTTTTACATTTCATTATAATATACACAATTGGATGATACAATTATTACCATGCATTAGCTTTATGTTCATTAATAATAAATACTCATATGTTATTCCGAAAAAGTTCTAATTTGTTTTTATCATTTTCATTAATATGCGATGTTTGTAATGTGCATTGTAAATGTTTTTTAAAATTATTTTTCCAAGTGTTGAAAATTGTTTGATCTCCAATTCGGGATTGGTTATATTTCACCTTATTACGTATTTTCCATATTTCCCACTTTGAGATAAATATTACGGTATTAAAAATGACGTCTAAATCCTCACCCCCATATAGCCCTAACATTATATTTAATTCCTTGATTTCTATATTAGCTGTTAATCCAGATCTGTTAAATATTGCTTCTATTTCTTTTATAATTTTGTTCACAGAAGGACATTTAAAAAATAGATGCTGCATCGTTTCATCGTTGTCTCTTATTTGGCAGAGATGGCATCTTCCGTTTGACAAATTCATTTTTTTCAATCTATGTTCTGTATAATTTATATTATGGAGACATTTCCACTGGAATTCTTTGACCTTATTAGTAACTTTGATTTTCTTTAATTTTGTCCAAATTTGTGTCCAATCAATATTACCCCCGTACTGTTCTTCCCACTTAATCTGACATTTTGGTTTTATATTTTGTTTAAAGATTCCCTGAATTACTTTTATTTTCAATTTATCAGGTGATATATACAATATTGGTCTGTTGACGGTAAATATAGAATTTATTTGACAAAGCTGAGAAACGGGGTGAAAGACGAGCTTTTAGCGAGTCTTTCTCCCCGTTTCGCGCCGAGTCAAATAAATTCTATATTTACCGTCAACAGACCAATATTGTATTTATCCTGTAATCCACGATGTCCTAAAAAATAATCTTAACTCGTAAAAATGCATTTTTTAATGCAACGGAATCCTCACTATTTGGCGTAATAAAATACAAAAATTCGCGAACAAATAGTTCTCAAAAGGAAGTGAAATAACTTTATTTAAATGAAGATTTATTGATTAAGATGAAAATCTATATAGAACATTGATAGTTTAGAACCTGAAATATATATATTTAATATGTTTTTCATAGATATGAAAACACATTAATTTATCGATCATACGTCACATGCGGTCATACTTAAACACGCCTGCAGTAGTAACCTGGTAAATATATACGCCTGTGTGAAAAGGTATACGCCTGCAACTATATGGTTCACTTTTATTTTTATTTTTTTATATCAAATAATAAACATCCGATATATTCCTTTTACTAGTTTATATTAAAAAAAATTAAATAAAAAAGAACCATATAGTTGCAGGCGTCCACCTTTGTATGACACACAGGCGTATATATTTACCTGGTTACTACTGCAGGCGTATTTAAGTATGACCCACACAGTTTGTAAACATGTGAAAGCAACACACACATACATGTATCGACGATTCGAGCATGTTTTAAGTAAACTAGGTAGAGTAGAGAAAACAGAAAGATTAATAATTTATCTCAACAAACTGAACTGATTCACGGAAATGTATTTAACAACGATGTCAAACACTCAAATGCTCAGTTATTGGGATATAACTTATAAGTCATTTGTGAAAATTGTGTACACATTCACCATTTGTTATGGATGACCACGCTGTAAAACATAGAACTAATTTGACTTGACATATTTGTATTGGAACTGTAAGAAGGAACATCGGGATTGCTTCGACACGAAACATCAGAAGTGCTACTGGCTGTAGAATTTGTGGAGGTTTTACGGGGTAAGTTTGCTGAAAAGCATTTCTGTTAGTTTCACTTTCAGTGTTGCTGAGGATGTTTGATATTTTCTTGTGTCTTTCCTCACTCAATGTTGAGTAATTATTAATAGATGCCACATTTTTATGCCCAGATATTTGCATAATATCTATAGATCCCCTCCACATTGTTTTCTCTTAACTTCTGGACGGGATAAGATATTTTCTGGCACTGATTGATTAATGTCTAATTTGCAACTTTCCTTCATTTTTTTCATGAGACTGGAAAGTTTTCTTTCATGCACTTTTCAACCTGTTTCTAAAGCTCGTACAAATAAATTATGTATTTTGCGACAATGCAAGTATATAAAGGAGAAGAGGCTAATACCAATCTTCTGGACTTTACATAGGTTTCAATGGAGAACTTGTACGCTTCCGAACTTTTCGGACTCTTATTTTGACCATAATAAATCATTTGACAGGACCAGTGATCATGAAATTAGCTATACCGGAAGTAGGTACGTGAAAACCAGGCCATTTTCACGCTAATCGCTTGGTCCGCTGTACCTGTGCAGAGCACTGCGCGTTGCACCACGGACAGCGTTCTTGCGTTTCGTCTGGAAGCCGTGTTTTAGGACTACCAGGAATACACCCGTATTGATGACGTAGTTCACATTTACCTTTAGCGCTGCGTCTTCGAATTTTTACAGTCCGATTTGTAGAAGTTAAAAAAAATATCCATTCAAATTTTTTGCCGCTAAAGTCATCGACACAGTACCTAAAGGTAAGTTTTGATAGTTTTGAAACTAATTTAATTTGTTTGTTTATACACTTCTCCATATCAGGATATAATTTGAGGCAAATTGGAGCATCGTAACATTGATTTTGACGGCGGAGAAAAAAGTATGTCGGGGGAAATTATGCAAAATTTGGTCAGATTTCACTGAAAAGGGATCACATTTTTGCACTGATTAGATAATCATTGCATACTATGATTAAGTTTAAATGATAAATTAGGATGTTAACAACTTAATCCTGGTAATGTTTATGAAAAATAATACTTAGATACGCCGATGATTGAAGATTTTGATGAATATTTTACCGACTAAAATAAGGTACACGTTCCATCTTGAGGTCACGTGACCGGATTCTAGCATGTGATTGGCCAATACCAATGTTTACAAACACAAGTAGCCATGTGCTTTTTTTATGCATTGTTTATCTTCTTTATTTATGCTCATAATTGGATTATTTTTGTGTTTTTTATTTGAATTTCAGATTTAATCATAATGTAATGCACTTACCTTAAAAGTTTGTAAATAATTTTGATAGAAATGAGAAGTTAACTGACCTGTTGTAAAATGGGGATGATTTGTCCATGCTATTCACTACTTTAATAAATCCACTGCAGACAAACCAATTATTATAATAAATTATAATGTCTTTTTCTTCATTTCAGGTGGGAGACCATGCCACGCCCGGTTAAGAAACGAAGAGTGGCATTGCCGGAGAAGATCGGCAAGATTCGTCAGCACCTTACAGACAATTATAGCATCTTCCCTGATGACTTGAATGACCTAAAAAATGGACACATGCTCCTTCTGACCATTGCTAATGACAGATCCATTGAAAAGACGCTTAAAGTGGTGGCAGAAAAAGTTCCATGCAAGATAACCCCGGCCCAGCTGCGTTCTCTTTTGAACCGGACAAAGAAGTTTCAGGGTGGTGTCAATGATGCCGCCATGGAGAAGTATTCAAGCCTGTGCTGCGAGTCATATACGTTGTTTCATCCTATCCAAGAAGACCAACAGCCAGATCCTGAGGAACCCCAGCCAGGACATTCAGATAATTCGGCGCAACTTGAACTTGATCATTCTCATCCGGATCCAGAGCCAGAACTTGCAGATCTAGAGGAACCCCAGCCTGGACCTTCCGATTCCTTGGAGCAGTCTGAACGAGCATTGACCATGGATCCAGAGACGCCACTTCCTGGAGGACCCAATCACTCAAAGTCAAATACACCAAGATCATCTGTTCGTTCATCACGACGGCAACTTTACAACCTGACTCCAAGGAAGTTGAAGATGAAAAAACGTTTAGAGTTTGTTTCCCAAACAAATATTGCTATGAAGGAGAGACACACGAACACTGTTAAGAAACTACGGTCACAAATTAACACTCAAAAGCTGAATAGAATGAAATATCTAAATCAAGACATTAGCAGAAAGAAGACAGCATTGCTGAAGAAAGGTGAACAAATACATATATTGAGAAAGAAACTTGCTCAACCCCAGGATGAAAATGGTGAAGAACTTGCCACTACCCGGAAGAAGTTGAAAGCAATGAGCAAAAAGTGTAAAAGATTAACGAAAGAGAAAGCTAATTCATCTGTCTCTTTGAGCTGTAATTACATTGCCATGTCTCAATTTATAGAACTCCAGGAAAAGCTAAGGAAGAAGGATGAAACAGTTGGTGGTTTGGAGGATAAAATATTGACCTTAGAAGACGCAATTAAGTCCTTGAAAGAAGAGTCCAGCATGGAAAAAGAAGGAAAAACGTACTCAATGGATATGAGGTTTCATGTGTATGATTTGCTGGTAAATAATGTGCCGACAAAAAACATTCCAATTTTAATAGAAAAATTCACCAAAAGGCTTGGTATTACAGTGGAAAAGGTACCACATAGGAGTACTGTTGAGCTAATGGCACGTGAACTAGGAATTGTGTCAGACTTTCAGGCAGCTGAAATGTTAATGAAGGAGGAAAATCTCACATTAGGTTTTGATGCCACCACCCAGGAGGGGGTTCATGTTAATTCAGTCCATGTCACTAGCCAGGAAGAATGTCACGTGATCGACTTGGATCAGTTACATGGGGGGACGGCTGAAGATTATGAAATGCACATTGTGGAGTCAATTGACCGTGTTGCTGAAGTGTATTGTGCTTTCTATACTACTGACTTTGACTCTAACCGTTCAAAAATAATTTCCCACATTCGCAACACCATGACTGACCGTGCAGCCGTTAATCATGCCACCATAGTTTGTCTCGAGAATACGTGGGGGATTCATTTGAATGAACTCAACTGTCACCTCCATCCACTGGATACAATAGCTAGTTCTAGTAGATCTGCGCTTAAAGAAGCCGAACCCAGGGTTCTTATCAAGAAACTGTTTGGAACGGAGTGCATGGCCGTCCAGCTTGTATTGTCCATTAACAAGTTCCGATTCAAGGATGGACGAGGTGATCCCAAGGGATTCACCACTGCTCTCTTAGATGCTGGTCTTCCGAAAGGATTGATTCCAAGATATAGGGGCACTAGGTTGCACATTCTGTTTCTTACTTGTGGAAAGTTGGTGGAGCATGAGGACTTTTTCCAGAAATTTTTTAAAGAAGGAACTGTTTCATGTGGTGGCTTACAGGCAAGCATATTGCATGATTTCCTGTCTCCAGTAGCCAAAGTTGAGATCCAAATACTTGGCCTCATAGGCAAGATTCTTTCCGGGCCATGGATGAGAAGGTTTTATACATCTACAACAACGCAGATCAGTCATGTAGATGGGATTAGTGTCGTGAAACAAGTCCTCGCCAGAGTTAAAGCATGTTGCTCAAGCCCCCAGGAAACTCTCACAATGAAGACTGACTTCTTTGGAGACGAGTTGACCCCAGATAATCGGCTGATGAAATTGCAGCAGAAACCGATCGATGAAGACCTTTTCATGTCAATGATGAAAAACTGCCTGATTGCCATTGTCACTGTTCTGCACAAACAGTACAGACGATACTTCGATCTGGATGTTACTAATGAACTACGAAAGGAGACGGAATCGGCGAGATGTCACAACATTGATGCGGAACAGGTAATGGGCATGTTTAGTGCTGCAAAGGCCAATGCCCCAAATGCCACACTGTGTTATATTTCTTCGCGCCTCCGTGCCCAGAAGAACAGAGTAGTTGACTACCTAGACAGTCTTGAACCTGCAAAGAGAGAGAAACTGATGAAGTTGGCTATTACCTTGGGACGGAAAGTACGTCAAAGGAAAAGGAAGAAATGCATTGAAATTCGTCAAGAAATTTCCAGAAGGGTGGTTGCTAAGAAGCAGCAACAAGTGACGTATCAGAGAAACAAGCTCGAAGCAAGGTTAAAACAAACTGGCGTCGATCTTGCCACTGAATTTCCTGTCATGGAGGTGAACACTAGACAACAAGTTCAAGGCATCCTGGATGGAAAGATTGTTGGCCATAGGATCTGTCATATTTGGTATGATCAGGAGAATCGAGAGAAGACGGTATATTTTGGTAAAATAGAAAAGGTGTTGAAGAGAGGTGGAGGGGTGTATGTTGTTGGATACTGGGGTGAGGGTGAAACCTACGAGGACGATGCTGTTGACTATGATATGAAGAAATGTGCTTTGGCAGCTGATTTGATGTGTGGTGATTTAACTTTATCTTAGACTGTGGGACACTGACTGACATGATTGATAGAGAGACTTGAGGAATTCATCTGTGTGAATTGCGGTGTTAAACACAAACTCCTACAACATAAACTGAGTAGATTACTGTAACTAGTTTTTTGTCCTCTTCTTCCTGTTAGGAGTCTATGAGGTAAAGAATAGCCTGTGGAACATATGCACTGACATGACCGAGACTCATGAACTTGATTGATTTCTCTAGGATTATGATACCATAGACTTTCTTCATGGTCTCGTCACCGCAACGTTGTCTTCCTGTTGGAAGAGAACTTAGATTGATACATTACTGTGGGTAAGTCCAATAAATTACAACTTTCAGGTGTTGTCATCCCTGCCCTAGCAAGTATATGGACTGAATATGGTCTGAAAAGGATTTCTGTTGGATGTCACCAAGATTGGGAGGACTCGGAGATTATTTTCCTTCCCCGTGATGGACCAGGACCACACCTCTCCTTGCTTACTCCTTTATTATGTAACACAATCATTAATGAAATAGTGTAGAGATAGATTATTTGTATTGCCCTTTTCTTAAGCTTTCCAATGACACAAAGTTTTTGAAAATCGGATAAGAATTGAGAAATTTATGGCATGAAATCGGGGAAAATGCATGAGATGGGTCACACCTCAAATTCAGAATTCCATGCTTTTCCTTTAAAACAATGGACCGAAATGACCCATAAAAGACGCCTTATAAAATGTCATAACTCCCTTGATTATTGTCACAGAATGATGATCCAGGTATCATTAGAAAGGTCTTTCCAAGCTCTTTACAATGATACCTATATTGTTGGAATCTGTTAACTTTGATTTTTTTTGTCACATACCTACCGGAAGTCTTTCCAATATAAACATAAACATTGACACGAGGGAATTAATACAAGACGATGAAGATCCGAGTCGCCCAAATGGAGCAAGCAACATCTTTGACAACCTGATTCAAGTAAGAAAGAAACACCCTAATAAATTTATTAGTTCTTACTTAAACATTAACAGTTTACGATATAAATTTTGTTCAATCAAAGAGCTTCTATCTCGGAACATTGTTGACATGCTCATAATAGCAGAAACAAAACTAGATGAATCTTTCCCTGACGCACAATTTCGAGTCAATAACTATCATCTATGGAGAAATGACAGAAATATACACGGAGGTGGCTTGGCAGTTTACCTGAGATCAAACTTGGCAAGTGACAGAAAGAAAAACCTTGAATGTAATAAGATAGAATCCATATGTGTAGAACTATATGTAAACAATAAAAAGTGGTTAATTACAGGAATGTATCGCCCCCCCCCCCATCAATGTCGGATAGTGACTTTAACCAAGACTTTGTAAAATCGTACGATCAAATGTCAGTAAAATATGATAATTTGCTGATTCTTGGTGACCTAAATTATGATCTTTTGTCAGATCAAAAGAGTACACCTCTGACCACTGTCTGTGATATTTGTGACCTAGAAAATATTGTAAAATGTGCTACATGTTTCACAAAGGGTGCAGATCCTACCCTTATTGATGTTATACTAACAAATAGAAAATCTCTTTTGCAAAACGTAATGAATTTCAGCTGTGGTTTAAGCGATGTTCATAATTTGATTGCGGTTCAAATCAAGCGCAATACTCCATCTTTAAAAAACCCTTATAAAACATACAGAAGCTACAAACAATTCAATTATGAAGCATTCATACAAGATCTAGATAATGCTAAACTTGACGATCAAATAATAAATGACAACAAAGATATACCGGTACATAAGACATATGAAACTTTTGAATCATCCTTCTTAGATGTTGTAAACAAACACATACCCTTGAAAAAACGCAAGAGCACACAACATCCAGCTCCATACATGAACCAAGAACTAAGACATGCAATATTCAAGAAAAAAATGCTTTTTAACAAATATAACAAAATAAGATCAAGAGACAACTGGGATAAATACAGAACACAAAGAAATCTTGTCAATAAAATCAAAAGAAAATCAATAAGGGAATATTTTATAGAAAGATGTGTTGGTGGACCAAAACAAAAAGATTTCTGGCCAACCATTAAGCCATTTATCACAAACAAAGGTAGCTATTTTGAAAATAATATTATTTTAACAGATGACGATAGAATTATAAATGATCAAAATGAGGTGGCTGAAACATTTAATGAATTTTTTGTTAATGTAGCTAAAGACATTGGAAAAGACAGCTGTGCTGTAAATCAGGAACATCCAAGTGTAAAGGTAATTTCAGAACATAAATACTCAGAAAACAAATTAAAGTTCGAATCTATTGATATTTCATTCGTAGAAAAACAAATAGATAAAATGAATATCAACAAAGCCACTGGCAAAGATGGTATTTCTGTAAAAATTTTGAAAATCGCAAAACCGATTGTTAGTAAACCTATTACAATGCTTATAAACAAAACAATAGAAAATGCCTCATTTCCAAACAAACTTAAAGAGGCACAGGTTGTACCGCTCCATAAAAAGAACAGCCAACTGGAGGTTGGTAACTATAGACCTGTCAGTATACTACCAGTGGTGTCAAAGTTCTTCGAGAGAGCCATATATGAACAACTTTCACATTATTTTGAAAATATTTTTCATCCTTCTTTATCTGCATTTAGACCAGGTTTTGGCTGCAACACTGCACTGTTGAAAATTATTGAAGATTGGAAAAAAGCCATTGATTGTAATCAGTATACAGCTGCAGTGCTTATGGATCTCTCGAAGGCCTTCGACTGCCTACCTCATGATCTTTTGATTTTAAAACTTGAAGCATATGGATTGTCTAAGTCAGCATTAGATTTAATGCATAGTTATTTATCTGAAAGGAAACAGTGTGTAAAAGTTGGTGTTGATTTTAGTGCTTGGAAAAATATTTATAAAGGTGTGCCACAAAGTTCAATACTTGGCCCTGTATTGTTTAATATATTTTTAAATGACATTTTTAATTTTGTAGAAGAAAGTATTTTATATAACTATGCTGATGACAATACATTGTCATACTCAGACACAGAATTGAATAAGGTTGTGGATATTTTGGAAAAGGAAAGTTTAAATTTAATCCATTGGTTTTCCCACAACCAGATGAAAGCAAATCCAGATAAATTCCAGGCAATTGCCATTGGTTCAAAAACTTTAAATGAAAGTATTAGTTTTAATTTGGATGGAAACAAAATTGATTGTGAAAAAGAAGTAAAGTTGCTGGGTGTCACAATAGATTGTCAACTAAAATTCAACACTCATATCTCAAATATATGTAAAAAAGCTTCAAGACAATTAAATGTATTAAAACGTATAGGTAAACATTTAACAAAATTAGGTAGATTAACTATATATTTTTCTTTTATAATGAGTAATTTTAATTATTGTCCAATTGTTTGGCATTTCTGTGGTGAGACCAATACCAGAAAAATTGAAAAAATTCAAGAAAGGGCCCTCAGATTTATTTATGAAGATTATAGTAGTTCATATGAAGACCTGTTGAATAAATCAAGATTACCAACATTAAAGATCAGACGCCTTAGAACAATGGCAATTGAAGTTTACAAAATTTTGAATAAAAAAAGTCCAATGTATTTAAATGATTTATTTGTGTATAAAGAAAGTCGCTATTCTTTTAGGAAAACAAATACAGTAGAAGTACCCCAGGTGAGAACAACATATCATGGTTTACATTCTTTTAGATTTGCAGGTGCCACACTCTGGAATGAGCTACCCAATGAATTGCGGAATGTTTCTAGTCTCAGTCAGTTCAAAAGTTTAATTAATTCATGGAGTGGTGGCTCATGCAGGTGTGGCTCTTGTAAATCTTAAAAGTATGCTCTTATTCAGTTCATTCTTACTCATGCTACATATACTTATTCATTTGCTTAGTGCTTTCATTTTTATTTTTATTTTGCTAGTTTTAGTGGCTAATTTATATGCATGGCTTTTATTGATGTAATGCATTGCTTTGTATGTTTGTCTGTAATATGCAATTATTTGTATGCTCTTACTTAGTCCATGCGGTTTTCTGGTCCTATGAAGTCAGTGTGCAGAGAGGCACTTGCCACATGTGCACTGACTGGAGGCCCAGAAATCTAATATGTGGTTTTAATGCATGACATTGTTTTATTTTATTGTTTTTATTTTTTTATTTACTGTGTTGTAATTTATATCTTAAAATGCATGTTGGTTTAAAAAGCACATGAGAGCTTGTGTTTGTACTGTTTGTAAATGTACCGACATTAAATAAAACTTTTGATTTGATTTGATTTAGTTCAGTTGCTCATGCTACATGTACCTATTCTTTTTGCCTAGTGCTTTTTATGTTCTTATGCTAGTTTTAGTACTTTATAAACATGTTTTAAGCTATTTATGTAATGCTTGTATATCTATCTGTTATCTGCAAATGTTTGTATGCCTCCTGTCATAATATATTTTGTCTATTGTTATATATGTCGGTAAAAAGCTCTACAGAGCTTATGTTATATGTTTGTAAAAACTCCGACTTTAAATAAAACTTTTATACTTTATACTAATTTATAATGGAAAATTGGAATTTATTTTTATAGAATAAAATAAAACTTTCATATATACACGGTAAATTGAAGAAAATCAAAATAGAGATCTGATTTAGTGTCAACAAGCACCAGATATGATTTTAATTACTATATTTAACTTCTGTTTGTATATCATAATCAAATGAATTAATATGCATTGAAGTCTACATGTATGTACATGTAGAATCCCCATCAACTATTTTCTTCATATCAAATTTGATATTATTAAACCATAATCCATTGATTGGTAAATTACATAATGCGATGTCATTAAGGAACCAAGAATATTTTGGACATAGGTTTATTGCATAAGTGTTGTGACCAGAAAAATATTAGAGTGAAGGATATATTTTTCTGGAATGAACAATATTTACATGATAATGTTGGCTGTTGCAAGTAATGACTAATGTGCAAATATATTTTTTGAGTCGGATCATACAAAAATGCATTATGAAAGCTTGAAGTTTCAAATATTCAAACATTGCTAATTTAGTCTGCATTTTGTTCCTTTTTTCTTGTTATTTTATTAGTAAATATATAATAACATGTATTTTAATTATAATCAATGCTATATTAATGTCTTTCAGATGAATGGCTGGATTAATGGTCTAACAGTGTACAATGTACATGTGATGTTTGAAATAAGTGCAAAGACTATATATATGAAAGAAATAATTGCATAAAAACCTATGAACGTTTTATAAAGATCTGATTAAACAAAGGACATTTTTCAAGAACTATCACTCAGTTGTTGCACAGGCCAGGGGTATGTGAATCAGTTTCAAATGGAATTGCACAAAATAAAAAATGTACTGTAATCCTGATCAACAGTGAGTAGAATTCCAGCAGATAAAACACTAGTTTCAACTGACAAATCATACAACTTTGTTGGAATTTTGCAAAAGAAAAAAAATGTTTTAAAAAAAGAGGCAAAATGATTGGAGGAAGTGACTGAATACAATTATTCCAAATGGTTAAAACAAATTATATAGATATTTTGTGGTGTCATAAAGAATTCAGAATATAAAAAATTATCTATAATTTTAAAGTGATTTGATGCAATAGCAGGAATATGTGTTCTTTTCACCTTGAAGAAATCTACTATCTGATATGTTGAAGTAATTGATGTGAATTATTTGAACATTTAATATGAAGAAATTTTATAATAAAATATATGTAGTAATCTTAGAGTTTGATGTTCAAACTGTACTGAGTTATTTAACCATATAAGTGAGATTGTGGTGTGTGACTGCCCAGAACGTTTCTGTTATAAAGGATGTTAATTTCCTCATCTGTTGGAGGGCATGTCCTCTTTGGTTTATTCCCTTTGTCCTGTAGTTTTAGTTGCTTTTGTTTTGTTTTCAAAGCTTCCCTGTCAAGGTATAAATGATTCGGATTTGTTTAAGATTTTTGTTTTGTTTTTTATTGACTTCTAGGATTTTTTTTATCGTAAATATGTATAAAAAATATGAAATTTTAAAATTATTAGTTTCATTTTGTCGGTTTGTAAATTTACAAATAGTGAGAACGAAAACATTTATTAGAAAAAGACGATGTCGATTATTGACATTGGTTACGGTTAATATTTTAACTCCTTCACAGGAGAGCAAAAACACAAAAAAGTAGTTCCGGAATCTATGGGCGGGGCTTAAAAGTTTATTCGTAGGTTTAAAAGTTTATTCGTAGGCTTCAAAAGTTTATTCGTAGGCTACGAATAAAGCAAAAATTTATTCGTGTGGTATATTTGTACAGCAAATGTACTGATTGCAGGATAAATAATTGTATTTGACTCATTTAAAAATTGTAGCTTATCGTTGATATTTAAGGTAACTCTACGTTCTGGTACTATTGTAGTTTCACCTTTTAAGACTTTTATGAACTTTTCGGGGATTGCTTTTTTTATCTTAGAAAACTCTGAAATACAGTTCCTCCTATCTATTAATAAATTGTATATATCATGACAACTTTTAAAATTTTTATTATTTGAATCCCAAATATCGTTTATAGTTCGTAAGTTACTTTGCAGAAACGAGGTAAACCCTAATGGTTTGTTTTTAAAAGTTATTGAAGAGTTACAAAATATTCTGGTTTTTAGAATGGAATCAATGTCATTATTACACAATTGAATAAGTTCCTGTAATTTTGACCATGATTGGATACATATTTTGTAAAAAATATGGTAACATATTTAAATTTAGAGTTGATACATTAGAGCACTTACATACAAAATATTTTTCATTAAACTTGATGTCTAACTTACGGAGCCAATACTTACCAATTGCATTCCAACTTTCTAATGGTTCATGTAAAATTCGGTATAGAAGCTTAATTCTTTTGCTGTCAATAAACTCTTGTATGTTAATCATACCCATGCCTCCATTTTCTACTCCCAAGCAGCAAACTTTCCTATCTATTTGATGAATACCCCCTCCCCAGATAAAACCCCATACCAAAGTTGTTATTTCTTTTACGTATTTGTCTGGTATTCCCCGCATTTCAATTTCGTAACCACAAAGAGAGATCAAGAGATTTTTCACTATTAAAGTTTTTCCTGTATATGTCAAGTTTCTACTTTTCCAAACGTGGACACAATTTTTCATTTTATCTATTATTGATTTCCATATCTCATCATTTTGTATATTATAACCATGATGAATGCCAAGAGTTTTAACATTATCCTTTGTCCAAACTATTTTGTAAACTTGGGTCTGTTATTTTTAGCCGATCCAATATACATACCTTTTGTCTTTTCATAATTGACTTTTGAACCAGAGGCTTTTTCATATATAGTTAAAATATCAAAAGATTTTTTGACAGATTCATCATTTTTATTAAATAGCTGAGTGTCATCTGCAAACATGCAGAGCTTAGTCTCGATATATTCCCCATCTTTCCCCCCAGGTAATTTGATTCCTTGTATTTCACTATCCCCCCTTATAGCACAGGTTCGGCCTGTAGTATGTAAACAAGAGGCGCTATTGGACACCCTTGTCTACAGGACCTTGAAATATTGAAATATTTAGACACAAAACCATTGGTCTTGATACAAGTTTGTGCATATTTGAATAACATTTGAACCCACTCCCTAAATTTTTCACCAAAGTTAAATTTGCTTAATACATGATCCACCCATCCCCATTCTACCCGGTCGAAGGCCTTTTGTTGATCTAAAAATATTATGATACCGTCATCATCTTCACGATCAGTATATTCTATTACATCTTGTATTAGACGGTTAGCTTCACTGATATTACGACCTTTTACAAATCCCTTCTGGTCCGAATGTATTAATTTTGGTAAAACAACTTTTAATCTTTCTGCAAGAATTTTTGCAATTATTTTGTAGTCACTGTTTAATAGAGTCAGTGGTCTCCAGTTTCGTATATCTTCCCGCTCCCCACTTTTATGTAATAGAGTAAGAACCCCCTTATATTGTGAAGGAGTTAGTTCTTTTTTTTCGAAAGTATCATTTACAAGCAGAAAGAATTCGTCTTTGATTTGTTCCCAATGAGTTATATAAAACTCAGAAATTATTCCATCCTCTCCGGGTGATTTATTTGGTTTCAAAATTTTTAAAACATTTTTAATTTCGTCTATACTAACATCCAATTCGAGAGTTTCTTTTTCATCCACATTTAACTTACTTTCAATATGTTGCGTTAATTTATTAGCACTGTTTTCATCCCATCCCTCAGTTGTAAATAGCTTGGAGTAAAATTTTATCTGTTCGTCAATTATTGAATCTATATCATATTTATACTTACCTTCTGTGTTTTTAATTCGATTCCACATTTTATTTTCTCCCTGTTTTTTTTCAAGTTCAAAAAAATATCGAGTGACCTTTCCCCTTCTTCCGCCCATTTTATTCTTGAACGAATTTTTGCGGCTTCCGCTTTTTGTGTATAATATTTCTTAATTAAATTTTCTAATTCTAGTATCTTACCTTTGATGATATCGCCGTCATCTGTACTAGATTTAAGATCTTCTAACTGTTTCTCAAATTTTTCTATGTCTTTTTTATTTTGACCTTTTTTTAATTGCTTACTTATTTGCATTGTCAAATATTTAATTTTAGTCTTTGTAACATCCCACCATTCTTGAATATTTCGGAATCTTTCTATCTCGTTCTTCCATTTACCCCACCAAGTATTAAATGCTTTTGTAAATAGTTCACTAGTTATAGTGTTAAAATTCATTGCCCAAATTCCCGGGCCCCTCTCAATGTCATCTAATTTTAATTTAGTGGATACTAAGTCGTGATCGCTGAATGGAAAGTGTTTTATATTGGTATCAAACACTTTACTACATAAACCATTTGAACATAAAATAAAATCAATACGTGATTTTGCATTCCCTCTTTGAAAAGAATATCGTTTTTTATTTGGGTGAAGCTTTTTAACATACATTTGTAAGAAAACCTGAAACAAAGGAAACCATAACGTACTTGGGTTCTAGATGTCCTTCTTGGGAATTCTGGGTTTAAAGGCAGCAAAAAGAAGCAAAAAATGACAAACTATATTTTTCGAAAAAAAAATCTAGTTTTATGTTATTTTCGACATGTCAACTCTATGATAATGCTATATTATATATTCATCAGAAAGTATTTTTGCTCCTCAATTTTATAGGTAATTTTTTTTTTCTAATATCAACAATAAATACATTCTATTTAAACATGAAATGAGAAATCTAAACAAATTCTTGTAAATTTCAGGTATATTGGTATTTGAATATTTGTAAATTTCATGTATACTGGTATTTCAATATTTGTAAGATTTTCAATATTCATAATCTGCATTATCCACATTTGGGGAATAAGTTCAGATAAATTAATTTACAGATTGTTGACGATTTAAAAAAAAACCATTGAATATTTTACTCATCTTAGATATTATATATGTGGTCGAGTGGTCTAGGGTGCTGGACATAAGGCTAAGCAAATGGTGCTGCAGTGTATCAATTGTGTGGGTTCAAATCTTGTCGAGGGAAGAACAAAAATTTGACAGCTCTAAAATCTAATTCTAACACTGTTTGGTTTAATTTTCAGACGTATATATATATAAACACTACGACTATTGAAGCTCCTTTTTTAGGGAGTGGATGTGGTCGAGTGGTCTAGGGCGCTGGACGTAAGGCTAAGCGAATGGTGCTGCAGTGTATCAATGGTGTGGGTTCAAATCCCGTCGAGGGAAGAACAAAAATTTGACAGCTCTAAAATCTAATTCTAACACTGTTTGGTTTAATTTTCAGACGTATATAATATTTAGTATTAACCTAGTATCCTTTAAAGTAACTTTGAGATCCAGTGGGACAGATATATTGTATGGTTGTCACTTGCTTCTAGACGTTTGTATAATATACTTTATTTCCTGTGACTGTATAATGAATTCTTCATTATCCTATACAATATATTAAAAATTGCTGAGTTAGATTGCTGTCAAATTATAATATTAAGTATATATGTACCATCTACACACGCTTATACACATGTCTTACGGCTATCCCTATATTTTCCTTACGAGACAAGGTAACACTACGACTATTGAAGCTCCTTTTTTAGGGAGTGGATGTGGTCGAGTGGTCTAGGGAGCTGGACGTAAGGCTAAGCGAATGGTGCTGCAGTGTATCAATGGTGTGGGTTCAAATCCCGTCGAGGGAAGAACAAAAATTTGACAGCTCTAAAATCTAATTCTAACACTGTTTGGTTTAATTTTCAGACGTGTATATATATATATATATATATATATATATATATGTTCTATTTGAAACAAGATGTGCACAGTAACACTGATTTCCCCTAAAAAAAATAATAAAATTATTCTTGTAAGGTTTTAAATGTTCATTTTCTACTTTATTCACAATAGGGGTAAAAGTTTAGAAACTTTAATTTACAGATGGTTGAAGCTTTTTATTTCTATACTAACAATACTATATGACTCAACACTATATCTAATTTCTTGATAAATAAAATGTTTCAATACAGGATTTTATTAAGATTAAATATATGCATGTTTTTTTTTTCAAAAATAAAATGCTTTAATCTCCTAGACATGGAATATATTTTAGTGAATTGAGTGAACAGAATGTCATTTCTATTTTGACTATTTTTTTAAATGTTAAACATTTTTTTCTTTTGACCATTGTATTTGTCTTTTGATTTCCGACTTATGATTATCCTTTTGGTTTCTTCAAACTTTTCTTGTGTCTGTTTCATACCTTGGTTGTTTTTATGTACACTCAAAGGTGAGAGGTTATTGTTGATATTGTTATCATTACTGTTCAAATTAAGAGTTGAGGGGTGGGGGGGTCCCATTAACCGATTTAACCTCACTGCATTTTTGTGCCTGTCCCAAGCCAGGACCTGGATTTACAACATCATATGTCATGGACTTTTTATTGTTCAGTGAGTTAAGATGAGAGGTGATTGTTCATTTTGTTGATATTGTTGGAATTGTTAACCATCACTGTTTAAACTTTCTTTTCATAAAATCCTTTCCATTTAAATTCTAGAAACACTGATTAATTAGATTATACAACAAATTACCTTTCTTGATGTATTTTGTTCTAGTTTGGGGTCTGTTGGTTACTCTCTTATCTAAGATCTGTTTGTAAATCCATGGTGCCAGTCTGTTGATTAGTCTCTGATCTAAGATATGCTGGTAACTTTCTGGTGTCAGTCTATTGGTTAGCCTCTGATCTAAGATCTGTTTGTAACTCTCTGGTGCCAGGCTGTTGGTTAGCCTCTGATCTAAGATCTGTTGTCAACTCTCCTATGACAGTCTGTTGATTAACCTCTGATCTAAGAGCTGCTGTCAACTCTCTTGTGCCAGTCTGTTGATTAGCCTATGATCTAAGATCTGTTTGTAACTCTCGGGTGCCAAGCTGTTGGTTTGCCTCTGATCTAAGATCTGTTGTCAACTCTCCTGTGACAGTCTGTTGATTAGCCTCTAATCTATGATCTGCTTGTAACTCTCTGGTGCCAGTCTGATGGTTAGCCTCTGATCTAAGATCTGTTTGTGTAATTCTCTTGTCCCAGTCTATTGGTTAGCCTCTGATCTAAGATCTGTTTGTAACTCTCTGGTACCTGTCTGTTGATTATCCTCTGATCTGAGATCTGTTGTTAACTCTCTGGTGCCTTTCTGTTTGTTAGACTATGATTTGAGATCTGTTGTTAACTATCTGGTGTCAGTCTGTTGGTTAGCCTATGATCTAAGATATGCTTGTAACTCTCTTGTGCCAGTCTATTTGTTAACCTCTGATCTAATATCTATTTGTGTAATTCTCTTGTGCCAGTCTATTGGTTAGCCTCTGATCTAAGATCTGTTTGTAACTCTCTGGTTCCTGTCTGTTGGTTATCCTCTGATCTGAGATCTGTTGTTAACTATCTGGTGTCAGTCTGTTGGTTAGCCTATGATCTAATAAATGCTAGTAACTCTCTTGTGCCAGTCTGTTGGTTAGCCTTTGATCTAATATATGCTGTCAACTCTCTTGTGCCAGTCTGCTGATTAGCCTTTGATCTAATATATGTTGTCAACTCTCTTGTGTCAGTCTGTTGATTAGCCTGTGATCTAAGATATGTTTGTAACTCTTTGGTGCAAGTGTGTTGAATACTCTCTGATCTAAGATCTGTTGTCAACTCTCTTGTGCCAGTGTTGATAAGCCTCTGATCTAAGATATGCTGGTAACTCTCTGGTATCAGTCTGTTGGTTAGCCTCTGATCTAAATCTGTTATTAACTCTCTGGTGTCAGTCTGTTGGTTAGCCTCTGATCTAAGATATGCTGGTAACTCTCTGGTGTCAGTCTGTTGATTAGTCTCTGATCTAAGATCTGTTGTTAAATCTCTTGTGCCAGTCTGTTGGTTAGCCTCTGATCTAAGATCTGTTGTCAAATCTCTTGTGTCAGTCTGTTGATTACTCTCTGATGTAAGATCTGTTGTTAACTCTCTTGTGCCAGTTTGTTGATTAGCCTTTGATCTAAGATCTGCTTGTAGCTCTCTGATGCCAGTCTGTTGGTTAGCCTCTGATCTAAGATCTGTTGTTAACTCTCTGGTGTCAGTCTGTTGGTTAGCCTCTGATCTAAGATATGCTGATAACTCTCTGGTGTCAGTCTGTTGGTTAGCCTCTGATCTAAGACATGCTGGTAACTCTCTGGTGTCAGTCTGTTGATTAGTCTCTGATCTAAGATCTGTTGTTAAATCTCTTGTGCCAGTCTGTTGGTCCAGCCTCTGATCTAAGATCTGTTGTCAACTCTCTTGTGCCAGTCTGTTGATTACTCTCTGATGTAAGATATGTTGTCAACTCTCTTGTGCCAGTCTGTTGGTTAGTCTCTGATCTAAGATCTGTTGTCAACTCTCTTGTGCCAGTCTGTTGGTTAGCCTCTGATCTAAGATCTGTTGTCAAATCTCTTGTGTCAGTCTGTTGGTCTAGCCTCTGATCTAAGATCTGTTGTTAATTCTCTTGTGCCAGTTTGTTGATTAGTCTTTGATCTAAGATCTGCTTGTAGCTCTCTGGTGCCAGTCTGTTGGTTAACCTCTGATCTAAGATCTGTTGTTAACTCTCTGGTGCCAGTCTGTTGGTTAGCCTCTGATCTAAGATCTGTTAACTCTCTGGTGCCAGTCTATTGGTTAGCCTCTGATCTAAGATATGTTGTTAACTCTCTGGAGCCAGTCTGTTGGTTAGCCTCTGATCTAAGATCTGTTGTTAATTCTCTTGTGCCAGTTTGTTGGTTAGCCTCTGATCTAAGATCTGTTGTTAACTCTCTGGAGCCAGTCTGTTGGTCTAGCCTCTGATCTAAGATCTGTTGTTAACTCTCTGGAGCCAGTCTGTTGGTTAGCCTCTGATCTAAGATATGTTGGGTACTTTCTTGTGCCAGTCTGGCGATTAGCTTCTGATCTAAGATCTGTTGTTAATTCTCTTGTGCCAGTTTGTTGATTAGTCTTTGATCTAAGATCTGCTTGTACCTCTCTGGTGCCAGTCTGTTGGTTAGCCTCTGATCTAAGATCTGTTAACTCTCTGGTGCCAGTCTATTGGTTAGCCTCTGATCTAAGATCTGTTAACTCTCTGGTGCCAGTCTGTTGGTTAGCCTCTGATCTAAGATCTGTTAACTCTCTGGTGCCAGTCTATTGGTTAGCCTCTGATCTAAGATCTGTTAACTCTCTGGTGCCAGTCTGTTGGTCTAGCCTCTGATCTAAGATCTGTTGTTAATTCTCTTGTGCCAGTTTGTTGATTAGTCTTTGATCTAAGATCTGCTGGTAGCTCTCTGGTGCCAGTCTGATGGTTAGCCTCTGATCTAAGATCTGTTGTTAACTCTCTGGAGCCAGTCTGTTGGTTAGCCTCTGATCTAAGATATGTTGGGTACTTTCTTGTGCCAGTCTGGCGATTAGCCTCTGATCTAAGATATGTTGTCAACTCCTCTTGTGCCAGTGTTTATAAGTCTCTGATCTAAGATATGTTTGTAACTCTCTTGTACCAGTCTGTTGGTTAGCCTCTGATCTAAGATATGTTGTCAAATCTCTTGTGTCAGTCTGTTGGTCTAGCCTCTGATCTAAGATCTGTTGTTAACTCTCTTGTGCCAGTTTGTTGATTAGCCTCTGATCTAAGATCTGTTTGTAACTCTCTGGTGCCAGTCTGTTGGTTAGCCTCTGATCTAAGATCTGTTGTTAACTCTCTGGAGCCAGTCTGTTGGTTAGCCTCTGATCTAAGATATGTTGGGTTTCTTGTGCCAGTCTGGCGATTAGCCTCTGATCTAAGATATGTTGGTAACTCTCTTGTGCCAGTTTGTTGATTAGCCTCTGATCTAAGATCTGTTTGTAACTCACTGGTGCCAGTCTGTTGGTTAGCCTCTTATCTAAGATATATTGTTAACTCTCTGGTGCCAGTCTATTGGTTAGCCTCTGATCTAAGATCTGTTAACTCTCTGGTGCCAGTCTGTTGGTTAGTCTATGATCTAAGATCTGTTGTTAACTCTCTGGTGCCAGTCTATTGGTTAGCCTCTGATCTAAGATCTGTTAACTCTCTGGTGCCAGTCTGTTGGTCTAGCCTCTGATCTAAGATCTGTTGTTAACTCTCTTGTGCCAGTTTGTTGATTAGCCTTTGATCTAAGATCTGCTTGTAGCTCTCTGGTCCCAGTCTGTTGGTTAGCCTCTGATCTAAGATATGTTGTTAACTCTCTGGAGCCAGTCTGTTGGTTAGCCTCTGATCTAAGATATGCTGGTAACTCTCTGGTGTCAGTCTGTTGGGTAGCCTCTGATCTAAGATGTGTTGTTAACTCTCTGGTCTCAGTCTGTTGGTTAGCCTCTGATCTAAGATATGCTGGTAACTCTCTGGTGTCAGTCTGTTGGTTAGCCTCTGATCTAAGATATGCTGGTAACTCTCTGGTGTCAGTCTGTTGATTAGTCTCTGATCTAAGATCTGTTGTTAAATCTCTTGTGCCAGTCTGTTGGTTTAGCCTCTGATCTAAGATCTGTTGTCAACTCTCTTGTGCCACTCTGTTAATTACTCTCTGATGTAAGATATGTTGTCAACTCTCTTGTGCCAGTCTGTTGGTTAGCCACTGATCTAAGATATGTTGTCAAATCTCTTGTGTCAGTCTGTTGGTCTAGCATCTGATCTAAGATCTGTTGTTAACTCTCTTGTGCCAGTCTGTTGGTTAGCCTCTGATCTAAGATCTGTTGTTAACTCTCTGGAGCCAGTCTTTTGGTTAGCCTCTGATCTAAGATATGTTGGGTACTTTCTTGTGCCAGTCTGGCGATTAGCCTCCGATCTAAGATATGTTGGTAACTCTCTTGTGCCAGTTTGTTGATTAGCCTCTGATCTAAGATCTGTTTGTAACTCACTGGTGCCAGTCTGTTGGTTAGCCTCTTATCTAAGATATATTGTTAACTCTCTGGTGCCAGTCTATTGGTTAGCCTCTGATCTAAGATCTGTTAACTCTCTGGTGCCAGTCTGTTGGTTGGCCTATGATCTAAGATCTGTTGTTAACTCTCTGGTGCCAGTCTATTGGTTAGCCTCTGATCTAAGATCTGTTGTTAACTCTCTGGTGCCAGTCTGTTGGTCTAGCCTCTGATCTAAGATCTGTTGTTAACTCTCTTGTGCCAGTTTGTTGATTAGCCTCTGATCTAAGATCTGTTTGTAACTCTCTGGTGCCAGTCTGTTGGTTAGCCTCTGATCTAAGATCTGTTGTTAACTCTCTGGAGCCAGTCTGTTGGTTAGCCTCTGATCTAAGATATGTTGGGTACTTTCTCGTGCCAGTCTGGCGATTAGCCTCTGATCTAAGATATGTTGGTAACTCTCTTGTGCCAGTTTGTTGATTAGCCTCTGATCTAAGATCTGTTTGTAACTCACTGGTGCCAGTCTGTTGGTTAGCCTCTTATCTAAGATATATTGTTAACTCTCTGGTGCCAGTCTATTGGTTAGCCTCTGATCTAAGATCTGTTAACTCTCTGGTGCCAGTCTATTGGTTAGCCTCTGATCTAAGATCTGTTAACTCTCTGGTGCCAGTCTGTTGGCTAGCCTATGATCTAAGATCTGTTGTTAACTCTCTGGTGCCAGTCTATTGGTTAGACTCTGATCTAAGATCTGTTAACTCTCTGGTGCCAGTCTGTTGGTCTAGCCTCTGATCTAAGATCTGTTGTTAACTCTCTTGTGCCAGTTTGTTGATTAGCCTTTGATCTAAGATCTGCTTGTAGCTCTCTGGTGCCAGTCTGTTGGTTAGCCTCTGATCTAAGATATGTTGTTAACTCTCTGGAGCCAGTCTGTTGGTTAGCCTCTGATCTAAGATATGCTGGTAACTCTCTGGTGTCAGTCTGTTGGGTAGCCTCTGATCTAAGATCTGTTGTTAACTCTCTGGTGTCAGTCTGTTGGTTAGCCTCTGATCTAAGATATGCTGGTAACTCTCTGGTGTCAGTCTGTTGGTTAGCCTCTGATCTAAGATATGCTGGTAACTCTCTGGTGTCAGTCTGTTGATTAGTCTCTGATCTAAGATCTGTTGTTAAATCTCTTGTGCCAGTCTGTTGGGTTAGCCTCTGATCTAAGATCTGTTGTCAACTCTCTTGTGCCACTCTGTTAATTACTCTCTGATGTAAGATATGTTGTCAACTCTCTTGTGCCAGTCTGTTGGTTAGCCACTGATCTAAAATATGTTGTCAAATCTCTTGTGTCAGTCTGTTGGTCTAGCCTCTGATCTAAGATCTGTTGTCAACTCTCTTGTGCCAGTCTGTTGGTTAGCCTCTGATCTAAGATCTGTTGTTAACTCTCTGGAGCCAGTCTTTTGGTTAGCCTCTGATCTAAGATATGTTGGGTACTTTCTTGTGCCAGTCTGGCGATTAGCCTCCGATCTAAGATATGTTGGTAACTCTCTTGTGCCAGTTTGTTGATTAGCCTCTGATCTAAGATCTGTTTGTAACTCACTGGTGCCAGTCTGTTGGTTAGCCTCTTATCTAAGATATATTGTTAACTCTCTGGTGCCAGTCTATTGGTTAGCCTCTGATCTAAGATCTGTTAACTCTCTGGTGCCAGTCTGTTGGTTGGCCTATGATCTAAGATCTGTTGTTAACTCTCTGGAGCCAGTCTGTTGGTTAGCCTCTGAATTAAGATCTTTTGTTAACTCTCTTGTGCCAGTCTGTTGGTTAGCCTCTGAACTAAGATATGTTAACTCTCTGGTGCCAGTCTGTTAGTTAGCCTCTGATCTAAGATCTGTTGTTAACTCTCTGGAGCCAGTCTGTTGGTTAGCCTCTGAATTAAGATCTGTTGTTAACTCTCTTGTGCCAGTCTGTTGGTTAGCCTCTGAACTAAGATCTGTTGTTAAGTCTCTGGTGCCAGTCTGTTGGTTAGCCTCTTAAATTAAGATCTGTTGTTAACTCTCTTGTGCCAGTCTGTTGGTTAGCCTCTGAACTAAGACCTGGTGTTAACTCTCTGGTGCCAGTCTGTTGGTTAGCCTCTGAACTAAGATCTGTTGTTAACTCTCTTGTGCCAGTCTGTTGGTTAGCCTCTGAACTAAGATCTGTTGTTAACTCTCTTGTGCCAGTCTGTTGGTTAGCCTCTGATCTAAGATCTGTCGTTAACTCTCTAGTGCCAGTCTGTTGGTTAGCCTCTGATCTAAGATCTGTTGTTAACTCTCTTGTGCCAGTCTTTTGGTCTTCTCGCTTTGATATTCTCTGGTGTAATGTATGTTGGTCTCCTCTTATGGTAATCCTCAGATATACATTGTACTAGTATGTCATCTTGTACTGAGTTTCCGCTGGTGTAGAGTCTGTCAGATCTATTGATTTCCTCTAATGTGCTCTTTAAAGTTCAATTAAATTCTCAATAAAAACAACCTGTGTGGCCCATTGATTCAGTTTCTTAAAAAGTATATGTATGTTTTCTGTCTGTTGATTGCTAGTTGGTCTTGGTCTACTTCTTGTCTTTCATGGTATCTATGGTGGTAGAAGTCTGGTCTTTCTTAGCTGTTGTTGCTGAAAAATAACGAAAAGTCATGGATACAAATAAATACAGTAAACAAGCATACAAAATTTCAAAATGATTGATTATGTAGTTTTCGAGATATGCTTGACCAAAGTTTCGGATCAGTCATTTTTTGCATTAATTTTGTAGACAAAAGACATTTACTGGCATATTATGACACTGTAGTATTATTTTCAATAAACAATTAAAGCTGTATTTCTAAATATACCTACTAACTATTATCGTTTCTATCAGAATATAGAAAATTAATATGTTTTACTTTAAAGAAATATTCTAAAAATTACTATGAAAAAGGGATTAAAGCCACAATAGTTGTATAAGAATGGGCAGCATTTTAAATGAATAATTTTTACTATAAAAACACATAGAAGACTATTTTCCATATTATTTCTTTAAAGGCCTATATGCAATCTCCGCAATACAAAAAAATTAAACCAATAAGAGATATATAATAGCAGTTATTGTTTTTAAAACTTTCAGAAAAATTTGCTTTTCACCAAGACAAAATGGTGTCCAAAACCAATTTCTTTAAAATCATAAACTTAGATTAAAATATTGTAAAAATCTAGTAAATTATGATTATTTCAAAATAAAAAGATGAACAAAATATCATTTTGGAGTCAGAATATACCATAAATTCATTTTTATTATTGTTCAAAATTACCAGGAAGGGGAGGTAACTCAAATTATAAAAAAATTCAAAATTTGATAATTTTGCATAATTATATTATTTAATTACAGTTTCAAAGAATATTGACAATACCTTAATTTTAGATTAGTTGTTCTTTACATACAGTTTTGTATATGTACAGCAAATCTATAAATTTAATGATTAATTTTTCAAAAAATCATGTATCATCAGTACATCATTCACAAATGATAATCAATGATGAGAGCAAAAGTTGTCCCATTTGTTTATACGAAGTATTTTAATTAAGATAAATATAAATTATAATTAGTCTTCAACAAGTAATTAACAAAATATTACCCTATCTGTAACTTGAATTATATTACGACATAAAATTATCAAAAAAGGGAGGTAATTTATCTTTTTTTTAATTTTTTTTAGCATTTTACTTTTACAGTTTTTAAATGACAATGTTAAATTTTCTGACCAATGCCTAAATATTAGATATGCCATATTGTATACTTTCACATATGAGGTATTAAAATTATTCATCTGGTTATAAATTATTTGTTTGATATCCAATTATCATAAATGTTCAGTTTTGGTTCAATCAGTTTTATGGTTTTAAGAAAAGCACTTTACAAATGTGTTGATTGATTCATTATTGATTACTAAGGGTCCCCTCATGCATAGGTTACTGTAGCGTATTTTGGCTATCCTGTTTAGGCTCTTTGGTTTTATTGCTCCCAAAACATTAAATTATTTGGTTTTTGAATCTTTTGATTGTGAGCGTACTTGGTGGGGGCTGTTCTGGAGATGTGTTGTGCACACTAAATTTGCTATCTATATTTTAATTATGTCCAACGAGCAGAATTTCAGATATTATTAGGATGAGAACAAGCTCAGCAATATATAAAACCTTCACGCATATAGAAATGAAGGAAGGGATTGATCAACAACTTTTAACTGCCACTGGAAAGGTAGGACAAACAATTTAGTCTATTGTGCCTGCTACTATGTGGTCACCCCTATTAAGCAGACACTTGTATTAAAAGGTCACCTTTTTTCTTGTCCTGTCATAGAAAAAGTCATAAGAATTGAACTTCTTTTAAGAGGTCACCTGTATTATAAGGTGACTTTTTCCTTGTCCCAAAGGTGGCCTCTTAATACAGGTTTGACTGTATTTACTCTTTACTTGAATTCTAAAAAAGAGGTCTTTAACATGCAGGAAGTGTGGCATTCCACAAACACACTACCCACTATGAGCCAGTCAGTCTGGTTTTTCGTATTATGATTTGACACACCCCTTTTTTTTTTGTGCACATTCCCGGTTTGATTCTAAAATAATATGTTTTAATACTTTTTCATACAAACTATTTGAATTTCCCTTATGACTGGCAAAATGGTACGAGGTCTAGTTAATGTCATTGTCCCCCTGAGGAGTGACAACAAATAATCGCTCCAGGAGGCAGTGGAGCAGCGGGGTATGGTGAAAGCAAAAAATAGCTGCAAGAGCCCAACAAGATTACAAGCTAGCAAGGGCAATGGAAAGGATTTTCAGTATAATTTGTAAATAGTTGAACCTTGTAACAGAATTTGAGGCTAGTTTTATAGCAACTAGAAAATTCAGAAGTTGCTACATAATTTTTTTTACAAATCATTGGATAAATACCTGGTACATATAATTTTCACTGAACTTTGCATGAAAGGGGACATGTTTGCCAGCTTTAAACACTTGTTGAATGTATAACTTTAGAATCACTCGGAAAAGTTAACGCAGATAAAAAATCCATTCTTCTTAAGACTCCAAGTTTATGTGTAAAACATCTGTACTAGTTAATGGGAGGTAACTCTAATTTCAATTTTTTTTTTGTCATATAAATTGGCATTTCAAGGATAATTTAGTGACTATCTTTTAAATTTCAGAACTGATTAAAATTTACATAGGACAGTTTGCATAAAAATAGAGGAAATGTGGAATTACATGTTTTATGAGCACAGGCAAGCCTATCTACAGTGAGAGGGTCTATTATTGTGGGATTTAGACAATGAAGAAAATGGTCAGGATAGTAGATTGATTGATTGATTGATCTTTGGTGTTTAATGCCGCTTTCAGCAATATTTCAGCTATATCATGGCAACCAGTTTTAGTGGTGGAAGAAGCCGTAGTACTGTGAGAGAACCACCGACCATGGGCAAGCAACTGTTAAACTTTATCACTTGCGGTTGCAAGACGAGTGCACCCTATTTGTAATTTACAAAGCCGGGTGCGAACCCACACCGTATTGGTGATAGACTTGTATGAGTTGTTAGGTAATCCAACCACCTAACTCATTGAGCCACGAGGGCACTTGGGATAGTAAAAAAGAAATTTAAAATGCACCAAATGTAGGTACATATCTCAACTGTATACTCTATAAAAAGAGCTAGAGAAAAGAAGACCAGGACTGTGTTGCACAAAACACAATTAAAGTTAATTTACTATTAAAAGCACTATTAAAGTTAATAGTGAATTATTTCTGTTCCACAAACGTCAACTTTCAAATATATTTAATTGTACAAACGAGCACTATTAAATTCTTAATTGTAAATAAACATGGATGCCATGCAAGTACTTATGTCGCTTCGTACCAACAATCGCCGTTATAGACAACGTACAATGAACGATTTGACAGAACAGGAACCTTTTTCCCCCCGATATAAATTTGGGAGAAATAAAATAAATTTAAAAAATGTACGATAACAAACATCATAATAGATGACATAGGTATATCCAATGGTCAAGTGGCCATGGTCAGTCACACTATCAAACTTTCCATTCGATTTTGATACGATATTTTTTTTATATAAATATTTAACAATCATCAGGTCCTTGAAAACAAGTCGGGGTATGAATATGAACAGGATATAATCCTGTAAATAAAAAAAAATAAAAAAAAAATATTATGAAAGTATTAGGAACAAGCTTTTCTCCTTGGTCTTGTTGTTGCTTCTCTGCTAAGCAAGCAGCAGTAAGGAGAAAGAGCAAAGACTGGTTGGCTCGGAATCAGAATAATGAGTCCGAGTGGAGCGACATGTCTATCCACGTACTGTCGTTTCAGTGAGTAAATCCAACTAAGCGTGTTGGTCTAGTACAAAGCGGACCTTATCGTCATTTCATTGAAAATTAACTTGTTCTCGCAATGATATACTAAACCAAATTGCTGAGTTGGGCTAAGCAACAATCACTCACTAACTGTTTCATAACTTAAATAAGTAATTCATTTTTGATTCACTATCCTTAAAATTGCATATATTTTAGTATCTTGCAGTGTAGACTACATAAAAGGATCGGAAGATAGGTGACTAAAAGTGTACAAATTATTAAAAGAAAGATTTCCAATGAAATACACAATTATCAGTACTATTTTAATTTCAAAACCACCCCTTTTCATGTGTAAAGCGAAAGTGAGCTACCATGCTGTGTGAGGTGTTTCAATTTTGCCTCTAATAGTTGCGACAGTGTATCTTTTTTCTCACATTATTGACAGAGTTGACATTTTTCAAATGTGCATCTATGACCACTACATGGTGCCTAAAATAATTTTATTTCCTTTTGAAGAGTTATATTTTCCTTCTAAATAAATAAACATATATTCTAAATGGTCAAAGAAACATTTCAGAAAAAATACAATGTAGTCTTTCTCGTCAACACATTAGACAATAATTATCTAATTGATTTTTCTTACATTTTATATATGATTACGGGGTGGCATATTAAACTGAAAACTGTGAATGTACATGCTAAATCATCGGATACTTATATTGTAATCGTTTTTAAAATTGGGAACTGATGATTATTTTTCATTTAATTGAATATTAGTTAAGATAGATATATATCTGCGTCACCCATGAGTTCGGCAGAATACTTATTACAGAAAACATATCAAATATTATGTTGTTTTTTTGTGTATTCTTTTGAAATGTTGTAAAAGCTGAAACGGAACAGTGGGGAAAGTAGGAAATAAATAAAATGACAAAAAAGTTTTTATAAAATGTTCACTAAATTGATACTTCAATTAAAATCAGAACGAATTTATTTCTTTTACCGTTTTCATGATACGATTCTCATCAGACTGTCGATGGACATCACATCAAGATTTTTGCCGAAAGCATATCGCAAGGAAATATCAAATGGAAAATTGTATCGTGTGACCGCACCTGTACGTACGACGGTTCCGCAGCTACTTTTGCAGCAATCTGCCATATTAACCAATCATTTAACTTCGTCCTTAAAAAAACGTGCATATAATTTCTACAGCTATTGTCAGAAAAACCAGAGGCTCCCAGGAGCCTGTAATCGCTCACCTGGATCAAAGCTGCTTTCAATAACAACGCAACTGCACTGTGGCAGCCATCTTGGCAGGAGAGCGCAACTGCCGGACACCATTTTGCAAGAGGACCATCCAATGACTATTCCATCAAAGTTTGGTTTTAATTGAGCTACTGGTTCCAGACAAGATGGTTTTTATGTGAATTTCCCATAGGGTCCTATGTTAAATTAAGTACAGCTGTGCAGCCATCTTGGTCAGAGGGCGGGACCACCAGACAAAATTTGCTTCAGCGGTTTCAGAGGAGAAGATTTAAATGTGATCTTTTATCAAAATATGCCTAATTTGCATAATCGGTATAAATCGGCTGAAAGAAAAATTTAAAAAAAAAAACCCGAACATATGCTAAACTACTCCTTGCCATGTAGCTGCAGTTCAAATTTGAGCTCATTTTGACTTATACTAAAGCAGCAATGGACAATTGAAGAAATTTATATTTTTAGTAACAGCAGCCATTTTGAATGGAGGGTGGGACTGTCGGACACAATTTTGAAAGGGAACCGCCCAGGGACCATCCCTGCCAGGTTTGGTTTAATTTGGTTCAGCAGTTTCAGAGGAGAAGATTTAAATGCGATCTTTTATCAAAATATGCCTAATTTGCATAATCGGTATATATCGGCTGAAAGAAAAATTTCACAGAAAAACCCAGAATATATGCTAAACTACTTCTTGCCATGTAGCTGCAGTTAAAATTTCAGCTCATTTTGACTTACACTAAAGCAGCAATGGACAATTAAAATTTCATCCCCCCTTTTTTCTATTTTGAGCTTGGCGGCCATCTTGGTTGGAAGTCGGGATCACCGAATACATTTTTGGAAGGGGGCCATCCAAGAATCATTTCAGCAAAGTTTGGTTGAGATTGGCTCAGTAGTTTCCGAGGAGAAGATTTTTTTTAAATTTCATCCCCCCTTTTTTCTAATTTGTATAATCGGTCAAAATCGGCAAAAGTTCAAAGTTCATAAAAAATCCTGTAATACATGTTAAAAAGCTCATCATTATGCTTATACAGTTCAAATTTGGGCACATTCTGGCTTAAAATAGAGCAGTTTTGGCCATTTGAAGAAATTTCTATTTTTAGTAACAGCGTCCATCTTGAATGGAGGGTGGGGCTGTCGGACACAATTTTGAAAGGGACCCACCCAGGTTTGGTTTAATTTGGTTCAGCGGTTTCAGAGGAGAAGATTTAAATGTGATCTTTTATCAAAATATGCCTAATTTGCATAATCGGTATATATCGGCTGAAAGAAAAATTTCACAGAAAAACCCAGAATATATGCTAAACTACTTCTTGCCATGTAGCTGCAGTTAAAATTTCAGCTCATTTTGACTTACACTAAAGCAGCAATGGACAATTAAAATTTCATCCCCCCTTTTTTCTATTTTGAGCTTGGCGGCCATCTTGGTTGGAAGTCGGGATCACCGAATACATTTTTGGAAGGGGGCCATCCAAGAATCATTTCAGCAAAGTTTGGTTGAGATTGGCTCAGTAGTTTCCGAGGAGAAGATTTTTTTTTAATTTCATCCCCCCTTTTTTCTAATTTGTATAATCGGTCAAAATCGGCAAAAGTTCAAAGTTCATAAAAAATCCTGTAATACATGTTAAAAAGCTCATCATTATGCTTATACAGTTCAAATTTGGGCACATTCTGGCTTAAAATAGAGCAGTTTTGGCCATTTGAAGAAATTTCTATTTTTAGTAACAGCGTCCATCTTGAATGGAGGGTGGGGCTGTCGGACACAATTTTGAAAGGGACCCACCCAGGTTTGGTTTAATTTGGTTCAGCGGTTTCAGAGGAGAAGATTTAAATGTGATCTTTTATCAAAATATGCCTAATTTGCATAATCAGTATATCTCGGCTGAAAGAAAAATTTCACAGAAAAACCCAGAATATATGCTAAACTACTTCTTGCCATGTAGCTGCAGTTAAAATTTCAGCTCATTTTGACTTACACTAAAGCAGCAATGGACAATTAAAATTTCATCCCCCCTTTTTTCTATTTTGAGCTTGGCGGCCATCTTGGTTGGAAGTCGGGATCACCGAATACATTTTGGAAGGGGGCCATCCAAGAATCATTTCAGCAAAGTTTGGTTGAGATTGGCTCAGTAGTTTCCGAGGAGAAGATTTTTTTTAAATTTCATCCCCCCTTTTTTCTAATTTGTATAATCGGTCAAAATCGGCAAAAGTTCAAAGTTCATAAAAAATCCTGTAATACATGTTAAAAAGCTCATCATTATGCTTATACAGTTCAAATTTGGGCACATTCTGGCTTAAAATAGAGCAGTTTTGGCCATTTGAAGAAATTTCTATTTTTAGTAACAGCGTCCATCTTGAATGGAGGGTGGGGCTGTCGGACACAATTTTGAAAGGGACCCACCCAGGTTTGGTTTAATTTGGTTCAGCGGTTTCAGAGGAGAAGATTTAAATGTGATCTTTTATCAAAATATGCCTAATTTGCATAATCAGTATATCTCGGCTGAAAGAAAAATTTCACAGAAAAACCCAGAATATAGGCTAAACTACTTCTCGCCATGTAGCTGCAGTTAAAATTTCAGCTCATTTTGACTTACACTAAAGCAGCAATGGACGATTAAAATTTCATCCCCCCTTTTTCTATTTTGAGCTTGGCGGCCATCTTGGTTGGAAGTCGGGATCACCGGACACAATTTTGGAAGGGGGCCATCCAAGAATCATTTCAGCAAAGTTTGATTGAGATTGGCTCAGTAGTTTCAGAGGAGAAGATTTTTTTTAAATTTCATCCCCCCTTTTTTCTAATTTGCATAATCGGTCAAAATCGGCAAAAGTTCAAAGTTCATAAAAAATCCTGTCACACATGCTGAAAAGCTCATCATTATGCTTATACAGTTCAAATTTGGGCACATTCTGGCTTAAAATAGAGCAGTTTTGGCCATTTGAAGAAATTTCTATTTTTAGTAACAGCGGCCATCTTGAATGGAGGGCAGGGCTGTCGGACACAATTTTGAAAGGGACCCACCCAGAGACCATCCCTGCCAGGTTTGGTTTAATTTGGTTCAGCGGTTTCAGAGGAGAAGATTTAAATGTGATCTTTTATCAAAATATGCCTAATTTGCATAATCGGTATATATCGGCTGAAAGAAAAATTTCACAGAAAAACCCGGAATATATGTTAAACTATTCCTTGCCATGTAGCTGCAGTTAAAATTTCAGCTCATTTTGACTTACACTAAAGCAGCAATGGACAATTAAAATTTCATCCCCCCTTTTTTCTATTTTGAGCTTGGCGGCCATCTTGGTTGGAAGTCGGGATCAATGGACACAAATTTGGAAGGGGGCCATCCAAGAATCATTTCAGCAAAGTTTGGTTGATATTGGCTCAGCAGTTTCCGAGGAGGAGATTTTTTTTTAATTTCATCCCCCCTTTTTTCTAATTTGCATAATCGGTCAAAATCGGCAAAAGTTCAAAGTTCATAAAAAATCCTGTCATACATGCTGAAAAGTTCATCATTATGCTTATACAGTTCAAATTTGGGCACATTCTGGCTTAAAATAGAGCAGTTTTGGCCATTTGAAGAAATTTCTATTTTTAGTAACAACGGCCATCTTGAATGGAGGGCGGGGCTGTCGGACACAATTTTGAAAGGGACCCACCCCTGCTAGGTTTGGTTTAATTTGCTTCAGCAGTTTCAGAGGAGAAGATTTAAATGTGATCTTTTATCAAAATATGCCTAATTTGCATAATCGGTATATATCGGCTGAAAGAAAAATTTCACAGAAAAACCCAGAATATATGTTAAACTATTCCTTGCCATGTAGCTGCAGTTAAAATTTGAGCTCATTTTGACTTACACTAAAGCAGCAATAGACAATTAAAATTTCATCCCACCTTTTTTCTATTTTTAGCTTGGCGGCCATCTTGATTGGAAGTCGGGATCAACGGACACAATTTTGGAAGGGGGCCATCCAAGAATCATTTCAGCAAAATTTGGTTGATATTGGCTCAGTAGTTTCCGAGGAGAAGATTTTTTTTAAATTTCATCGCCCCTTTTTTCTAATTTGCATAATCAGTCAAAATCGGCAAAAGTTCAAAGTTCATAAAAAAATCCTGTAATATATGCTAAAAAGCTCATCATTATGCTTACACAGTTCAAATTTGGGCACATTCTGGCTTAAAATAGAGCAGTTTTGGCCATTTGAAGAAATTTCTATTTTTAGTAACAGCGGCCATCTTGAATGGAGGGCGGGGCTGTCGGACACAATTTTGAAAGGGACTCACCCAGGGACCATCCCTGCCAGGTTTGGTTTAATTTGGTTCAGTGGTTTCAGAGGAGAAGATTTAAATGTGATCTTTTATCAAAATATGCCTAATTTGCATAATCGGTATATATCGGCTGAAAGAAAAATTTCACAGAAAAACCCGGAATATATGTTAAACTATTCCCTGCCATGTAGCTGCAGTTAAAATTTGAGCTCATTCTGGCTTAAAATAGAGCAGTTTTGGCCATTTGAAGAAATTTCTATTTTTAGTAACAGCGGCTATCTTGAATGGAGGGCGGGGCTGTCGGACACAATTTTGAAAGGGACCCACCCCTGCTAGGTTTGGTTTAATTTGCTTCAGCGGTTTCAGAGGAGAAGATTTAAATTGATCTTTTATCAAAATATGCCTAATTTGCATAATCGGTATATATCGGCTGAAAGAAAAATTTCACAGAAAAACCCAGAATATATGTTAAACTATTCCTTGCCATGTAGCTGCAGTTAAAATTTGAGCTCATTTTGACTTACACTAAAGCAGCAATAGACAATTAAAATTTCATCCCCCCTTTTTTCTATTTTTAGCTTGGCGGCCATCTTGGTTGGAAGTCGGGATCAACGGACACAATTTTGGAAGGGGGCCATCCAAGAATCATTTCAGCAAAATTTGGTTGATATTGGCTCAGTAGTTTCCGAGGAGAAGATTTTTTTTAAATTTCATCCCGCCTTTTTTCTAATTTGCATAATCGGTCAAAATCGGCAAAAGTTCAAAGTTCATAAAAAAATCCTGTAATATATGCTAAAAAGCTCATCATTATGCTTACACAGTTCAAATTTGGGCAGTTTTGGCCATTTGAAGAAATTTCTATTTTTAGTAACAGTGGCCATCTTGAATGGAGGGCGGGGCTGTCGGACACAATTTTGAAAGGGACCCACCCAGGGACCATCCCTGCCAGGTTTGGTTTAATTTGGTTCAGCGGTTTCAGAGGAGAAGATTTAAATGTGATCTTTTATCAAAATATGCCTAATTTGCATAATCGGTATATATCGGCTGAAAGAAAAATTTCACAGAAAAACCCGGAATATATGTTAAACTATTCCCTGCCATGTAGCTGCAGTTCAAATTTGAGCTCATTCTGGCTTAAAATAGAGCAGTTTTGGCCATTTGAAGAAATTTCTATTTTTAGTAACAGTGGCCATCTTGAATGGAGGGCGGGGCTGTCGGACACAATTTTGAAAGGGACCCACCCCTGCTAGGTTTGGTTTAATTTGCTTCAGCGGTTTCAGAGGAGAAGATTTAAATGTGATCTTTTATCAAAATATGCCTAATTTGCATAATCGGTATATATCGGCTGAAAGAAAAATTTCACAGAAAAACCCGGAATATATGTTAAACTATTCCCTGCCATGTAGCTGCAGTTCAAATTTGAGCTCATTCTGGCTTAAAATAGAGCAGTTTTGGCCATTTGAAGAAATTTCTATTTTTAGTAACAGCGGCCATCTTGAATGGAGGGCGGGGCTGTCGGACACAAATTTGAAAGGGACCCACCCCTGCTAGGTTTGGTTTAATTTGCTTCAGCGGTTTCAGAGGAGAAGATTTAAATGTGATCTTTTATCAAAATATGCCTAATTTGCATAATCGGTATATATCGGCTGAAAGAAAAATTTCACAGAAAAACCCGGAATATATGTTAAACTATTCCCTGCCATGTAGCTGCAGTTAAAATTTGAGCTCATTCTGTCTTAAAATAGAGCAGTTTTGGCCATTTGAAGAAATTTCTATTTTTAGTAACAGCGGCCATCTTGAATGGAGGGCGGGGCTGTCGGACACAATTTTGAAAGGGACCCACCCCTGCTAGGTTTGGTTTAATTTGCTTCAGCGGTTTCAGAGGAGAAGATTTAAATGTGATCTTTTATCAAAATATGCCTAATTTGCATAATCGGTATATATCGGCTGAAAGAAAAATTTCACAGAAAAACCCGGAATATATGTTAAACTATTCCCTGCCATGTAGCTGCAGTTCAAATTTGAGCTCATTCTGGCTTAAAATAGAGCAGTTTTGGCCATTTGAAGAAATTTCTATTTTTAGTAACAGCGGCCATCTTGAATGGAGGGCGGGGCTGTCGGACATAAATTTGAAAGGGACCCCCCCCTGCCAGGTTTGGTTTAATTTGCTTCAGCGGTTTCAGAGGAGAAGATTTAAATGTGATCTTTTATCAAAATATGCCTAATTTGCATAATCGGTATATATCGGCTGAAAGAAAAATTTCACAAAAAAACCCGGAATATATGTTAAACTACTCCTTGCCATGTAGCTGCAGTTAAAATTTCAGCTCATTTTGACTTACACTAAAGCAGCAATGGACAATTAAAATTTCATCCCCCCTTTTTTCTATTTTGAGCTTGGCGGCCATCTTGGTTGGAAGTCGGGATCACCGAATACATTTTTGGAAGGGGGCCATCCAAGAATCATTTCAGCAAAGTTTGGTTGAGATTGGCTCAGTAGTTTCCGAGGAGAAGATTTTTTTTTAATTTCATCCCCCCTTTTTTCTAATTTGTATAATCGGTCAAAATCGGCAAAAGTTCAAAGTTCATAAAAAATCCTGTAATACATGTTAAAAAGCTCATCATTATGCTTATACAGTTCAAATTTGGGCACATTCTGGCTTAAAATAGAGCAGTTTTGGCCATTTGAAGAAATTTCTATTTTTAGCTTGGTGGCCATCTTGGTTGGAAGTCGGGATCACCGGACACAAATTTGAAAGGGGGCCATCCAAGGACCATTCCACCAAAGTTTGGTTGCAATTGGTCCTGTGGTTTCTGAGGAGAAGATTAAAATGTGAAATGTTGACGGACGGACGACGGACGAAAAGTGATGTCAATAGCTCAGCTGGCCTAAAGGCCAGGTGAGCTAAAAACTTAGAGATTTAAAAAAAGTTGCTAACTGATCCATCACACTGTAATGAATTATGGGATCGATTTTAACTTAATTGAAGGTTAATTTACTATTAACTAATAGACAGTCTAATTGACGGTCAAGCAACGCTATTAACTCATACTATTAACTAATTTACAATTAGCTATTTAATTGACTCTTAAATCTTAATTCACTATTAACTTAATTGACGTTTGTGCAACCCAGTCCAGGACATAAATCATAAAAAATAAATACCGCAGTTCATGTCAACATAAGTTCTTCACAAATAGAATATATCAGTTTCAGGAAAATACTTCTTTGCTGCAAATATTCCTGCTCTTAGTGCATTAAGTCTACAAAAAAAGAAGAAATAAAAGCTATGTGTGAAATACAGAACATTAATGAAAAGACTATGAAAGGTAGAAGAAAGCAATTGCTTGACATTAATAAGCATAGAGACAAAAACTATCTACATAGTGTCAGTGTACAGAATATATAATAGTCCACTGTAGGTCGTACACCATTTCAGCCTGCAATTCAAGACAATTATTCTGAAAATGAATAACTATTTGTCAATACATGTATATCCAAAATATAAGCTATACACAAACTTTATCAGAAATTGAACTGGACTCAGGCAGACTACATGACGAATGTACAGATGAATACATATCCCAATGGTCAAAAGGAGATGATACTTTTGTACTCACCAGAAGCTTGCTTTTATTCCCATTTCTAAAGCTCACACAAATAAATATTATATTGTCGGACAATGTACATATATTATATATATACACCCGTCTTAACCAAACCCAGAATAAACCGGAATCCTGTATAAACCTAACTTTAAATCAAGATTCAATGTAAGATATCTTTGTTAATTTAACCTGTATAACTGAACATATGTCTCTTCTGAACTGAAAAGGTGGTCCCAATGAGGTTTGATTTAGTAAAGTTTCACTGAAAGAAATAAAGAGTTTAGTTACATTGAAGTTTTCCTTATCCATTATGTACAAGTACAGTTTCTATGTTGTTTTTGTTTCTTTTCTTGTTGTTGTTGTTTTAAATCCTTTCCTTAGTCTGAATTATAGAATTTTGATTAATTAAGATGTTTTTACAATAAATCAACTAATTAAGATGGTTTTTTTTTTACAATAAATCACCTAATTAAGATATTTTTACAATAAATCACCTAATTAAGATATTTTTCCAATAAATCACCTAATTAAGAAGTTTTTACAATAAAATCACCTAATTAAGTAAGCTGTTTTACAATAAATCACCTTTATTGATGTATCTTTTTGTTCAGCTGTTGATACTCTCTGATCTGGGGCTGCTGGTTCCTCTCTGATGTAGTGTCTGTCGGTTTCCTCTTTTGATTTCCTGTGGTTTGGTGGTCGTCTCATTTGATGGAAGCCCTCTGAGTAGGGTCTGTCTGTATCCTCCTCTGTTGGATGTGTTGGTCCTCTCTGATGGAAGTCCTCTGTGTAGGGTCTGTTTGTATCCTCCGTTGGATGTGTTGGTCCTCTCTGGTGGTAACCCTCTAAAATAAAACGTACCTGGATTACATCATTGATTTGTTGATGAATCACATTGCCTTTTAATTTGGAAGTTTTTAACATGAACAATGTAAATAAAATGAGTTATCTCCCTTTATGAGTGGAAGTTGCAGCCTATAAAAACTAGCTTAGCCCAGTCATTTTTTATTAAAGTGCCTGCAACAAATCCAGTAGAGTGAGCACTCAAGTATAACAGTGTGCAACAATCCTTGCAATAGCTACTGTAACTGTTTGATTGTCGACAGATTTGTGATGGATCCAAAATTGATGGATGAGAACTTAATTGACCGATTACATCAGTCATTGACAAATACTATTCCTCATTACCTTGACAAACTTCGGTCAATCGATCAGTCCATTAGTGATATGCAATATATGACGGAATCATATATATATTAATAATTTTAATACGAAATGTAACAAATTATATTGTTGTTTGTTTGTTTTGATGCTGTTTAACTCCCCTTTCAACAATATTTTAGTTTTATCGTGGCAGTCAGTTTTATTGGTGGAGGAAACAGGCGGACCCATAGAAAACCACTGACCTGTCACAAGTCACTAACAAACTTTATCACATAATGTTATACACCTCATCCTGATAAAGATTTGAACTCACATCAGTGGTGATAGGCACTGATTGCATAGGTAGTTGTAAATTCCACTACCATACGATCTAACAAATTTCTTTTTAACGTAATTTTCATTACCCCTTTGGTATCTACAAACTCTTCTTTCATTAAAATCAAACTGGTAATAATTACTTATTAATTAACATGTTTGTTAATTTTCTTAAATTCTTCAGTGTTTACACAAACATCATTTGTACCAAATTATAATTCATTGGGACTTGTATCAGAACAGAACTTTAAAGTTTTACATTAATAAATGAAAAATTACTAAAAAATGCTTAGCCATTCAAAACAAAGAAATTGCCATAGCATCCACATTTTTAAGAGGTAAATATAAAATGTTTTGTAGAAGATTTCACATACATCATTTGTACTAGGTATTAAACAAATAATTTGTAACCTGTAATTCTGAAAGTAGATTCAGGGGAGATTTGTTTTTATAATTTCAGCCAATCAGTAACCAGAATTTCAAATAAAAAAGTAGATATCTAATTTAGTGTGCACAACACCTTTCTAGAACATCTTACTCCATGCTTTTGGAAATCAGATTAAATGAGAGATTTTGGAGTGGATCACACAATTATTATTTGTTCTTGCTTTCAGAGAAAATAATTTCTTTTGTAGTTTGGCCAGACTGGCTTTCATGCTTATCCTAGTTAAAACAATAGTTTGTTCCTCTTCTATGTAAACATTAGTCAAACCTGCCCATGCAGTCAACTCTATTAAGCAGTCACCTGTATTAAAAGGTCACCCTTTTCTTGTCCTGTCACAGAACAATTCATATGAATTTAACCTCTTTTAAGAGGTCACCTGTCTTATAAGACCACTTTTTCTTTGTCCTAAAGGTGACCTCTTAATACAGGTTTGACTGTAATACAATTTACATTCATGTGAAACTGGTCAAAATTGTCTCACTTTCCTTATATAGTGGGTTTTTTTAATACATTAAATTAACAAATAGAAAATTTATAACTTACAGAACTACTTCATGTTGTCTACATGATTGAATGATAAATATAAGTGATTTCTGGTTTTATTTTCTGTGATTAAAGTCAGAAACAGACTGAATCGCTTCTTCAGTAAATATGTAGATATAGCTATAGATGTAGATACTGTGACTGAGAAATGCTGAATGTAGTGTTTGATAGTCTCTTATGATCAGTTACATTCAAATCTTTTCTTACTAGAGTTATTTCTTTATTCAAATAATTCTTATGAAAATTAAGAGTTGTCTTTCTTTGTTAAAAAAATATCTCAGGGGGGAAAACTCACATCAGATATTGATATGAATGAATTTATAGTTCATGTTTATCCTATACAAAATGAGGAATTTTTAGAGGATCTCCCATTTAACAAATTATTTGTAGCTTCAGCTAAACAGAATAGACTAGCAAATATAAAAGTATTTCAAAACAGAATTCTCACTTACCAGACATCTCCATGCAACTCTTTTAATCTTCAACATCTTCCCCTCCCCCCGTGACCCAAAATGCAGCTCCTGGCATTTAGGTCGATCTCCCTTGTAAAACTACACCTGCGTGGTAGTTCAACTAAGGGGATCACGATACCCCGAATATAGGACCCCAGTGTAGCTGCGGACACCTGTTCCTTCCCCACTGCCCCCTAGTCAAGGTACACAGAGCATAGTACCCAAGGGACATGGCCGCCAAATGCAACTCCTGACATTTGGTTATGCCTAAATGCACTCGGACATGGACATTTAAGCAGAGGAGACGTTAATAGGTGTGAACCCCAAACACATCAGGCTTAACTTTCTATGCTTTAGTTTGTCCAAGTCCAAATAGTTCCACCTACCTGTTCCTGAGAGATTAGTGTCAGTTCAGTGTCCTCTGAATAGAGGTGGTTGCATCAAAACAAGTTTCAACTGTTCCTTGGTTACATGTCCTCCGAAGAGGTCATTGTTTGAACATGTCCTCTACAAAGAGGTGGTTGTTTCTCAAAAGAGGTCATCCCATTAGAACATGTCCTCTGAAGAGAGGTGATTGCATCACAGCAAGTTGAATCGTTCTCTTGATCGAAGCAATTATCAGATCTTGTGACCTTTCAGTGCAGATAATTTTTGTGCCTATTTACAACCCAGGATATACAATTTCTATCAGCTTTTCTTGTGTTTTTTTTTGCACTTTTGATGTGATTTAATGTTGTTGTGGCTACTAATATTGTCAACCGTTTTATTTACTATTTGTCATGAAATGAAAATACAAAAAAGACAAAAGACATTATCAACTAATATATTTTATTTTTATTAATCTGCATACTATTCAATACATTATTAACATATTACAGAATTTCAAACACAGATACAATAAATGAATTATACAAACAAACAAAAAATTAAACTTGTTTTTGACACTAAAACACATGTCTCCATCACATTCTTAATCCTTTTTTCTTCTTCCAGACTTGAAGGATATCAGTTATATCTGTAAAACAAAACAATAGTAAATATATCATTATTTAAATAACATCATTTTGTGACCATGTATATTAAAACTGGGAGCAGTAAATTTGTGTTAAAGCTACTGCATGGCTGAATTTAAACATTTGAAACAATAAATTTATTGAAAGACATAATGACAAATCAGCATCTAATCATGTCGGCACCTAACGTTTGGTTATTTCGGCACCCAAGCCGTTTTCATTTTGAGAAATTCTAGAAAAATATAATCTTAAATTTGACAGCTGCATACAATGTACAAACCAGGTCTGCCCTTGTTATATGATATAGTTCACTTTTATAATTGTGATCATGATGATGATTTAAAATGTATTCTAATATGACGTCTCTAAATCGGCACACACGATAATACTCAACAACTCTATATTTAGCGCAAGTGCAGTACACAACAAATCTGGCTGTTCCATGTGTCTCTCGCTGTGAAATTACCGCGACGACCGAGTGTAAACAAATGTTACCGGCATATAACGTATTTTTAAAGTCCTTAAAATAAAAATTTCCCCTCAGTTATAAATAAATATTCTGTAACTAAGTATTTTTTTAATCATTTGTTTTGAAAATTTACATTTGGGGATCCCCAGTACGCACACATTCCACTGATATGTGTCGGCCATGAATAAGCGGAAAATGCACTAACCTTAATGTTTTCCTACGTATACATTGATAACTGGACGGTGATGTAATTAAGTTACTGATATTTTCCAATTTGATGGCATTTTGAATTTTGCTACTCAAACAAGTAAAATGCTCACAAAATCGTAAAATAAATCAGTAACCAGCTTGTGTCAATCAGCGTCCCTTGTAAACAACGTCACAGGATGACGATATATTACAAAAGTCAAAGTCGATAGATGGTTGTCTTAAATATTTATTCCGGAATTTTTTTTTATGTCAACAATACAAGCTTTTTTTTCTATTGGCATTTTTTTTCCTCTTCATATCAAACAATAATTGTCGATTAATAACAACTGTTCAAGTGTTCGATATTATGTTTGACAACTCCGCTCCGCCATCTTGTTAGTGCACGAAATGATGAACGAATGAACTCAGACTTTTTTTTAAAATATTTTTACGCAGGAATTGTTCAATCGAATCTATATTGGAAAATACACAATAAATATGTTTTTATCATGTTAACATCCATATCTTTGTTTTAAAATATCTCGTTCAAATACAAATAATTCAAAATTTCCGAAGGAGGTAAATGGAACAGCCACCAAATGCCGTGTGTATACAGTTCACAAATGGTTAAAAAATACCGTATTTGTCCTATTAGAATCGAAATAATTCATGGCAGGCATAGAGTTGTGCAAATTTACACATGGGCTGGTCCTTTATATTCTTAGATTTTACCCCTCGCTTTCGCTCGGGGTAAAATTCGAATATAAAGGCTCAGCCCATGTGTAAATTTGCACAACTCTATGCCTGCCATGAATTATTTCTTAATTAACTCTGAATATTGTTTCTAATACTCGCCTCACACTTAATTTACAGCTATCTACATATTACAGATATGAACATTTTTTCAGTCAAATTAAACACTTAAAGATCAATGACAATTAAATGAAGACCTTCAAATGTACAAATGAAAACAACATTAATTATACATAGGTGCCGAAATGACTTGAATTCATTTAACACCTCCACACTTTTGTGTCTGTCCCAAGCCAGGTCTGTTTGCATTTTTGTTTTTTTGTGTTCAATGATTTGAGGTGAGAGGTAGTTGTTTATTTTGTTGATATTGGTGGAAAAAATGACCATCAATACACAATGTAGCAGAGAAGCAGTAATACCAGTGTTATAGTCTTTGGTTTGACACGACCAGGACTCAAACCCATGATCTACCACATTTGAGGCAAGTTTTTGTATTATTCAAGACATGTACATGAATATGCATGAAATATTTGCCACTGGACATTAAGCAACAATCAATCAATCATCCATCATTATAATATAATACAAATACTTTAACAAATTACCTCCCTTAGCTGATGTTTGCTATAATTGAATACATATAAATTCATTGACAAGTTTTATTTTGTTTCAAGGCTTTTTCTAGAAATAGTTTTCTCACCACCAACCTCCTCCTACTTCCAAGGAGAAAAAAAACAACAGTGGAAGTCAAATCAATTCTCAAGTGTAAGCGAGTGAGTGATTGTTGTTTAACAAAAAAAAAAAGGACTTCTTCAGCTATATTATGGCGAGAATAAGATTAGCCACATTTCAATGAGATGCATGATGCTGATGTCCCCTTTGTACTAGCCCAACATGCTTAGTTGGATCTTTATAGTGCTATCTAACTGAGGCAACAGTCCCAGATATGTGTTGCTCCACTCTGACACATTATCATGATTCCAAACCAACCAGTTCTGCTCTTACTCCTTAAGCTGTGTGCTTAGCAGAGAAGCACTAAATGCCAAATTTATAAGTCTTAGGTTTGAGCAAACTGGGCCTTCAACCCATAATCTACCACACTAACATGTGACAAGTTTATATTCACATGGCCACATCTTTTCAAGCGAAAACGGTTAACTTCCAACCATCTAAAGAGTCAACAATATCATCAAAGAGTTACCTGTATGTTCAAAGATGCTGGTTAGCCTGACACAAAATGATGAATTCTACCTGGTTATAGATACCGAGGGCAACATAGGCATCATATGTTTCTGGAATCCTATTGAAGTGACTGACCCAGAGCTCCTGCAAAAAAATATTGATATTGAAGGTAACAAATTCATACATTGTGCTTAACAAACTTTTTAAAGAAACATGGCCAAAATATGCATTACAAGGTATTTGGAAGATTGTGAGTCTTATAAAGAAAACATGGCCAAATTAAGTTTTGCCAGGAATTTCCAGGTCTCCGGATAAAATGTGACAAGGCCATATAATAAGAGGCTCCCAGGAGTCTGCATCGCTCACCTGGTTTACAAACCAGATATTTGTGGTGTTTTTTTGTGGGCTTTGCTTTTCAACTCGAGGTATACTCGATACAACTATATGTGATAAAGTTTGTAAAAGGCTTGCGGCAGGTCCGTCGTTTTCTACGGGTACTCTGGTTTTCTCCACCAATAAAACTGAGTATGAGTGGAACAGACAGTGTGATGACATGTTTCTTCCACCAACAAAACTGAGTCATGATATAACTGAAATAGTGTTAAAAGTGGCATTCAACACCATAACCCTAACTACAAAGTTTGCACCTGCCAAAACACAAGTTAAAAAACACATAAGCACAGCACAAAGAAAGATAGCTTAAGTTTGAAAATGTCAAATATTGTTGTGCTTTCAAATAAAATGTAACTAATTTGAACCAAACAATATCTTAGTCTTGATTTCATTTAATCATAATGAAAAACTCATTTAGGAAAATAATCCAAAGTTGTACATGTCAGTTACTTATCATATTCATCCATATACTTCTTGTTTACATATACATTCAAAATAATATGTACAAGATACAGTAGTATTGAAACAAAAGAAGCGGCCTGTATTGGATATAATAGGTTTCTTTTTTCGCATGAGTACTCAGGTGAAGGCCGAGGTGCGTAGTGTTATATCCCTATGTACTGATAAACCCGATATATTTTGTTAATTGCTATAGTAAAATATAATTCGGTAATTTCTAAGAATAATGTTATCATCATCTTAAATGAATAAAAAAAATCAATTTAATAAATTATACTTGTATAAACAAAGATCGTGTTATTGTCAATCGAGTGCACCTTTATAAAAATCATTCGACCATTCAAGGTCAAGCAATAACAGGTAATTGGATGAACACGATGATGACCGACACATTTGATGTGGAAACCGATTTCGCTCGTCAATTTGATTTACAAAGTTTTTGTCAGTGATGGACAGACTGGTCATTTAAGAAAGGTATGTAATAATATGCATACAAATATATTTTTGTAGGCATTCATACGCTGATAGACAAACACATTTCGCACAATAACATTGTATCAAATCGGATGCGGAATTTTGATAGTTTAAGCTAAAAAAAAAATTAATCACATTGAACGCACGGAAATGATATAATATGGACGAAATAAATTGATATCACACATCTCGTTTCTTTTTTTACACTTTTTTTTTTATTTAATACTTGAGTTAATATACAACTAAATGTGCATTTCTATATATTTTTTCAGATCACTATATACAGCGATGGATCTTTAGCAGATGAAATTTGATGAACATTTTTATAAAAGAACAGACTGGGCATCTAGAAAAAATATCAAATATGGATTACGAGGTTTTTTCTTCTTTTGCCATTTGAATTTTGAATTGGTCAATTGTAAACACAGACCAAAAATCTACGCACGAGTGTAAAATTTTTGCTGACGATCCAGTAAAATTGTAACTGTTTTGTTTGAGAGCGAGTTTAAATAATTTTCCCATTTATTATGACTAGGTGAACAATATTCACCTTGTCACAAATATGGGTCAAATTATTAAAGTACAGCGGCCTGTATCATCGGCCCCTATTATCAGCCTGTAAGTGATATTAGAGGCCACATTTACAATAGCTTTGCTGGGGGTATTATTGTACAAAAATAAGCAAAGTAATTTCCTCATTCATGACTTATCACCGGGTTTGTAACTGGATTAACCCGACTGGTGCCACTAGTGGAGAAGGAACTGCTTACCTTTCCGGAGCACCTGAGTTCATCCCCAGTTTTTAGTGGGGTTCGCATTACTCGATTTTTAGTTTTATGTGTATGATTTGTTTGGTTTGGTTTTATGTTGTTTCACGTCAAATCCACAATATTTCAGTTATATTGTTGCGGCCAATTTTATTGGTGGAGGAAACCGAAGGACCCGGAGAAAATCACAGACCTGTCTCAAGTCACTGACAAACTTTATCACATAATGTTGTACACTGTATGTTTTGTAGATCATTGTTTGTCCTTCTTTTGGCCATTGTGTCGTCTGTCCTTAGATTTACCCTTTTGGTATCTTCAGCAAATTAAGTAAGCATAAAATAATAGAATATAAAAGAGGTTGTCATTGTCATGATTGTATGGTAGTTGGATTTACAACTACCTATGCAATCATTGCCTGTCACCATTGATGTTGTGAGTTCATATCTTGACCAGCATGATATAACTGAATTTTTTTTCAAAAGTGGCGTTAAACACCATCAAACAAACCATAGAATATAACTAAGTAAACACAATATCTTACCTTACATGAGGTGTCAATATCTGGGTCATGAATAGAACATTGGTGAATACAGTTCACATATTGATAGCTCAATGGCAAACCTGTGGAATAAAATTAAAAATCATTAGTCACGTGTTTCATGAGATATAGATTCTCTACAATAAATACAATACGTTATTTAAAATAAGTTACTATTTCATGAATTGAAATCTGACAAATTTTATCTTTGAAATCTATTAAACTAGAGGCTCATCTTTCATTCTACTTGGAGGAAACTTTATACAGAATCTTCCAAAGGTGCTTCATTTGGCTACTCAGTTTCAGAAGAGAAGATTATTTAGAAATAGACCAATCAGATACAAGAATTACCTATGGTGGCCATGTTTGTGAACTGATCGGGACTAAATTAGCAATTATTATAGAGGACCTTCCATAGATGCTTCCTACCAAGTTTCGGTTCATTTGGCCAAGCGGTTTCAGAGGAAAAGATTTTTTAGAAATCGACCAATCAGAAACAATAATTGCATGTGGCGGCCATGTATGTAATCGGATCGGGACGACATGATAAATTTTTATAAAGTACCTTCAATAGATGCTGCCTACCAAGTTTCGGTTCATTTGGCAGAGCGGTTTCAGAAGAGAAGATTGTTTAGAAATCAACCAATCAGAAACAAGAATTGCCTATGGCGGCCATGTTTCTTAAAGGATCGGGACGAAATGAACAATCTTTATAGAGGACCTTCCTACCAAGTTTCAATTTATTTGGCCGAGCGGTTTCAGAGGAAAATATTTTTTAAAATCATCCAATCAGAAACAAGAATTGCCTGTAGCGGCCATGTTTGTTAATGGATCGGGACAAAATGAGCACTCTTTATAGAAGACCTTCCATAGATGCTTCCTACCAAGGTTCAGTTCATTTGGCCAAGCGGTTTCAAAAGAGAGGATTTTTTTTTTAGAAATCAACCAATAAGAAACAAAAATTGCCTGTGGTGACCATGTTTGTTAAAGGATCAGGACAAAATGAGCAATCTTTATAGAGGACCTTCCATAGATGCTTCCTACCAAGTTTCGGTTCATCTGGCAAAGTGGTTTCAGAGTAGTTCTAATAATAAAACCCTAAATGCTCGCTTACTCGCAAGGGTTATAACGGGATGCCATTACACGTAATGGAGCAGCCGCCGAGATTTTTTGCGCTCGCTTACAGAGCTTCTGACGCCTGCATTTATCAATAATAAGACATAATCTTTCCTTTTGTCCATTATTATAACAAGTTTTTATCACCTACCAGTATTTTAGAATGTAATTCCCACAAAATAAAAATCCATGTTTACATTTTGAATTTCGTCATTTCCGGCCTCACTATTTGGATGTCGATACCATATTTGGCGATTTAGGCTACCCTGCAAATAACAGGGTAGCGAGAATGTCCAAGTAGTTACGATTAGAATGTTACATCAGCTTGTAGTAAGAAATACCATATTTAGAAAAGCTCCGCCTTCCGTAGTTTCCGGTTATGGAAAACGATCGATAATTTTGAACAAGGTTGTTGCTAACTTTGAAAAGCATATATTTCTCACCCAAACCGATTTAACAAGGACTGGGATCATCAGTAATAGTTATAATGAAATGTTTGAAGCGTAAATAGTGAGTTTTTATGTTTCAACTGCAACTTTTTGTAGCTCTGCCGAGACACAAGTTTGTCACAGGAGCTACATTATTGCAGCTAGTTTCAGAGGAGAAGATTTATTAGAAATCAACCAATCAGAAACAAGAATTGCTTGTGGTGGTCATGTTTGTTAAACGGATCGGGACGAAATGAGCAATCTTTATAGAGGACCTTCCTTAGATGCTTCCTACATTGTACCAAGTTTCAGTTCATTTGGTCAAGCGGTTGCAGAAAAGAAGATTTTTTAAAATTGTCAAATCAGAAAGAGGAATTGGCTGTGGTGGCCATGTTTGTTAATGGATCGAGACAAAATGAGCTATCTTTATAGAGAACCTTCCATAGATGATTCCTACCAAGTTTTAGTTCATTTGGCTAAGCGGTTTCAGAGGAGAAGATTAAAATATGAAAAGTTAACGGACGCCAAGTGATGGCATTTTTAATTTAATTATTTAACCAAACTGGTTCTTATTAGTATTACATGTACACTTGTAATACCTTTATAAAATTAATTCTTTTATATTCATTTGATATATAAGTAGCGTACGAGTATGAGTGGATCGTACAGTGGGAGTGAGGGTGGGGGTGTAGGGCTATTCAAAAAACAATAAACATAAGCTTTAATGAGCTTTTTACTGATATTACATGTTTATTAGGGCTGCAATTATAAGAAGTGGACCGGACAGTGTGAGGACATGTATTTGGACTGGTATCAAAAACTGGGGGAAGGGGGCAAGTCTTACAACGGGTAGGTAAAAAAAAAGTCATTTGGCTTCAAAGCACACCCTTATCCCTCTTGATTAGCTGAATAATTTTTGCTTCCATACTGCCAATTCAGCTATTTCTAATTTTTCTGCCAAAATAGGTAAGGGAGGGTTAAAAACATTGTTTTGTCTCTCCACACACTTTAAAAAGTGGAGTTGGGGCAAATATATAAATCTTCTCTATATAGGTAAAAATCAAAAAATCAGTAACACACCTTGCCGAGTTGCGAACATGTGGATGGACAATGTGACCTTGACTTTTGACCTACAAACCTCAATATCAATAGGCTTCCTCCTCTCACCATCAGGCATGTGTGTACCAAGTTTCATTTAGATCCAACATTTTGTTCCTAAGATATCGTGCAGAAATGAAAAAAGTATCAAATTTTTGTTCTATTTTTAGAAGTTGTGACCTTGAGCTTTGTCCTACAAACCTCATTATCAATAGGCTTCCTCCTCTCACCATCAGGCACATGTGTACCAAGTTTCATTCAGATCCTACATTTTGTTCTTAAGATATCGTGCGGAAACGAAAAAAGTATCAAATTTTGGAGGGACACTGTTTCAGCAGGTCGTCGGCATACCAATGGGTACGAATTGTGCCCCTCTTCTAGCCGATTTATTTTTATACTCATATGAGTCGGAGTTTCTTCAAAAGCTTGTAAAAGATAAGAAGATTCATGAGGCTAGAGCCTTTAATTTCACATACAGGTATATTGATGACGTTTTATCTATCAATAATTCTAGATTTGCAGAATTTCTTCCATTGATATATCCTCCAGAGCTGGAAGTTAAAGAGACCACCGATACAGCTTCGTCCGCATCATTTTTGGACTTATACCTCGAATTTGACGACAGTGGTCAACTCAGTACTAAAATTTATGATAAGCGGGACGACTTCAATTTTAAAATCATAAATTTTCCAAATATGTGCAGCAATATACCAGCTTCTCCTGCATATGGTGTTTACATCTCGCAATTGATTCGCTATGCAAGGGGCAGTAGCAATTATTCTGATTTCCTGAAACGTCATCTTCATCTGAGAAACAGGCTACTGGACCAGGGCTATAAAAAGATTCGCCTTATTCGATCTCTTAAAAAGTTTATATTCCGATACCAATATCTTGTCGAAATATATTCCGTCTCTGCAGAAAAAATTATAAGCGATGCATTTTCATATAGTGAAAATGTATAAAGATAAAGAAGTAAAAAATTTTTTTGTCAATGTGTGACGTAAAAATATTTTTGACATTTACGTCACCGAATATGGTACTGCTTTGACAACTATTTTACCTATTTTGTTCCTGTATTTAAATACTGTTACAGTGACAGCCGAACCTTTGAACCGTAATGAGAGCGGGAGGTTTGGCGCCTTAAAATCTGATTCAACCCACCATTTCTTTAGAAATGCCTGTACCAAGTCAGGGTCATTACGGTTTTCACAGTTTTCCGGTTGTTGACTGATTTTGTCTGTTTATATAATTATGAGTTTTGACTTTCCCTTTGTAAGATTGTTCGGAGTTCGGTAATTTTGTTATTACCTTTATTTAGAAGTTGTGACCTTTACCTTTGTCTTATGATCCTCAATATAAATAGGCTTCCTCCTCTCACAACCTGGCGTGTGTGTACCAAGTTTCATTTAGATCAGACATTTCATTCTGAAGATATTGTGCGGAAACGATTGCGCCGCCCGGACGCCATTCATCATATTATAAGGCGAGTTCGACTTTGTCGCAACTCGGCTAAAAATGTAAATTAAAAGAAACACAACACAACACAATATCTTACCTTACATGAGGTGTCAATATCTGGGTCATGAATAGAACATTGATGAATACAGTTCACATGTTGACAGCTCAATGGCAAACCTGTGTAAAAAAATTACAAATTATTAGTCATGTTTCATGACAAGATATAGATTCTCTACAATAAATACAATATATTATTTAAAATAACAGTTACTATTTCATGTATTGAATGTCTGATAAATTTTATCTTTGAAATCTATCAAAAATTTTAAAATGACATTTTTAATTATTTAATCAAACTGGTACTTATTAGTATTACATACAATGTATACATTTGACTTGTAATACCTTTATAAAATTAATTCTTTAATACTCATTTCACATTTGATACATGTACATAAGTAGCATATGAGTATGAGTGGGGGCCCTCTAGTCCGAGATTCCTCTGCTGCCCTCTCGATTGTATGGTAGTTGGATTTACAACTACCTGTGCAATCAGTGCCTATCACCACTAAAGTTGTGAGTTTGAACCCTGTTCATGGCGAGGTGTACTTGATACAACATTATGTAATAGTTTATCAGTGATTTGCGGCAGGATTTTTGACATTGCAGGATAAACACATTTATATATATATTGTCGATAAATATAAAATTTAATTGCACTCACTGCAGTTTGCCAAAGGCTCGCTTTTCTACATGTTCCTAAAGCTCATACACATAAATTTTATATTTTCCGACAATGCACATATGTAAGCATACTTTTATTCCGGTGTGTAGAATTTCCGTTTAGGGTTAGGGTTAGCATGGACAAAATAACCTAGTGCAATAATTCCTCTGGAAATTATACACTAAGGCCAAAAAAAAAAAAAAAAAATGTGTGTTTACGGTCACCCGACCTACCCTAATTTTTGCTAGCGACCCTATGAATTTTTACACAGAATTCGGATAACCATTTTTGTTGTTTAACCAGCAGCAATATTTTATTTATTTAACTGCTAGCTTTTTGTCGAAATTGAGAGCAAAGAAGGTAGAAAAACTGCATAATTCGTCATTTTACCGGAAATTTCGAAAATGAAATACCGGAACGACTATTTCCGGTTTTGCCGATAATGAAAAAAAAAAAAAAATTAATCCCGACCGACCCTAGATTTTTTTGACATGTGACAGTAAACACACATATATTTTTTTTTGGCCTAGTGTAACTTGTCCTCTGGAAAGAACACACTGTTACACATACAGTCAAACCTGTCTTAAGCAGTCACATCAAATGGATTACCAAGCACTTTCATGGAACATAATACATGTATTTATGGATGTAAATGAACATAAGTTATGTTGGATAATGTACATGGTGTATGCATTTTTTTTTCAGGTATTCAATGTATAAATGTAATACATTTTCAAATTCTGTTTGTCAAGTAAAATTTTAAAATATGCTTAGTTATTGTGTTTATTTAAGATATGACAATCATATGAACAACTGACAGTAGACTGAGCAAAACATCAATTTAGCATATTATATTCATAATTACCTAAAGAACATCTATTCCCCCCCCCTCCTTCCTTTTGAAATATTACTGTGCTGTGATTTAATACCACACAAATTGTAATAACTCATATTTGTGTAATCTTCAGCAGAAGAAATTTGCTCAAAGTTCCAACTATATACATGTATACATAGCTAGGGAATGAAAATATAGCACAAACATATATATTGACACTGTCAGTCAAAAACTGAAGAAAGTAAAGGGTGTCAGACCTCAAATCAGATTGCAACAATGGAATATTTTAAGCTACTGTAGTTCAAAGTTTATTTTTAAATATGCATTAACGTTTACACATGTCTGTATGTAAATAAACTGTGAGTTCGATAGATCGTATTATTACATGTATATGGGTATAAATTAGGGATGTCAAAATCTCTGGGATTCAATACTCGCGAGTACTCGAGTACTTGGAAGACACCTCAACATTCTGAAGAAATCTATGACCTGAGACTATGACTTTCTACAAAATGGCAGCCGGAATGTTTATACGTTTAGCACCAACAAATAAACTACAAAATGATGGTAAAAATGAGCTGCCCGAAAATCTTGGCTACTATTCATGTACAAGTACAACAAATGTAGGATTTTGCCATTGAAAAACTTTTTCCAACAGTCCGGGCAAACTCGACTAATCAATATGCCCGACCAACAACAACTATTATACAAAGGAAAGTAGAAAATCCATCACAATACTTTTTGATTTTAACAATTTTATTGAGCGGTGATATCCATTACAATCCTGGTCCTGTAAAATATCCGTGCACAGATTGTAATAAGCCAGTGAAAAGTAACCAGAAAGCTATCCAATGCGACTTCTGTGATCTCTGGACACATTTAAAATGTACGAAGTTAACTGTATCAGAGTATAACTTGATGTCGAAAAGTAACGACTATTTTTATTGTGATTGCTGTGAAGATCGACTTCCAAATTTCACACTCGTTTTTTTATTTTTCACGTAATCCCGAACTTAGCACGTCCGTAGGTTCAGAATGTGGATCGATCGAAGTAAACAACATGTCCGATGTCAAGAATGAGGACGTAGAACCAAACATATTTGATGAACTTTAAGACGTAAGAATTAAACATCCAAATAAATTCCAGTGTGCATATCTAAATATTAACAGCTTCAGAAATAAATTCCAATCAATCAAAGAACTGTTAAATGAAAATCTGGTAGACATGATTATCGTCGACGAAACCAAGGACGTATATAAGACTCGACGAAACATTTAGAAATGGTGAATTTCATGTAGATAATTTTCATCTTTGGAGAGCAGACCGGACAGCAAACGGCGGAGGTCTTTTGGTGTATATCCGCTCTGATCTGGCATGCGAGAGAAAAAACAAGCTAGAATGTGAACATATAGAATCATTCTTTACCGAAATAAGTTTCAAAGATAAAAAATGGCTAATATCATTATGTGGTCTTTATAGACCTCCTTCCTCTGTGACAACATATTTATTGAGGACTTTAATAAAACATTTGACAAAATATGATAATATTATTATAATTGGTGATTTAAATTATAATTATCTAGATGATGAAAAATGTGCACCTCTGAAAACAATGTGTGATGTTTTTGATTATACAAACATAGTAAAAAAAGCTACATGCTTTACAAAATATGCATTACCAACTTTAATCGATGTAATTCTCACGAACAAACCAAATTTTTGTCAAAATGTATCAAATTTTAACTGTGGTCTCAGTGATTATCACAACATGATTTCATTTCAGTTAAAAGGTTATCTACCAAAAATCAAAAAGGAATTTATATGGTACAGAAGTTATAAAAATTTTGATAATGAACAATTTATTGATGACCTAAGATCTGTGAATTTTGAAAATTTAACATCAGTTGATGATGTCAACAAAGCCTACTCAAATTTTCAATCTGCATTTGTTGATGTAATTGACAAGCACATGTATACCTATAAAAAAAGAAGGTCAATAATTACACCTGCACCCTAAATGAATAAAGAACTTAGAGGTGCAATTTACAAGAAAAAAATGTATTATAACAAATTTCTTCAAAACAAAAGCGATGCCAACTGGGAGGTACATGTATATAGAAAACAATGAAATTTAGTTACAAAAATTAAAAAGAATTCCATCAAAACTTATTTTTATGAAAGAACTGCTGGTGGCCCAAAATCGTCAACATTTTATTCCACCATTAAAAATAAACCATTTTTGTCAAACAATGGCATTAAATCAAACAATAACATTATTTTATTTGAAAACGAAAAAATTTTCAACGACCCAAAAGAAGTACATGTATCAGAAATTTTTAATAATTTTTTTTATAAATGTTGCTAAAGACATAGGCGATGAAAATATAAATATAGACAAAAGAAAAGTCATCCAAGTATAATAAAAATTGAATAAAATAAAACTGATGATACTGAATTAAGCTTTAGACCTGTGACAGAAGAGTATAGGATTTGATATTGATGGTTGTGCCAATTTTAAGATTTTTGGTGATATAGTCATACCCTGTTGCTTTTTTTATATTTAATTTACTTATTTGTTTATTCACATATCAAATCCTATAAAAATTCTAGTAAATAAATCAATTGAAAGCTCAATTTTTCCTGAAGAGCAACATTCATGTACAAAATAGTTAACAACTTAGTTGATGTCCATGCGGAACACATTCTCACACCATCAGACAACAGAACCAGAGGTAATGCAGCCTACAGAACACTGTATATACAAATGCTGATGTATATCGATATTCTTTCTTCCCGCGTACCATCATCACCTGGAACACCATACCACCAACTCTACGTCAAGTCAACACCATTGACCAGTTCCAGGCAGGGTTAGGGTCCATCACCCTACCAGTGCTATCCCAGATGTAAATACGTTCATTCCGTTTTTAACTGTATATACGATTTCCTCTTAGCTGTACAGAAGGGACATGCGTGGAGAGTCAACACTCAATATAGAGTATTCTCCTGACAGGAAGAAGAAAGCTGCACAGGTACAAAAATGTATCCCCACTGTTTAAAAAGAATAACTCTCTTGATAAAGGAAACTAGACCTGCAAGTGTGTTATCATGCATTTCTAAAATTTATGAAAGAGCTATACATGACCAGTTAATGGATTTTTTAGATAAACATTTTCACCCTGATCTTCTCTCAGCATTTAGTCTTTAGATAGCAACAACACCTTTTTTAAGTAAATTATTTTTTTTTATATAAAATATAGTTTTCAGCCCTATACCAGGTGTCCTAAATTCAAATTTTTAGTCAGTTACCTTCTATCTCTTAAGATAAAACAGCAAGGGTTATGTTTTATTGATAGGGTAACATGCTTTAAATAAACGAAAATTCTTGATTTAAAACAAAAGTGTCCCCACTTAATTGCAAAAAGCCAAAAAGAGATAAAATGGTTTACTTACCTATAAATGTTAATTTAACTTTCCTTTTTCCAAAAATGGTAAGATTTTCACTCTAAATTGAAGTAGCTCTGATGAAAATTGTCATATATAAGGTATCCCTCTAGACGGAAATGGTTCTGAAATGTAAAAAAATCCATCTTGTTACAATATCTAACCAGTAACAGCAAGTTTTCATAACTATGACACTATAATTATGATGTAACAACATTTTAAAGAAAATTTTATAATTTACTTGAGGAATTTAGCCAAGAAAACAATTAAAAAAAAGGGAAAAATTAGGAAATTAATTCAAATTATTTTCAATTTTATCACACATCTAAGAAAATACTATACAGAATTTAAATTTATTAATAAAGAAAACATGTAAAGATGTTATCTTTAGAACAATAAGCCAATAAGGAACTCAGTGTTAAACAATAACATGGAATAGATTTTTCTCACCTGACTATTCCATCTTTTATACACAATACAAACTACAATTTCACTCCTGTACAGAGACAACATTTTTATTAGAAGTCAGTGTCATGGTATATTAAAATTTTGCTATAGCATTCTATATTTTTTAAAGTTCATGACAATACAATATTATTATGAAATCTTGCCATCATTAAAAGAAACTAATTAAAGTTTGTATTGTTAACTTAAATGTACTGAACATTCTAACAGCTAATGTATGTATGTATCATTCATGTTTTCACAAAAAATGCAAACATACAGCTTTTGATTTTTTTTTTTTATTCCATATCAATTTTAAGAAAAGAGTGTGCCAAAACACCCTCAAATTATGTCCTTGTTGGTGGGGTGACTTGATACAATTTCTGAAACAAATGCATTTGGTTGCAGTTTAATTTATAATCCTTTTCTAATTAAGGTAGCCCAAAAAAATACATGCATAAATAAACTTAAAAAAAACTGTAATCTGAAAACAAAAGAACTTTAACAAATTGAATTGTTCATTCACTTACACACAAAAAACTAGGTGTTATGCTGTAGTTTCTCATCTGAAAAATTCTGAAAAACTCTTTGCAACAAAATAATAGCTTTCAATTTTTGAAGTGGTTGAGTAACGATTCAAATGTTTATAATGAATTTAGTTGCATTGAATGAGATGGAACAAGAAATGTCTAAAATTTGTATCTTTGAATTAAAAATTCAAATATAGTTGAAGTGGTTTTTTTTTCCTGAATGATCTAAACAAAAAATGTCTAAAAATTTGTACTTTTGAATTAACTTTTAATTATATTAAAATATTAACCTCCCCCTTCTCATAATCTGTACATAAATTAAATGCATAAATTGCTTCATCATTTTGGTATTGGAAGTTGTACCACTTTGGAAAACCAGGAACAACAGAAATAACATGTCCACAATATTTAACACCATCACTAAACAGATGCTCAATATTCTTTCCAACAAATAATGGTATATTAGTTTGATTCTTTTCTGTAGTAATTTCCTTTAAGGTGTCTTTAATTAAAGTTAGAACATTTTCCTTCAATTCAGCAAGGGAAAATTTTTCATATTTTCCTCTCTCATTCTTCCTAGAAAAATTGAAAATCTTTGTTTAAGAACAGTTTTTCTAAATTTAAGTTGCGACTCAAGGGCTTTCCTTTGTTCATTTTCTGGCATTCTACCAAGACCCTCATCAACTTGAAGTGGACTTTGCCAAAGTCCATAAAAACATACAGTGTTAGTTATATTCTCAGCATCTTTTAGTCTTTTCTTTTCTTTTCTCACAAGATCTTCCTGTTTCTTTTTCATATCCTCTAGACGTTTCCTTTCAATTTCCAATAACCTTAGCTTAAAGTTTTTCCTGATCTCAACTCCTTCCTTTCTTGACTTATCAATCATTAGATTTCTTTCCACTTCACTCAAGCTGTCTAACCACTTGCCTGTCTTGTTGTGCGAGTATAAGAGGTATGATTCATTTGCAAGTAATGTTGAATTAGGTCTGTACCTTAAAAGTTGGTCTAATTGACCAAATACAAACTCTGGAAGTTTATTATGTGTCATTGTTGATTTACTTTCTTCTATCAGCCCGCCGGAGGGATCCCAAAACTTGCCCCCAGGAAGATGATCCATAACCATTTTTTGTAGAAGTGTACTCATTGTCTGAAATAAGCTTTGAAGAAGGGGACACACAATTTCATCAATTTCCACATTTTTGGTCGTCAAGTGCACAAAAAGTGGGTCCTCTGTATCAATTATGTGTCAAATGGAGTATGCTCACCAATTAAAAATTTAGAAATGTCATCTACGTTAGTGGCACCTTTATGAAGAAACTCGATTAAGGACTGATAGTGATGGTTCATATCCAATATGTGACCCTTACCCTCCAGAATTCTCCACAATGGTCCAGTAATGAATTTAGAAATTAAACCCAATGCTTTTGCTCCAGCCAAAAAAAGTTTCTCTTTTATATCTAAAGAAACCGCCTTGAGAAGATCATTTTTTGTACCATGAACAGTGTCTAAAAAAATTGAAATATCTTCATGGTGGTAGTATACTGCATAACCAAGAACAAAAACTAGATTAAATCTGTTATGTTTAAATCTTAAGTTATGAATCGATTCTTTTCAGACTTTTCATTTAAAAATGTTTTCCAGTATGAACTTACTTCATTCTTTTCATCCTCTCCAATGGCAAAACATTTGCAGGCTGTTCTTATTAGACGTAAGATACCACTTTCATGCTTGTGGTATCTTTTCAACTCGGGCTGTATTGCCGAGCCAATATCTTTTCCATCCATAAATAATCGTTCAAATTTCTTTAAACTTTCTTCACACGAGTCAGCTAGACCAACAAGTAAGTGGAGGCCACAAAAAAAGTTGTTCATTTTTGAGCACAAGGTCTTTTGTTTTTCATTTAGTTCATTCCAATTATCAATAACATCAGGTAAAATATCATTTCTAAATTGTTCTAACAAACTATTAAAAGTTTTTTTCGGTTTCAGACATTGTATCCCTGATATTAGCCAATATTTGGTACCCAACATGCATATCGCTGTTCTTCTCTGCCTGGTAGCAGTGGTCATTTATGTCATTAAGAATGTCTTTAAATGTGTCTAAAGTACTTTGTCCACTTTTGTTAAACATTTCCCTTAGTCCTAAAATATAGGAAGTCTGCGTTTCATCAGTCAATACATATGTTTGTATACATTTTCCATATTTTCTCGTCTCGTCTGTATACAGTGTAGTGTGTTCTTTTCCCTCTAGTACTTTGTCCAATTGTTTGTGTGATATGGTTAACTTGGAATCTACAATTCTATTAACAGCTGTTGCAGAAGGAACAGAGTTTGGGACTTTACCACACAGTTTTGAAACTTCCCTGATAACATTACCAACTTTTTCGGACAGCACTTTCAAATTTGTAAGATTCATGACACACATGATAGTTTCTGTAGTGTACTTATATGATGACTTATCGAATAATTCAATTTCAGAAGAATCATCAATGAGACCCTGTAGATATGCAAACTTTGTTCGCATTCCCTAAATTTACTTTTCAATTCATTTAATTCTGCATGATCTTGTTCTGATTGTTTCTGTAAAGTGGTTAGTTTTATTTCATCCGAGTGTATTTTTTTCTTTATCTGAACGTTTGATCGATTTGCTTGTAAATAAAGTTTATAATATTTATCTTTTTGTGCCCTTGCACATGTAAGTTTACTTCTTAGAACTTTTGTATCCTTTTCTTTCCTAAGTACCTGTTTTTGTAAAGTATTCTGACTTTGTTCAGCCTCTTTTTTCTCCAATTTAACATGTTTAATTGAAATATTACTTTGTTTGTGAACCAATCGATCATACTTCCTTTTCAAAAGTTTATGCTTTTCTGTTACAGTTTTTAATGATTGTTTTTTTACAGTTAATTTTAAGTTTGTCTTTCTAGTTTCAGCAGACATTAAATTCAAGTTCGTGTTCAAATCTTTTATAATATTCTGTTGTACAGCAGGAAGTGCTGTGCATGTTGGAACATGAAATATTGATGCAAGAAATTCGTCTTTATTTTTTCCTCGCTTGACCTTTACATTTTGTATATTTCTATGAATTTTTGCAATTAAAGCAGCTTGGTTAATATTTTGTTCATTAAAATTCAACAATTTAATAACCCACTTGGATAAGCAGTTTCCAATTTCTAGTTGATGTTTTTTCGCAAAATTGTACAGTTCAATGGCCAATTCAATACTAAATTTGTTCACAGGTATTGAAGGCAAATCATCCACGCTATTGATTAAATGTTTTGGAGTTATTGAATATTTCTCTAAAATTTTCATTTAATATTTCTCTAAAATATTCATTTTTAACAAAATTCCAATATCAGAATACTACCAGATATTACAGTTTGTGTTGATTTTTCATTTTCAGCTTCAGATTTGACTGGATCACCAGTAAAAATGGACTTCGAATTTGTAAAAAAAATCTCCAGATGAATCAGTTTGACTTATTTTATGAAATTTAAATAAACGATTTCTACCTTTCTTCGGCTTTTTTAAGATTGACTGTGAAAATTCTTCTTCGTCCGCACCATCAAAATTTCTCTTCAATGAAGTACTAACCTGTTGAGTACTTTCAGAGTTGATAACTTCAGTCTGTAGGTCAGTTTTATCCAGTATAGGTTGCTGAGACAATTCCTCGTCTTCTCTGTCTAATGAATCCAGCTGTTAGAAAGAGATATATATCATACATATTTTTTGTAATAAAATCTATGGACGTAACAAAAGAAATGTACTGCATTTGCATAAATAAATACTTAATGGAAATTCAGATTCAGATTGATTGCTATTCTTTAGGTTCCAGTTACTATCATGACTATGATGAAATAAAACAAAATCAAGCTTGACCGACCTGTATTTGATCAATCTATAGGTTTGGTCCAATTTGGCTCTGGTTATTGAGAAGAAGATCAAAATGTGAAAAGTAAACGAACCCCGGACGCCCAGTCATGCCATGGCAAAAGCTCACCTGAGCTTTCGACTTTGGTGATCTAAAAATAATAAAAGGTAGACTTTTCACAACACAAGCAATGTAAAACAGTCGAAAATATATATTTTATTTATACAAATGTACTTACTAGCAGTGGCATATACTGTGTGAGAGAATAATGGGTAAAGTTGTCTGGGTCAATTTGACTATCTTGATAATCTTCCTCTAGAAGTTGGTCAAGTGTCTGTGCTGAGTCTGAGTCTGAAGGCAGAGAAGGAACAGTACCTGGAATCAAAAAATGTTCAAGCAATTTTTCAGCCAGATCTGAGTTGGGAAGATACCCAATAGATAATTTCATAAAGACTTAATCTTTACTTTATGAAGATCGATTACTGGCAGTTGATAACACCTGAAATTTTAAAAGAATGTTTTTCTCTTTCTAAGTCTCTCCATGAGAAAGGAATTTATTCTTAGTACTCATATATTAACCATGTAAGAACTAAAAATAAAAATTGATCTTGGAAATCAAGATATGAAAAAACAATTCTTGTAAAAAATATTACAAAAATATACTAAATAAAGACTATGAAGAAATATTTGATAATAGATTAAAATTGATAGATAATAACAGTAAATTCTTTCTATTCAAAGCATTGAAGTCTGAAAATAAGTCGGAATTTTACTTGAAATATCCAGGTTTTGAAATAAGATTAGTTTGTAAATTTAGACTAAGTGACCACTCTCTGGCAATTGAAACGGGACCATATAAGAAAATACCTCAGCATTTACGAACGTGCAATAAATGTGAAACTCTTGATGACAAAAACCATTTCTTTTTAAATTATTTTAAATCCGACTAACATCAAGCAGGTGAAATCTTTAGGCTCCTTCATTAAACAGTCATTGGAACTGAGGACAGGGGGCACTTGATTCTATTTGTTCTATTGTGTATTGAATTTGTCTATATGTTGTACATTGTATGTTTATGTATTGTCGACTATTTAATGTAGCCATTGACCCTGATTAGGGTGGAAATTGTACTTAATAAAGTTATAAATAATAATAAAAAAAGTACCAGTGGTAGTAGTCTGAATTTCCTCTGGAGGCTCTTCTTGTGAACTGAATAAATCCAGTTGTGTATCACATGCAATATCATCCATAAATAACTTCAACAGCAATTACTGAAAACAAAAGAAAGTTGTTGAATTAAAATTTAAATATATTGTCAGTAATGATTGTAACAGGTGTATGAAATATTAAAATGTTTATGCTTGCCAAGGGAAAGTAACCTTAGAAATCGGAATTCACTTTGGGCTAGTGCCGTAGTAGTGGATTTGTGTATGCTACAGAGATGCAGCTAACCGTCGGCCCTGTCGGACAGAATTTTAGAGGGTCCGGCAAATGACGTCTTTGTGTCAGACCTAATGACCGGCAAACATTTTTACTGCTTGGGGTTTTCAAAAATCAAAGTCGGTCCTGGTTACCTCTTAGACCCCTAAGCGAAGGATCTTTGATTAACGTTAATAAAGTCAAAAGTCGTAAACAAATCGGTAAAAAATTCTGTTCCTTTCTGTTTATGCTAAATTTCGGGAACCAGTTCCCATTCCGGATTTTATTTCGTATCCTATTGGTAATCGTTGTAAATTGTAATTTTATCATTTCCGTTAGGGCTGCATGGCCAATTAAGTTTACGGAGGGGTCTAAATCTGGAAAAAAAAGCACCCACTACCTATCGATTTATCTAGAGAATAAAAAAGCCAAAAGGTCGGCATATGAAAAGGAGAGGCGACCGGGGCGGTCCTTTAATCGAAAATGGAAGGACAAAATGAACAAACAAATGACGACTTGATATCAAATTCAAAATACTCGTTAGAGGAATAATAAAATCTTACCAATATGAAGTATTGATTATTTTCAAGTTTATTTGAAGTTTTTATGAATGTATTGTCAAAATACCAATTAATCAGGTATTGTCTAAACCGTTATATAAACATGTCTAGTGTCACAATTACCACCAACACCTGTAAATTGAGGCTCTTTCAAGGAAATTCTTTTTTAAATAACATTTATTTTTACAAAATAATTAAAGGCAAATGTTCCTGTATTACAAAAAAAAAAATACACGAGTTTCCGTTTTGAAAATATATGAATACAGCATATTTTAAACTCCAAGTGAAAATATAAATACATATAAAATATTCAAAATTAATTAGAAATAAAATAGACTTAATTTAGATTTTTTCCCTGCTATTGCTCGAACCCTTGAGCACTTTAGAAAACTGCCAAAACACACATACACCAGACCAGAAGAAGCTGACGTAACTTCTTTGTTGAATTCCATTTGCAACTTTGATTTTGTCGTTACCATTGTTATTGTTCAAATGTGCCTGGCTTTTAAGAAAGGGCTCAGCAGATCACTAGATTTAGATTAAACTTAATTTATTGTTAACTATATAACATTTGGATCGGACACAAGTTATTCCAACTTACAAAGGTCCTCTACAAGATCACTACAAGAGAGATCACTTGACAGAGGCAGAGCCTTAAAAAGCGTACATTTAATTCAGAGCACACTACACTGCAGAGCAAATATTGAACAATTCAACCACCAGTGTTTTGAGAGGAGTGCTAAAATATGTGAACCGCTAGACATAGAGGTTAAAAACCATAGAATATGCGGGTGACAAATAATGAGAGTTAATGTTGAAGCAGAGAGTCCGGAAGACTACTTTAGGAAGTCATATTAACTGTACCTTTTCTCTACTGTACGCTAAATGAAATAAAAACAAGGTTTACCGAACAACACGCCAGAACCGCTTTGGGACTACAGTTGGTTCCATCAATTATTGAAAATATTGCTCCATAACTGATATTATCATTTTTGACTAACTACTAACTAGTCATCAGTACTACTGTATTATGTATATCATATAAATCATAATTAATAGTCATACTTGTATCTGACTCCCAGTCAAGTAGCGAGAACATATTAACCTGTCCAGGCAGGGGTCTCTATATAAAAGATAATAGCTGAAACGATACAATTTGTTCGTAGTTTTGAAAAAGGGGGGGGGGGGGGGGGGGGCTAACATGTCCCCGGTAGACAAGACATTTCCACATCACTGCACCATGTATATTGTGAGAAAAATCAGATTAGAATTTTCATTAATATGAAATTTAAATTCTCAAAATTCACCGGCAAGTGGAAATTCGAATTGTCTGAACGACTGAAGTAGTAAAGACTGAATCTGAACGACGAGTGAAGTGAACAAAAGTTGTTAAATCTTAGAATTTTTACTGTTTTGAAGTCGAGGTAAAGTCATTGGGCTGTTTATCAATTAAAAAATGCAATAAATGGGTTTGGCTGTACACTTACTACTCTTAAAACACTATTTTTAAACACTACAGTTAGTCTACACTTTGATCGTCTGCTCACAGCTGTTAGTCCGAGATTCCAACGTTGAACGGCTACAAGCAACTTTATCAATGCCGTTAAACGACAGAGGAATCTCGGAATAACAGCTGTTAACTGTTGACAAAACTTTTATCAACTTCCGGTATGGAATATGAAGAGTTATCTTTCTTGACATGTTTTGGGTGCCACAGGAGAATTAAAAATACAACGCAAGTACGGGGAAATATCCGACCCCTGTAGTTGTAACTTGTTGAATTAATAATAAAAGTATTTGAAAAGAACATCAATGGTTGCATATATTTCGTTCTAAATATATTGATTGCATTTAGTAATGTTGACTTAATGATTAACATAGTATTTTTTTAGGGAATTTCCTTTAGCAGGTGAAATACGCTAAATATAACTATTTGCCTATAAAAATATGCGTACTTTCGGAATCGGGAATACCAGGTTTTTCCATACAACACCGTATAAAATCGAAGGATTACGAGGACGCCATTTTAAGAAATCTATAAAAAGGACTGGAAGCGCCACCTAGTGAGCACGGTGGTTGCTAGTCATATAACCTTTAACCCAAGTGTGTAAGCAAAGCAGCCGACCGTGTCTTCCGTGACCCTGGTGACCCAAGCTTTTAAAACGGCACAGAAATTGTTTTTTTTTTAAATGGGCATTAGCAAAAATGGCGGAAATTGGCATCTTGAGGCTTTCTTATGTTATTTTACCTGTTTGAATCTCATTTTTGTTAAGATACTTGGTAATTTCCAACTAGGTCATCACTATTATTGTTTGACAGTCACAGGGCCCGTGCTCGCTACGACGTCATCTAATGAATATGCAAAATAGCCGACCCTCGACTTTACAATACACGACGATATACCTTTTCCATCATTTCCGAAATTTACGTCCTTTTTAACTACTCTGAACTTGGAATTATTCTCAATTTCATAGTTCTGTATGATTCCATGTACATCAGATACAGATTTAGCTGATATTTCTGTCATCTTTCCGTATTCTTTGGGTTTTTAATCAAATGGATAAATCTACCGACCGATCTATTTGGGTTTTCCCGCCGAGAGAACTAAAATAAATCTCAAATATTAGAGAGTTCCACAAAACTAATAAAAGAAATCAAATACGGTAAAAATTGCCGGATCTGGCTAGCCGCCATAGGATCTATGGTCCACCCATTCAATCGAGCTGTCGTTCCTTACGAAATCTCAAAACTTAACTTCCGCGTAGAAACAAAAATTATTGTCAGTATGTCAGAAGAGATTTAATAAATTAAAAAATATCAATATAAGTAAAACAAGCTAACAAACAGTCGGAAAGCAAACTCATTAATGGCGTCGCTGGTAAAACCACGGGTCACGTGATTCTCATTTGAAAATGTTGACATTTTCGTCGGTCATGAAAATCATGGAAAATTGTAGAACAAAGACCTCGTTTATTTATACCGTAGAAATTATCGAAACGTCTTATATTGTTTTCTTTTCAGCAATAATTACTTCCACGATTTGAGTTAAAACGGGAGATTATTATTAAAATTTTGATGATTTAGAGGGTGACCCCCTCGATGGAATGTCACCATCGCATTGGAATAAAATGCAAATATATTAAGTTTGCAGTATAGTGACATTCCCAAACTTCACACTGCGCTAGGTTATATATTTATTTAACGAAATGTTTCTCTGGTACACGTTTTTATTCATTAATAAAAAATTGTGTCAGCTTTTAGTGCCGAAAAATTGTCAGCCAAGAAAGATAACTCCGTACCGTCGCATTGAAATAAAATGCAAATATATTAAGTTTGCAATAGAATAACATTCCCAAACTTCACACTGCGCTAGGTTATATATGTATTTAACGAAATGTTTCTCTGGTACACCTTTTTATTCATTAATAAGAGTTTCTGTCAGCTTTTAGTGCCGAAAATTATTCAGATTCAGAAAAATTGTCAGTCAAGAAAGATAACTCCGTATGAATTTCCGTATTTCTAAAAATAAATTTAGAACTAACCTAATGACTTAAAAACACGCTGTGCACAAATGTTAATGCCGATGCAGGCTGCTATTTTAATAGCATATGCATATAATTAACAACAAATTTTGGAATATACAAACATTTATATATGGTCTCCTATCCCCAAAAGAAAGGATAGGCGACTGAAATGTACAGGTCCACCGGTTTTATTCTAGCAATTCAAGAAAAAACATTTCTATATCCTTTTGATGAATCATGAACAGAACTCGTGTAATTTTTTTCTAGGCATGAAAATAAAATTCAATATAAAGATAAAAAAAAATGTATAAATATTTAAAGAAAATGTATATAGTCATCTGTCAAAAGTATTGGGAAATGTAAAAAAAATCCCTATATAATCAACCAAAACCATATTTTTTCAAAAAAATATTGTGAAGTTATTTCTGGATAGATTTTAACAAATTTTACACCAAAACATTCAGAATTGTCAATGTTTTGATTGTTTATTTACTCATTATGTTGTTATGAGTTATTTTTATTTGTACACGACAAATAAAAATTGATTTTGATTTTCCTATACATTTCAACTAAAAATAAATCCTAAAAATTAACAATCATGGAAAAATTATGTACAAATAAAAACCACTCGTATAAAGATTTGAGCAAATAAACAAACAAAATATAGACAATTCCGAATGTCTTGGTGTAAAATTTTTTACAATCTATCCAGAAATGATTTCACAATATTATAACCAGTCATTTCTCTATTCTATAGTAAAGGGATGAAACTTTGCATGATTGTTAACTACTATTAGAAGGTGTGTCGCATATCATATTCTTGTTTGTCCTCCAAAGGTCAAGGTCTCAAACTTTTCATGGGACCCACAGGGGCTCGCAGTTATATTTTCACATCACCAGGTATGTATTAAAAAGAAGAAGGGAGGACACTTTTTGGGGGGCCAAAAGTGAAAGTAGAGTTTCGGCACCTTTTTTCGCTTCAAAAACGGTTTAGTCTTTGTTCTTCACATAAAATTAATGCAAATATCGATGTTTTATGCTGATTGACTGGTTTACAGTGGAATAAAACTCGTTTTTAAATTCCAAGCGGTTTGGACAACTTCTTAGCATACTCAATTCCGGTTTATACGGACTAAATATCAAGGTGAGTTTTCATTGGTCGAAGGATTTAAACTGGCATTTTTGCGGGAAATTATTTACTCATCTTGTCAAAAGATATTCTTAAAATGCTGTCTTCCTATATTTCCAGATTGATTGAGACAAGGAAAAAATATATTTTAATGCAAGAGATTTAAGTTGTCTTTTTTCCTACTTTTTAAAATTATATTTCGATTTTTTTATTTCTATCAATATTATTAAGTCCGTATAAATCGGAAATGAGTATGATAAGAACTTGTCCAGACCGCTTGGAATTTAAAAACGAGTGTTATTCCACTGTAAACCAGTCAATCAGCAAAAAACAACGATATTTGCATTAATATTATGTAAGAACAAAGACTGGAGCGTTTTTGAAGCGAAAAAAGGTGCCGAAATTCTACTTTCACTTTGGGCAGCAAAAAAAGTGTCCTCCCTTCTCTTTTAACATATACCTGGCGATGTGAAAATATAACTGCGAGCCCCTGTGATGGGACCCCTATATTGTGAACTACAGAAAATCGTGTCCGCTCCAATTATTGTAGAGGGATGCTATTTTGCATGATTGTTAACCACTGTGAGAAGGTCTTACTTGATTCATTTTTGTCCTTCAAAGGTCAAGGTCTCAAACTTAGGGTTTTTCATGGGACGATAATTTTGGTACCCCAACAGATTCTTTAGATATTGACTTTATTTTGCAACGGCGGGGTCCTTAGAGATAGCTTCCATCTCCATGTCATCTAGTTATAGTATTATTATTATTATTATTATTATCTTATATTAGGGGTGATATTGGTCGAGGCTTGACATAGCATGTAGTATAAGTTTGATCATGTATAATTCTTCAAATAACACCCGAATAGGGATGCGATATAGGGTAGGTGATACATGTCTTGCAAAGTCATGCATCATGCATAATACAAATGTATGTATTTTACTCCAAGTATATAAATAATAATAATAATAATAATAATAATAGTGATAATAATACTGAATAATAATAATAATAATAATGAATAATAGCTTTTTGTTGTTTTTTTTTCAAGTTAAATGTTTGCGTAGTGCAAATAAATCATAACTTATTTATAATAAATTAGAAATAACATTTACGGGGGAAAACCCACTATATAGCCATTTTCCCCCCTACTTGTAAAGGGGGGGATGGCTATATAGCCATTTGTCCGAGGGAAATTCTACTACATGTGGTATATAGCCACCCCCCGCCCCCCCTGATAAGGAATGGGGAAAAGATGGCAATATAGCCATTTTTCCGGGGTAAAGATGGCTAGGGGAGAAAATGGCTCTAGAACACCGGCAGTGGTGGCGTGACTGAAAAAGCAGTCTACGTAAAGAGCAACACAGCAATACCAAAATAAAATATAAAAATACAACACAAGACAAAAATAGGGGGACACACGCTGTGGTGTGGCTCAAAACCAAAGTCAACGATATTAATACAAAAATTCTACAAACTACTTATAGACCAAATAGCTGCAGACCAAAAAAATACCGCCAAAAATGTTTTAACATTATATTGAAGAACTCATTTCTCCCGGTAAATAGCTACGAGTACGACGAACTGACAAAGATCTTTCCACGTTTCAACTTTTATTCACCTTTGTCACGTAGCAAAACTCCCACATACTCGTACATTATATTTTAATTTTGACTAACAAAAGTATTGACCTCTGACGGGTCACAAATCAGGTTAACATGCATACGAAATATTTGTTAATATATTAATAACGACTAATCGCAATATACAGGAAGTACGGAAAGTCTCTTAGGTATGATCTTTGTGGCAACAGACAAGCATAGAAACATTCCGAAAAGAAAGACGCCATATTATCACCATCTTTCTACTACACGTTAAAGGGAAACTTCGCGATTTTCCCCTCTCCATGAACTCCCCTGGTATTATTTAAAATTTGCACTCTATGCCATATTATAGGTATTCTCATTTTGTTCATAATTACATTAAATTAAAAGTTTTTTTTATTATACAAATAACTAATTGTGATTTGTTAAATGTTGTCAACTTCTTTCAGTGTATTATGTTTTGGTGGAATTTTATCACCAGAATATTCGTCCTTGACATCAGTATGTGGTTTAATGGAGGCTTCAGATGCAGACCTATATTTAGCAGCTTCTTCCTTGGCTTCATCTTCATCTAAACCAGCAGAAGGTTTTGTTCTATTGCGTATTACTTTTGGAAAGATATCATCCGGATGGAGTTCATCGACCACCATTTTCGGTGTAAGAGTGTACGTTTGATGGTTTCTCTTGTCTCTTGCAAACTTGACACGAGTACCGCAATTTTCCTCAGATTGGGGTGTTTGAATTTCTATCCTGGCCGCTTGATTATATTTCGGTAATGACGAAGTTGGAGCATTTCCCATCGGTTGCTATTTCTTTAATTCCATATCTATCAAGAAAATTAAAATTAAAATCATTGCCAACATTAACCATTAATTATTTAATACCATTATTCAAACAGGCCTCCTGAAAGTGTAACAACATTACATAGTAATGATAAAGGCCAAGAGGAGTTCCAAATAAAGATCTGGACTTCATGGTCGTGATCGTATGGTAGTTGGATTTACAACTACCTGTGCATCAGTGCCTATCACCACTAAAGTTGTGAGTTCGAATCCCGTTTATGGTGAGGTGTATTCGGTAACAACATTATGTGATAAAGTTTGTCAGTGACTCGCGACAGGTCGGTGGTTTTCTTCTGGTACTCCGTTTTCCTCCATCAATAAAACTGACCGCCACGATATAACTAAAATATCGTTGAAAGTGGCGTAAAAACACCATAAACCAACCAACCAACCAACCAACCAACCAACCAAATAAAGATCGATTAAAAGAATAACAAACGTAGTATATAAATATATATATTAAGAAATCGCAACTAACTATTCACGAAACACGGTACAATGTTTTGACTAGTCTTGTGGCATTAAAGTCATAAAAATTATAGGTTGCTCAAAGAAATTCTAATTATACGATTTTTTTCCTGAGGATCTGCCATCCGTTTGGGGATCTCAGAGGTTCATTCAAATAGAAGAAGACCCATGTTAAGATGAAATTTTAGACAGCCTTTTCTGTTTTTGAGACATTCTGTTGTAACCATTCAATTTATCAATTCATGAATTTGTTGTAGAGGTTTTCTCATGTTATGTTTTTTGTACTTGGAATATTTTGTGGAGGTAAATAGTCTGGCACAGTCATATGAATTATCACAATTGTGCAGTTTACACTTTAATCGGTTTCATAATTAGCTTTTATGGAGTTGTTTTCAAAACAGGTCTAGTTTTGCTTACATTAGTTTTCCTATTACTAGTATACGTTAATTAAATTGACAATATCAAATTTCAATATGATTTTCAACTGAATTAAAAGTAAAGGATGGAGAAAACTGACGGATTGCGAATTGTCTTTCTGATCATATGCCCATACAGTATGTGTCATGTTTGCTAATATGAAACAGAAACACACTATTTGCCAGATTTATGTCATTGGCATATCCATTTGTTTTACTTGTAATGAAATTTACTTTCTTACCCTTTGCATCTGATGGTGTGTATTGTTGTGCTAAAATATGTTGATCTTCTCATCACAGTAATAACAAATGAAATGAATGGTGGACTTTACATCGAATGAAAATGCTTTCTTAAATTATTTTGTACATGAAATCACAGTACACTTGTGTTGATAAGGAACACAAAGTCACAGTAAACCCTGACGTTTGACTAACCAAAAAATATTCATCTTATTTAACATTTGTGGTCATTGGTTGTTGGATATAAAAGATAAATGATTTTAAAACATAATTTAATTCATGAGTTTGCATTTGAAACATTATTTTCTTTGGGGCCGTAGCTATAATCCAACAGTCCGATAGTCCGACAAATGCTTTAAACTGATGAAAGTTTTGAAAAATAATTTGGCCAAAAATGATATATTCGTAATTTCAGGATATGGGCTATTCATTTTTATACGCCCGTCAAAATACGGGCTTTTTATGGCATACCGCTGTTCGTCCGTCCGTCCACGCCTCGTACGATAACATCTCTCACTTGTTCCCTCTTTTACTGATAGGTCACGTCGTGACATACATTGTATTGATAAAAGGGGGAGCAAGTGAGAGGTGTGATTTTAGTCAGTTTGGAAAACGCCAATTGGTTTAAAAAATTCCAGCATATTAATTACTGTTCTCACGCTGAGCAACTGACCTTCAATTGTCATAAAGGGGGGGGGGGGGGGGGGGGGGGGGGCGTATCATGGCACAGTTGTTTATTTTGTCATATTCCGATGCTGTTTCTTTCCGTGATATAAGGGGTCACTTAGGGAAAATTCCTTCAATCGTAACTTTTTATATATATGCGCTTGTCGTAGAAGGCGACTATAGCAGGATCACCCGTCGGAATCCCGGGGAATATAAATAGGACCAACTTGTCGTCGGAAGAGACAGAAAAACAAGTTCCCGTGTTAAGTCGTTACCCATGTTGACCCATCCCAGAGTCCCCTCTTTCTGATTTTTTGCTTACAAACTTTTCTCATCCTGAATATGACTGAAATATTGCTTGCTGGACCTTAATCAATCAATCAATCAATCAATCAATCAATCAATCAATCAATCAATCAATCAATCAATCAATCAATCAATCAATCTACTTGAATAAAGTCTGAAGTAGTCGCTACTAAAAAATATACGGGATACTTACACTACCGGTTCATCACGACTGGATCCAGGTTTTTATGGAGTCCGTGTTGTTCATATATGTGTTTTTTGAGTTCTTGTGTGGCCCTGCCAATTGTTTGTCCGTCTATGATATCGTGTTTCCGATAATCTGGACCTTTCTTTGGTGAGTAAACGGTTCGGTTTCTGGCCCCATATTACACATGTTATAGTGTTAACTTTCAAAGAAATAAAGCATTTGTCGGACTATCGGACTGTCGGACTATCGGACCGTCGGACTATTGGACTGTCGGATTATAGGTCGGACCCCATTTTCTTTATATTGGTGTCTAAAACATATTTTGTGTTTTGTGTTTTATTTTTCTTCGACTTGTTGCCAGTTTTTCTGGATTGTCTGTTTTTGATTGACCATTCCTATATTCTGATCATTCCTTGCATATAAATTGATCAATTAATCATTTAATCAAATTGTTGATATATTTTTTTAATAAAGTTTACTGTCAATAATCATATAAATTATATAGTTATATAGTACTGTGATCAGCGTAGCCGGATGGTTAGACGGAAGTTTTCAAAATTCAAGCAGACTTTACAAAGTACTAGTTCTGCAGGGGTTTAATACCCGCAAGTCACATAATATTTAAAACACTTTTTTAAGCCTTAAATTGTAAAAGGTTAAATTTCATAGACGCAAGAAGAAAATAATAAACTGTAAATTCTTTGAAAATAAAACACTGCTCAAACAATTGTGTGACGCCAGAGAAATATATGAAGAAAATAGAATTAACATAGAGACCTAATGTGTAACTTTTTAACTAATGGACCAACCATTTTGAAATTAATTGTCTTAGTTTTTATATATGATATATTAATATGTATGCATCTAGAACAAAAACAATGTTAATTTGAAAACTGGATTTTTAAGATTTTTTTCTGAACATTTTTAGAAGTCAAACGGACTATACTTACCAATGATTTTGAAATGTTAACAATAATATCCATTGAAGTTCAATGTATAGCAACAGATCATGTATTGACAATTTAAATGTATACATAATGTCGTTTCGGTACTCAATAGTTGTTCATTTCGGTATATATACTGGTATATAATAGGCCGATATGGTTTATGAACATAACACACAAAAGACTGTATTTGATGTATTAGCCGTGATAAAATACACACGTTACTGATTCACTGTGTACAAACGGACCCGGCAAAAAATGTTTGGACTCGTGCAAGAATCGTCACTTTGTGCTTTTTTTTTTTAAATTATTGATATAAGTAAGCACGGGGCGAAAGAAATGGGTCATGTCAAAATGGCAGGACCCGGTTTCGTGAATGATGTTACAGCATGATGACCCGGTTTTGTTCCAAAACAAATTACGAACAAACAGGAACCAAAGCCTTTATTTTCTCTGGAATAACATTGAAATTATGGCTTTTGTAACCATAATGTCCACTAGATGGATTCAGTTCAAGGTATTTAACTTTCAACATTAGTGAGCCGTGGTTTTCCGTCGAGTGTTTTATTACTTCTTCAAATAGGACGAAGGTTGTTTTACAGTAATAACAATGGTGCGGATGATTTTCTCTAGAATGTTTTATTAAGTCATCGAATTGTGGAAATATTGTACCACAATATAAACAATGGTGGCTGTGGATTTATGTTGCCTAGGTTCTTGTTTGTTCGTAAATTTTTTTGGAACAAAACCCAGGTCATCATACCTGAAGAAAGAAAGCTGTAACATCATTCACGAAACCGGGTCCTGCCATTTTGACATGACCCATTTCTTTCGCTCCGTGCTTACTTATATCAATAATTAAAAGCACAAAGTGACGATTCTTGTCATCTTTATTCATCAATCGTTCCTTCAATACATTTCGTTCCATTCAATGTGAGCAATTCAAAGAGAAACTGAGCGAAATTCGGGGTTGGGGTCAAGCTAATCGTCATTTTGCGGCACATTATCGCTTATTTCTCAATTAATATACGATGACATAGCCAAAATGTTTCATCTGACAGCAAGAAATGGTTAATAAAGCATTTATTTCCCCCAAGTTCATGCAAAAAACAAATAAATAAACAGAATTCTTACCTTCTTCTTGCCTTCTTACAGTCCGGTTCCGTTCCGGAATTAGATATGCACGAGTCCAAACATTTTTTGCCGGGTCCGTTTGTACACAGTGTGGTTGTAATAAGAGAACAAAATGATAAATGTGATGACACTAGCCGGCTAACTGTAGCTCTTATGGTTTTTTGCCCCTCCCCCGCCCTTGCAAAGAAAAAAAAAAGCAAAACAAAAAAACAAAAAACAAAAAACAAAAACAAAACATAAGAGCTACGGCTTCTACAATGACACCCAAGGCAAACTTGCACTGATTTGACAGATATCAATGTATGGATTATAAACAATGCCACAATTCATACCTATATGAATAGTTTTATAATTCCTCAGCCCCCCAAAATGTGAACTCTTCAGCAGTTTCAGGTTGATTAACATTACACGTATCTTTTTCTGTTAAATCGCTGGTTTCTCTCACTTTGTCAGATATGATCATCTTGCCTGACGTTCGTATTATTATCTTTTAGTCCACATGGAGACGTTGATTTTGTCTCTCTATCTGAATCAATAGCTGTACTTTGTTTTGTTGATCTTACCTTTACTAACCGAACCATCAGATTTACAGCATGATTCACGCTACATATATGTTATCTAATATAAACGGTAATATTGCCTTTATCGTTCGAATTCATTGATGCTTGATTAAATTGTCACATTGAGGTGTTATTCTATTCATTGGATTAAACATTATATTTAAAGGAAAACTAGAAATAAAATATATGTGCATCTCTATTCAATTTAGCTTATTGGGTATTTAAGGAGTACCTGTAAAAGAAGAAACGAAACAAATAGAAATGAAAAGAAATGAAACAAACAGAAACGAAACGGCACTTTACAAATTTACACGAAACGAAATAAAACAATGAAATTCACCAATCTTTTGGTCGTCCTTTATTAATATTATGAATTGACTTCAGGGTAATTAAAACAAAATCTGTAAGACAAAATTGAAGGGGAGATTCGTGTAACTTTGGACTATTTCTTACACATGTTATTAAAATATGAATATCTTCATTTACATTTGCCGTATTTCGTTTTTCTTTGTCATGCATAAGGAAAGCCCCCTGATACTAAAAATAGTCTCTAAAGCATTCAAACTTTCGATATAACTCGCTTGAAAATCACATATATTGACAAAAGTGTGACTAATAAGTCCGAAGCCACCGACGGCTCGGGTGGCTCAATGAGTAAGGTAGTTGGATTACCTAACAACTCATACAAGCCTATCACCAATACGGCGTGAGTTCGCACCCGGCTTTGTAAATTACAAAAAGGGTGCACTCGACTCGCAGCCGCAAGTGATAAAGTTTACCAGTTGCTTGCCCATGGCTGGTGGTTCTCTCCGGTTACCCCGGCTTCTTCCACCACTAAAGCTGGTCGCCATGATATAGCTGAAATATTGCTGAAAGTGGCGCTAAACACCAAAAATCAAATCAATCAATCAACCGAAGCCCACGAATTTTCAATGACAGAATGAATAGACAAATCGCTCTGAAAAGACTCAATATAACGTTTCTGTAATGTTTTTTTTTCTTCATCAATATTATTTTCAAAAATACATGTACATGTAGTAGTTTTTAATATCAAGATGTTCATTTTTTATCAATAAAAACAGTAGAAATATTTATGATATACTCTGCAAAATATGAAACGCATAATGGATTAAAAAAATGATGTGTACTTCAAATCGATTTGTTCAGAAATGCTTTGGTATATTGAGATCAAATTTCACAAACGGATATCATACAGGATACTGAACAAAGATTTGAAAAAAAACCTAGTGATATACGATAAATTGGGTCAATTTCCGGACACGTTAAAGTCAGTATCTATATAATTGTGATTACCATATGCGGTTAACACTATTCCACATCTCCTTGGCAGGGATCGAATCAAATTTTGTATTCGGACCTGTGGTATCCTTTGCCATTCACGTTTCAACGCTTGCCTGAGTTGTTCCAATGATTGAGGTGAGGGTTAGCGTTGGCGGACGCGTCTATCAAGTTCGTCCCAAAGATGTTCTAACAGTTGTTATTGAAAATGTTAGAGGTAAAATTAACGAAGCGAGGTAAAAACTCAATGTACAATTAGAACCAAAAATGGCGATCACGTGTGTGAGGTAGATCATTGGTTCTAGCCCCGGTCGGTTCACAAGCATGCATGCAGCATTAAGGAGTAAGGAGAAAGTATTGGCTGGTTCTGAATCAGGATTAATGCGTGGAACGACACAACTGTCTTGTGTTCAAAATAAGAACTAATATACGTTAGTGTAGATAGTAAATATACGTTGGTTGAAACACGTGCCTGTGAGTTCGATCCACGGTCTGATCAAGACTATGAAATTGATATTGTTTTGCTTCTCCACTAAGCAAGCAGCTTTAGGGGAAACAGCATAGAATGGTTGGATCGCAGTCAAGATACTGTGTCACGGGTGGTTGATTCCGTGACTAGCTCAATGAAGATCCAATTAAGCATGTAGGTCTAGTATATAATAATAAATATGAATGCAAATAAGGAAGATCGGTCTGTAATTTTCCGGTTTGCTTTTTGACCTTTTTTTTAAATGAGCAACAAGTTGGATATCTTATAAGGAATATTTTTCCATGCACGTCTTTCAGAAATGATGGCGATATCTTGTGTGAAGATATTGCCTTTTATGGATTACGATTTTTGAGTAGCATTGATGTTTCATTTGTTGTATGTTTTGTTATGAATTTCTATTTCATGTATTTTGTTTGTTAAGATGTTGAGTTCAGATGCATATGCTTGTTTCAATGGCTTTGGTGTGATGAAAGTTGAAAGGAAGAGCTTGTTTGGTGTTTCTGTTAAGACAAGTGGTGTGGGTTATGCCTTTGACGTTGGGTGATGACACACCTATGTTTTTACACTCCTTATTTCTTTTTGAAGGACCACAATTATGTTTAATTTCTATATCGTCGACTATGAAGTTTTCTATTTACTTCCGGTATATCAGTGTTTCGGAACTACATGTTTTATAAGATATATAAATTATTGAAATTTACAGTTCCTAAATATTTGTAATAGAAAACTAAGGTTCATTTCTCCTTAGGCATAGATAATATTATCTGATTTTGAATATCCCGTTTAGGATCTTTGTTTTTCATGCTTCCAAAGACTGTTAATTTGGGCTTTCCATTCATATGACTTTGAGCGTATCCGATAAAGATTATCCCATGAGCATGATGCGCACACGAAATCAGAAATCTATGTTTAATTAACTTTAAGAGAGTTATAACTAATCACCGCAGTGATATGAGCAGTGTTGGTGAATCATCTGAAATATATATTTGATTAACATTGGCTGAATTCAAGTAAACCACTAACATGTTTTCGCAAATCAAGTAGCTGAGATATGTTAGCTAATCGATGGAAATATGTTGTGGAAAAGGGGATCAATATGGTTAGTTGAGAGTTCAAAAATTCCAAACGCACTAATTTAAAAATAGTGCCGTTTTGTCCAGAGTTACATAAAACTCTGGTGAAATTCAACCAAAACCTGTTAATTAAGTTATTTTTCTTAGACTTTACAATACGTTATCAAATTATTAGACACACCAGACACTCTTTCAAATTACAGGTGTATCATGCTTCATTGTAACAGCAAAAAGATGAGGGGGGGGGGGGGGGATGAACGGGTCCATGAACCATCACTAGGAAGTGAATTTCACCATAGATCTGATATTGGCAAGAATTTGCATATCTGATCCAGAGAATGGCCAGCACTAAGATCGACATATGCACCGAATGAGATTTGACCTAAACTGTGACAGGTGAAACTGTTTATGAACGAAAATCGTGTCATACCGATTTCTAAATGCATCGTTTCTTTAATCTGCGACATTTTCTATTTTGCATCCACCCAAATGATCCGTTATCCGTATTATAGTGAAATAAACGTACGAACAAGCTATCAATTCGTTAGTAAACACAATGATAGACAAAGATTCTGAATAGCTTCGATGATCCAATTTGTAAAAAACTGAAGATATTGCTGTCAACTAAGGAGAGAATTGAAAGCAGTGATTCATTGTTTACTGATGATACTGTTGTGGATGTTAACAAAGCAGTGATCCATTGTTTACTGATGATACTGTTGTGGATGTTAACAAAGCAGTGATCCATTGTTTACTGATGATACTGTTGTGGATGTTAACAAAGCAGTGATCCATTGTTTACTGATGATACTGTTGTGGATGTTAACATTGAACCTACTGTAATAGTCGAAGGGAGTAAAACTAACATTTAAGACGATGAAATATTACACTATTCCAGAATCCATGCGTAATACCTAGCATTTATCGCATTTAGATGACAGATATGATTCTAATAGAAGCACTTCCAATTTTGTTGATGATGGATGGCAGGATGAAATTCTTGGTGCATATATGAACGACAAGATTTGATCTTTGAATTGATTTGATTTTTGGTGCTTAACATCACTTTCAGCAATATTTCAGCTATATCATGGCGACGAGTTTTAGTGGTGGCAGAAGCCGGAGTACCCGGAGAGAACCACCGACCATAGGTAAGCAACTGGTAGACTTTATCACTGCGAGTCGAGTGCACCCTTTTTGTAATTCACAAATCCGGGCGCGAACCCACGCCGTATTGGTGATAGGCTTGTATGAGTTGTTAGGTAATCCAACTACCTTACTCATTGAGCCACCCTGGCCCCTTTGAATTGAGACAGGATGCTACTACAAAAGATTACCAATATATGACATAATTTGTTTTAAGTGTTCCAAAGGTAATGTTATTGTTGAGAACAAACAACATATACAAGTCACGTAGATTTGAGTTCCAATATTTTTAATATTTATACTATAAGAGGTGAACTTTTGATATAATATGTATCTTGTTCAGGTACCGAATGTAGATCACCAGCTAGGTTTAGATCAGACAGGGTGTAGGAGCCCCTTCTTTTGGGCAAAAATATTTGAAAAAAGATGAATTTATAACATGGAAGACAAAAATATATCAAGTTGTGCAGTATAAGAGTATACTTTGAAACCAAAGTGCATTTTTTTTGCTTGACAGTTTTGGACACTTGTCCCCCTGTGCACTTTCATCTCTAACCCGCACTGTACGATCCACTCCTACATGTATGTCGCTGACAGGAGAGTCAGTGAATTTTGAATAGACAGGATATATTCAGATTATAGTAAGGATTCCATTCTTTGTAGGAATGCAGAAAGAGGCAGTCAATACAATTCTAAATATTGTAAAATAGTTACATAGGCTATCAGTCAATAAACATGTTTAGAGTTATCTCGCTCTGTACAAACATTTTCCCTTGTTGAATATCTCGGATGATTAAATCATAATCATATCAACATGAAAAATAATAAATCAATTCAAATTACTTTATGAATTTTTAGAACCGGCAATAACACATGCCAATATTTATACCTTTTTTTCCCACTACTTTATCGGCGAGCTCCATTTTTCTGTAGCGAGTCAACGAGATTGACTTAAATCGTAAATACTCGGCCATTCTCGCTACCCTGCAAATAACCTCGTACGTACATAGTAGAAATTCTTCTTAAATTGTTTGCCGGAAGTTAAGTTAAGTTAAGCCGCACAAAAATATAGCCCACGAAAATCCAATATGAAAGACATACTAAGTAAAATCTAATCATGCAAAACTAATTAAAACTTTAATTGAAATATAGAAAATGGTTTAAAATATAACTTTATCAAACTTTCATGTAACTGACATGTGAAAAGTAGTGCGATTCATACGCCTAATGCATACGAGGTTATTTGCAGGGTAGCGAGAATGGCCGAGTAGTTACGATTGGAGATTGACTAAGTATATTTTGTAATAAATAAACGCCCCCCCCCCCTAGAATTCGCAAAGCATATATGTTATACAACGTTATTTAAGCAGTTCAACAAACAACTTTTTCATGAATGGTTAACTCGTGACCTGTAGTAAAATATTCCTACAAATTGTAAATACACGTTGGGTATGTTCGCTGATTATATATGGATTCGCCGTCAGTAGTTCAAAGATTATTCCATTCTGATTGGTTGCGAGGTACCAGATATCAACTATTTTCTCATGCTAATTAAACACTATTTCTTCAGTCAATTTTACAACTATAAGAAAAACAAATCTTTACAGATCAAAGCATTTATAGTAAACTTAAATCCTGATACTGATGTTGAAAGGATACTGATGTTCTTTCAACATCAGTATCATTCATAACCAGAGGCGGATTTAGAGGGGGCGTGCGGGGCGTGCGCCCCCCCCCCCCCCCTAAAATTCGCAAAGCATATGTTATACAACGTTAATTAAGCAGTTCAACAAACAACTTTTTCATGAATGGTTAACTCGTGACCTGTAAGTCAAAATGAATAGTAATGATATTAGGAGTCAATTTGGGATATCATTCTAAAAAGCTCCACCCATTGATATATAATCAGTATACTGTCCGTCCGGATGAAGCTTTTCGTTTCACCGTTGGTTCATTCATTGAAAACGTATGATTCGTTCTTGTTTATAGACAGACAAAGGCGAATATGTTAACATTAATGCTGCATGAAACGATTCTGATCATCTAATTTAGTTACGTTAGCTTATCAGAAATCAACAACAAGTTCATGTGTTGACAATTTCCGCTTTATAATAAGAACGGTCGAATCATACGTTTTCAATGAATGAATCAAACGACGAAAAGAAAAGCCTGCCCCATCCGGACGGGCAGTAATAACTAGAACCACCCGAAAGGACAAGCACCGAAAGTGCAGACCAATTAGTGAAATGAGGAATGCGTTAAGACTAAACCAATAGTTCTTTGAAGGGTTAAAATATCGTGATCGATCAGTCATGAGTTGAACAATTCGCATCACGGTTGTTCAAAAAAAGTTTTACTTTAGGTTCTTATAATCTGACAAAAACATACACGTAGCTGTTAACAATTATCCGACAAAATTAAGACTCAAAGTCAAGTTTTTTTTTGTCTGATAAAAATGGTGTGGTTGCTTCCGAATTGTCGTTCAAATAAATGTCTGTAATTCCTCAAACCCCCAGAGCTTCCGTTCCCTATAAAGGTTCTGTTCGGGACCCGCTCAAGTCCCCAGACCCCTCGCATACTCACGCCCCCCTTAACCACAAATCCTGGATGCGCCCCTGTTAATGGTATCTCATTGAACTCTAGGTAGTTGATTAGATAAGGTAAAGTCTTGTCATTTCCTTGCAAAGTTTTTAATTTTTCTGGGCTAAGATCAAAATGTTCAAATAAATCTATGCTCACTTCTTTGATTTGTGATTCATCTGACGAGACAGGACAATACAACTCTTTTATTTCACGCTGTGTTTTTAGTTTTTTGCTTAATCACGTTGTGTTTCCTTGACATATGAGGTGTTACTGTATCACCATCATAATCTGATTCCTGGTGTGTTACTATATCATTGTTATGTGATACATGCTTAAAAACAGATACAGTCACTAGACTTATTAATTAATTCTTGTAAAGAGAACCCGTTGTGTGATGTTATTTCACCTGTATGTCCCGAGATATATGGAAAACAAGGGTGTTTCATTTCAACTTGAAACTGCAGGATCACTTCTAGTATTAGGTTGACATCTTGACAATTGGGGGGGGGGGGGGGCAGTGTCGAGGTCGTGATCTTATGGTAGTTGGATTTACAACTACCTATGCAATCAGTGTCTATCACCACTAACGTTGAGTTCGAAGCCCTTTCATGGTGAGATGTATTCGATACAACATTATGTGATAAAGTTCGTCATTTACTTGCGACAGGTAGGTGGTTTTCTACGGTACTCCGGTTTCCTCCACCAATAAAACTGACCGTCACGATATAGCTGAAATATTGTTGAAAGTGGCGTTAAACACCATAAACCAAAACCCTCTTGACAATGAATCAGGTACTATCAGTTGTTCAGCAGGTTTATATTGAATCTCAAAATTAAATTCCATCTTTCATAAATTGCTCTGATTAAACCAATACCTTTACTTGACGTTTCCCAACAGCTAGGTAAAAAGGTAAATCGTATCTAGGGAATGCTAATGCATCTGAATTCATTAGTGCATATTTCAATTCGTCAAAATTACGTGATGTTTCTTTTTCTATATAAATTTCACACCTTTACGTAGAAGTTTGTATCAAAAATTTGCTTTAACGCTCTAATCACGAATATTTCTCTGGAACCAGTTCATTAATCTAAAATATCGCTCTTAATCTGGTGGTCTTATCCTTTCTTTTGATATTTCGTGTCCTAAAAAATGCAATTCCTTTGTGCAAACTTACATTTCTGTGGTGATAGCTTCAATCCAGCTGAATAAAATCGTCAAAAAAACTCGTGTAAATCTTTCAAAGACTTAAAATTTTTCAGAACCCCCCCCCCCCAGACATCATCCAAGTAACATAATGTGTTTCGAAAAGATAAACCATTCAATACTTTATTCTTGAGCAGCTAAAAACTGTTTGATGATGTTTTCAAACCCATAGGTAACCCATTAAACTTAAATGTACTAAAACCTAAAACAAGTATTGAAGGCAGTATACTTGGTAGACTCTGGCGAAATGCCCATTTGAAAAAAACCTGATTTTGAAGTCAATGGAAGATATGAAATTTGGAATATGCCGTGTAAATGATCCCGTTAATTCATCCACATTCGGAATTGTATATAGAAAAGCTTGTGTATTGGAATTCAGATATCGAAAATCTACACAAAACCTAGACATTAATAGGCTCCCCTCATTTGAACCTGTTTCTAACCCTGAGTTTGGTCGATTTCTCCTTGAAACTAAAACAATGGGACTTGAAATGGGTATATGTTCTTTTTCATTTACCGGTGCAATTCTTCC